>OZ014484.1:11096342-11593810 GCA_963965965.1 Trididemnum nubilum | reverse complement strand
AGCAGATAAATGATATAGGCAACAGCAACTTGTCACGAGCAAAGCACAGGAAAAAAAAGCAAAGCAATGACGCATAAAATGGAAACAAAAAAAAAAGGAAGCGAGCGTAAACTTAAAAGCAATTATTGTTTTTCACACGTTGAATAAATATAATGGAATTGAAGCTTTGTCGGAGTTTAGATCTGGATTTCTTTCTTGAATCATTAAGGTTTCTTTGATTAATAATTTTTCGCCAATGGTCAGATCTAGCCAGGATGATGGGGTTATTGAAACAAACTGCGTGATTAGGGTTATCAGTCAAATGCCGAGTGACGTTTCGTATCCTGTGGTGTTTTTAGAAGAAGGATCGTGGTTATTGATACGGGTAATTAGATTCCGTGACGTTTTGGCCAATATACGAACTGCCACAGTTACAACTTATTTTCGTACACAACGCCATATTGATGGAGAATTTGTTGTTGCTCTTTATGTTTAAACACATTTTTTAAAACTATACGTATCGTTAATTAATAAAAATTCGGTTTCAAAATCAAGCTTGGCAAAAAAAAGAATTAATTTCTTTTTCTATTTGCGGTGAAATTTCGCGAATAAATGGTAACCGCATAAAAAAACTTTTTAACTCGAGGGTCCTTGAAAATATTTTCTTTGGGGATGTCTTTTCCGTAGTTTTTTCCATAAAACGGTTAATGTGCTTGTTTAGAAAGTTTTTGGGGTAGCCATTTTTTTTCCAAAAACTAAAGAAATTTGATTAAATTCTTTACGAAGCAATGTGAAAGAACTGCAGATTTGATGAGCACGATGCAATAAATTGTTAATTAGATTGCGTTTGTATTTGGTTGGAGTATAGCTGTCCCATTTGGTATATAATCCTGAAAATGTTGGCTTTTTTATATACTGTCGTTTCGATTCCGTTTGATGTTTTGGTAATTAAAAACATCCAAAAAAGGCAGTTTTCTTTCATTTTCTTCTTCTTTGGTGAATTTCAAATTTGGATGAATGGAGTTGAATATTTGATATACGTATTCCACGTCATTTGGATTGTCGAATGCCAAAAAAGAGATCATCAACGTAGCGCATGATAAACGGGTGGATTTTTTATTTTTGCCAAGACTTCGTTTGTTAGCCAATTCATGCAGATGTCTGCCATTGCTGAAGCCAAGGGTGAGCCCATTGCCAAACCATCCAATTGGTGATAATAATTTTGGTTAAATTGCAGGGTTGTTTTTTTGCAAGTCCATTTTAGTAGTTTGTCGAATTGTTTTTACTTAGTCCGTTGATTTTGTTCTGTTCGTCAGGGAAAAGTTGATTGAGGACCAATTTGATTGTGAAGTCGACCGGAATGTTGGTAAATAAACTTTTGACATCAAAGCTCACAAGCGTTTTAGTGTGAAGATTGTCAATTTTTCTAATTTGGTCTATAAATTCAAAGCTGTCCTTTAAATTAGTCGGATGATCTCTTAGTGAAGCCATAAAAAGTCTTAAAAACCAAATTATTCTCGCAAATCGGAATTCTGTCGGCAAATTACGCAAAAAAATTTCTTTCAAATCAAGTTCAGGAAGAACACGATCGATGTGCCAGTATTCACTCACGAAAATTGCTGAAGTTAGGACTGGACATAAGCAAGTTCAAATCCGATCCCAAAATCATTCGTAACCTTTCGAGTAGACAGTTGAATGAATCGGAGTTAAAAGTACTTTCTAAAGGCTTAGATTATTGTATATTTCCCCAATCTGTCAACATGATAAACGTCCAAACTGAATTTGAAAATCTCTACCAAGAGTTGCGACCAGCGCTAAGCCAAAAAAAGAGATAGGAATTCAAACGCATCCTGTTAAATTTGTACAATAAATACGTCTCTTCCTTTTTTTATTTACGGAAACACAGTGATGCCAATTTATTACCTGAAGAAAAAGAAGCGTTGGAAAATCTGAAAAAAGACAGCACCATTGTCATATGCAAACCCGATAAAACTAAGGGTGTAACAATTTTAAACAAATCGGACTACATTGGCAAAATGGAAGACATTTTAAATGATGACAAAAAGTTCAAAAAAGTCCCTTTTGATGACAACATCGGCAACCTTCAAAAATTTCAACAATTTTTATATCGATTAAAGAAAAATGGCTGTTTAGACGATGACGTGTACCAAAGTCTACGACCAACCGCTGCTTCGACTCCCACTCTCTATGGTCTGCCCAAATTACATAAAAATGGAATACCGCTGCGTCCCATCCTAGCTTCCACCGGTAGTTTTACTTACAAATCGGCAAAATGGTTAAGCGACAAACTGGCTTCACTAAGAGATCATCCGACTAATTTAAAGGACAGCTTTGAATTTATAGACCAAATTAGAAAAATTGACAATCTTCACACTAAAACGCTTGTGAGCTTTGATGTCAAAAGTTTATTTACCAACATTCCGGTCGACTTCACAATCAAATTGGTCCTCAATCAACTTTTCCCTGACGAACAGAGCAAAATCAACGGACTAAGTAAAAACAATTCGACAAACTACTAAAATGGACTTGCAAAAAAACAACCCTGCAATTTAACCAAAATTATTATCACCAATTGGATGGTTTGGCAATGGGCTCACCCTTGGCTCCAGCAATGGCAGACATCTGCATGAATTGGCTAACAAACGAAGTCTTGGCAAAAATAAAAAATCCACCCGTTATCATGCGCTACGTTGATGATCTCTTTTTGGCATTCGACAATCCAAATGACGTGGAATAAGTATATCAAATATTCAACTCCATTCATCCAAATTTGAAATTCACCAAAGAAGAAGAAAATGAAAGAAAACTGCCTTTTTTGGATGTTTTAATTACCAAAACATCAAACGGAATCGAAACGACAGTATATAAAAAGCCAACATTTTCAGGATTATATACCAAATGGGACAGCTATACTCCAACCAAATACAAACGCAATCTAATTAACAATTTATTGCATCGTGCTCATCAAATCTGCAGTTCTTTCACATTGCTTCGTAAAGAATTTAATCAAATTTCTTTAGTTTTGGAAAAAAATGGCTACCCCAAAAACTTTCTAAACAAGCACATTAACCGTTTTATGGAAAAACACTACGGAAAAGACATCCCCAAAGAAAATATTTTCAAGGACCCTCGAGTTAAAAAGTTTTTTATGCGGTTACCATTTATTCGCGAAATTTCACCGCAAATAGAAAAAGAAATTAATTCTTTTTTTGCCAAGCTTGATTTTGAAACCGAATTTTTATTAATTAACGATACGTATAGTTTAAAAAATGTGTTTAAACATAAAGAGCAACAACAAATTCTCCATCAATATGGCGTTGTGTACGAAATAAGTTGTAACTGTGGCAGTTCGTATATTGGCCAAACGTCACGGAATCTAATTACCCGTATCAATAACCACGATCCTTCTTCTAAAACACCACAGGATACGAACGTCACTCGGCATTTGACTGATAACCCTAATCACGCAGTTTGTTTCAATAACCCCATCATCCTGGCTAGATCTGACCATTGGCGAAAATTATTAATCAAAGAAACCTTAATGATTCAAGAAAGAAATCCAGATCTAAACTCCGACAAAGCTTCAATTCCATTATATTTATTCAACGTGTGAAAACAATAATTGCTTTTAAGTTTACGCTCGCTTCCTTTTTTTTTTGTTTCCATTTTATGCGTCATTGCTTTGCTTTTTTTCCTGTGCTTTGCTCGTGACAAGTTGCTGTTGCCTATATCATTTATCTGCTGATGATGAGACTAGTAATGTCTTGAAACGTTCAGTAAAAAATGTTCGCTCACGTTTTGGCTCTTTGCTTTATATTAAGATTACTTAAACGTTCCAATCATTATGCTCCGAAATATATATCGTTGTTTCACTACCTTGTTTAGCAAACTTTGAAGTGGTACGGTTTGTAATGGCTTGTCGTATTAAAAAACTGTGGATTAGTGACGTAGTGGTAATAGTAATACAGTAAGCCTATCAAAAATCTGTCCGTCTGCAAGAAAAACCGGCCCTCGGACTGGCTACACAATTATGTAAGTCGGTACGATGCCCTAATTTCCCTTGAGGTGCTGTTTTATTCAACTTAGGGCTGTCAATCGTTGACGCCATTTCAAAATATAATCTGGTTCAAATAGTGGCGCCAAATATGAACCGCAACCTGATAGCTAACTTGTGATGTGCACGATGTTCTATATTGCAATGACTCTTGAAGCTAGAACGTGATCTGCATATACCTGTCATTTTCCATTTACGTGTCATAACTTGTAATTGACAAAAACAATAAAAGCATGGCTTCATTATTTAAAGAATGTAGTAGTGTAAAAGCAGAAATGATCAAGCTTGTATGCGCATACGGCAATTAGTATACAGTAAACTGTTACCAAAGCGCACGTGGAAATCAAATTAGCTTTGCCTATGTAAACAGCAAATGCTGATCACACACGAATAACAGTTATGCATTAATTATGCAACTGTGCTGACTAAACTAAGAAGGCCAATTTCAGACAGGGCGGCATAAACACTCGGCGAACTATCGGTTTAGGAGACATCTGAAGTCAAACACGATAGGTATTTTTCTCCTAAAACTTAAGCAATTAAATGCGTAATCTCATAGAATTCTATACCCTTTTCCAGTTTTCATCTACATAACGTTCCTAAATTTCGCTTGCAGGATCCAGATCAAAAAGCCAACGGAGATGTGACAGAAAGTGCTGCAAATGGTGCGCAACAAGTGAACGTCGAAGTAGTTGACGAAAATGAAGAAACCACACCGGCCACGAACGGTTCCACAAAAAAGAACAAGACCCACTTCTTCAAATTTCCAAAAAGTATATCCTTCGGAAAGAAAAGCGCGCCTAAAAGTCCTTCAGTTACAGAAGCCGACGATAAAGTAGCGGAACAAAACCCCGATAAACCAGAAGCCGAAACCGATACAGCAAACGCTGATGAATACGAAAAGAAAGAAACCGCCGAAGAAACAGAACAAGAATCGCCTCAAAAAGAACCATCTCAAACAGAAGATACACCTGCTGAAACTCAAGAGACTGACACAGACGCTGAAAAGCCAGAAGCCGAACAAGAAGAAGAGGCTAAAGAAGAAGAAATTCAAGAAGCATCAGCTGAAGAAACCAATCAAGTCCCTGCAGAAGAAACGCATGATGATGCAAAAGGCTTTGAAAAGATTAAGAAAATGTTTACCGGCACTTTTGCTTCCATAAAAAGGAGAACGTCGGGAAAAAAGCAAAAGAAAGAAGATGAAACGGTTGAGGAAATACCAGAAGAAGAAGAGCAGTCGCCAAAGGAAGATGATACAGTCGAAGAAGTTACCAAGTCAAAAGATAACGAAGCAACTGAACAGACTGAAAGTGCTGAAGAAGAAACTTCTCCAGCCACTGAAGAAACCTCACCAGCCACGGAGAAAGCAGAAACCAGTACAGAAGAAGCTCCAGCTGAAACTACGGATGAAGCCGTGAAAGTAGCCGAAAAGCAAACAGAAGGTATGTTTGTATAATGTAAATATGCTAATATACTTCAAAAATTAATTGGGACTTCGGGTGAGCGCGTAATACCTTTGTTTTTGTTCGCGAATTTGGGCAGTTGAGGATTGATTTGTTCATAACTAGGAAACAGTAAAACCTAGAAAATTGAAATTTGAACTTAAAATGAGACTTAATGAAAGCGTCATGTGTGCCAACTTTAAGGATCTTAGGTCACGTGATCACAAATTAAAACACAATAAAAACTATAAAAAAACGGCGATGTTTTGCTTGAAAATTCATTAATTCGTGTATAACTCAAAAACATCTTGGCGTGTGAAGCTGAAATTTGTACACTATGTGAGTACGACTTACAAATAGTTTGTGCAAACCGAGAATTGGGGCGCCCGGTCACGTGATCACGATTTTACAGGCTGAAAATGGGTAGAAAGTGGACGATTTTGAACCGATATATCTCGGTAATTACCGATTTTGATGGAAAACGATTTGTGATTTTTGAGCACACTATCAACCGCATTTCTTCTGGACAAGCTCATTTATCCCAACCTGAATACCAGAGGTGGTGGAGTCGAGGACACAAGGCTTGAGGCCAAGGACACCAAAAAAATCCGAGGCCAAGGCCAAGGAGAGCCCTTGCGAGGACAGACCCTCTCGAGGCCAAGGACCAAGGACACAGGCGCAAGTGTTCTCAAAAAAAAAGGTCTTCAAAATTTTTTTTTCAGGCGAACTCCAAAAAAAGGTCAAGAAAAATTTTTAGGCAATTTCCAAGAAAAAAACAAGCAAAAAAAGTTTTTTTTACAAAATTCGAACTTTTTAACATTTTAAGCTAGACCCATGAATTGTTGAAGTAAAATGTAAGGAAAAGAGAAAATTTAAAAAAATTTTAGCATTTCCACCTCAAAAGGGGCTGTCGAAATTTAAACTTTTTAACCACTCATGCTAGGCGCACGAAATTTTCAGTGTAAGTAAACATGAAGAAAAGATAAAATTTGACAAAACTTGGGGACACCAAAATAGGGTATTTTCCTAAAACAGGGCTGCCCAAATTTTGAACTTTTAAAACCGGCAGAGGCAATTTGTGAAGTTTTCTTCGTTAGACTAGTTTGAAGTTCATTAACTTAAGTTTTTACTAAGCTACAGCATTTTTGATTTCAAAGTTCTTCCGCTTTCACGTCGAGTAGCTGAGTTAGATAAACTCACATACTGTAGCTAATGATTCAGAGAAAATTAGATGGATTGATAAAGAAAAAAAGCCTGAAATGCCGGTGCATTCTCAGCACCTCTCACCTTTTGACTTAAATCTTCACAAAAGGATGCTGGGTATTCATCTTGAAAGATCGCGGGGCGTATAGAAAACTGCGATGGTTTACCAAGTTGTTCTCATCGACCTGTGACAACTCGTGAGTGAAGCATTAAATAGGGAAAATAAAGTTTAATTCTCCGCCTTTTTTTTCAATTTGTCAAATTATACCACTCAAAAATAATTGCAGTAGGGCAAAAGCATGAACGATTTATTAAAAAAACTTAAATAAATGCCTGTTTTAATCATTTTTATTTATGCTGTTGAGGAGGGGGTTTTAATTTCGAATCAACCAATATACCAGTACTATAATATGTTAAACGGCGATGCGAAAGAGCGTTTTCAGAATCATACAAGGCTGCCGGTAAGTTTGCTTGATGTAACGAAATTTGCTTGTGAGTCACTGGTATTTTAAAGACCGCTTTACGTAATTTCAAATGGAGAGAAAAACTGTTTCAGAACTTCAAAAAAGAGCTGAGATTTGACGTTGTATTGTAAACTGTTATGCGAGCTTTTTGATTTGACGTTACTCGATTATTTTTGATAACTTCGCGAGATTTAAAATTTGAACTCGAATAACCAGCCACAAAGCGGTGTAAGTTAGAGAGACAAAATTTGAAAGGGGCGCATTTAAATTAGTGATCGGCGCATTTAAATTATTGATCGGACTATCAACGACCACATTTTTTGCAAATTCATTTGATGCAATCGGATCACTATTTCAAAGCTTACTAAAGTTCAGTAAAAGTTGGATAATGCCTGAAGTCCCCAGATATCGCTTCTGATGTCACGTTCTAGGTGAAAAATAATTTCAGTCTTTCAATAAATTAATGCGAGATACAGTCAACAATCGCTAGAATGGTAAACCTGTGCTGCTGAGGCTGGTATCATAAAAAGGCAGGAGCAAACCTCAACAGCAAATTATTTTTAGAAGTACCTTGCAACAAAAAAGTGTTTAGAGTTTAGTTGTTAAAAGGGGTCAAATGGCTGATTTCACCAACACTTCATGACATGAAAATGGCTGGTGCTTCTCTCCATCAAACGTCTAGTCAACCACTACACAAATCTGTTAATTTTTAGAGCCGAGATCACCTGGTTTCATTGAATCGATCCGTAATGTCTTCAGGAAGAAAAATAAGAAGCCTGCAGCGGTAAGCATGTTATTTCCGATTCGTATTATATAACTCGTTGTGCTAATTCTAGAAAGTTGATGCAACATTGAACTTCGATAACCTGTACCGATAAACGCATTGGAATTGCCAACGATTTCATCAACAATTGCCAGACTGACAGCAGGTTACCCGTCGTTATGGCGCAGATTGTAGGAAGACTTGCAAAGACAATTCATAAAAAGGTGTTCTCCGTTGGTATGGTAGAGAAACGCACAATGCTTGTTCATACTCGTAAACGAAATTAAATTAAATAACCGTCATAGTGTTAAAGTGCTGCAAAGATGCGCATCAAAGCAAAGGCTGATTACGTTTGACGACTGCAGTTTTGCGGTATTGAGTCTTAGCGTTGTTTTAATTAAGGTTTATGCTATTTGCTAATCCGCATTCCACACTGTGCCTGTCAAAAGTCAGCTGGGAATGTAGGTCATCTATCCTATCCCTTGAGATAATAGTATAAAACAACGCAAAGCACCTAATACAATTTTTGCGGAATGTTGTTTACGCCACGTTGTCGCTACATTACAAATTAGCTGCAACTACTGTACTTCTCAAAAAGCAAGCAACTTGCGACAACAGTGCGTAGAAAATTGTTAATGTACAAATCTAGTTCATCAGAAAATTCTTTTAGAAATTACGAATGCTTAAAATTAGTTTCATTAAAATCAAGTTATTAGAAGGAAAAAAAATTACCAAACTGTTTTTTGTCAGTTTCTAAAATCACGGCAATATGGCGGTCTGTTTTTTTATCATTATGAAGATTTTCAATCTACTTTGCGCAGTAGTGTAACATGAAGATTACGATGTAACATATGATTAAATTGGTTAACGGCTACTATTTCCGAAGACGACAGTGAAAATTATGGTCCAACGCAAGTTGAAACAATCCCGTGGATAGGAGTGGATAATACCAAAAGCAAGGTTTTCACCAGCGAAAAAAGGTTAGTTGTTTCGCTACAGCGTTAGTACGTTCGTTTAAAAGCATTACTGCTATTCACGTAAACCATCATATTGCAAGGAACGTGGAGGGTTAAACGTTCCATAATGACTAGAGGTTGATGTGCAGTTAAAACATTCTACGCAACCCATATTTTTGATCGAAAAACAACTTAATGAGTTTTGTAACATATTCCAGCAGCACTGTCTACAACGAAGCACTCGTAGTACTCGTCTAAAAGCTAACCATAAATATTGCATGCTCAATATTATTTACATGGATTTAAAATTGTAGTTACCTCTTTATTCACCTAGTTACCTTGGCCAGGAGACAGCGAAGGGATCTTTTGGTCTTGGGGTCAAGCCGCCACCTGTTTACCACACACGGTGGAAGCTCCACAATGTACCTTTTAATGCTGAACCTCAAGCAAGGAAGTTGTGAATATCAATTTTTGTAGTCTTCGGTTTTACCGGACAGGGATCGACTCGAGTTTACCGTTTCAGCAGTAGACGCTCTATCCACTCAATCACAAACCGGTTAAAGCAAGTTTTAAGACTGCATTTTTGTGCAAGACAGAAGCCTTGCTCTGATGATGTGCGACTGGGGACGAGTAGACGGTGATAGCCGTAAAGAAGGCAACAGGTTTGGACGCAACAGTGTGGGAGAAGAGTTTGTTCGACGCCTACAGAAAGCTGGAGCTACTGAAAGAGCTTGTGCAATAGCTGTTTGGCACCTCGACATCAAATTAGCGATCGAAATTTTAAACTTGTCTCTCAAAAGTAACTCAATTTGTTGGAGTTCTATAAGTCTCTTTGGATTTATTTATTTGAATAATAAGTTTGTTTTAAAATGTTTGTATTCTACATGCAAGGCTAACGAGTGGTTGCGCGTTTTTTACTGGAACGAAAAATTCGGCATTTCCCTCAACTTGGACGCATTATGACCAACAGTTCCCCACCACTGTAACCAGTTCTGGGTCCGAGTTTGTAGCTCAAACGCAGAGATGAGTTCCGCCGACTCGTTACACGCTTTTGTGTAATACCGGTAGAAAAAGGTTGAAAGTATGCTTTTACCTTGGTAAACAGAAAAGTGGTTTAGCTCTTAGAGAAACCCAACAGAGAGCTCGATAACAGTAATTTGATTTTTTTTTAGACAATCGATTGAGAGTCAACAATCAACACGTATACCTTATTTTTTAGATAAAAAATCATCAGAATATTCTGCCGTCGCCATGGCACTAAGCGGTTATACTGGGGCAAACTGTCCCACTTTATGGCTTGATACTTGTCGACAGTTGCAAAATCAATTAGAAGACGCGTATTTGCAGATGGCGTTTGCGTTTCTCATCGCCTGTGCCGATGAAAGGCAAGTCAACAACCCCGCCGGAAATTTTGAAATCATTTTATTGAATAATGTAAGTGAAATTTTTGAGAAAAAAATTGTTTAATTTCGATATGCTGTACGTTTTCGCAGACAGCCGTGTCTTTGGATTAAACTTGTTATGTGTTCCAGCTCTCCCAAGTTTTTTAGGTCATTTTAAAGACAAATTTTTACTGTAGACAATTCCAGCCTTCACGACAAAGTGATCAATGAAGCGATAGAGAGCAATCGTTCGCAGATTGTCAATTGAGCCTCAGATATTGAAGGGAATTTAGCGGATTTCTGCTTAAGATGATTGAACTGAAAAACCTGAAAGTTGTTTTCAAAGATGGGATACGTTGAAAATTGAAATTCAGATTCTTGCTAGGACAGCAATAAACTTTCTGGCTTGAACAATGAACACCATGTATTTTCAGAAAATTTATATCGAAGATCGAGTTGCCTTCAGTTGCATGTATTTGCCCGATATAGCGTTGAACACGTATATCAACTCCATTTCCAACGACCTAATCAATAATGGAAGACTGGAAGGCATTGCAATCATAGGGTTATGCACGAAGTCTGGAATATCCCTTCTGCAAAATTATATCGACCAGGTAAGTCCGTTTGGGCAATCAATTTGTATTATCGGTGATTGTAGAATCAGCAATGTCGATGCCGGTAGCAATTACTTTTATGTAATTTTTTGAAAGCAGAAAGAGACAAAAAAACCAACGCGTTCCACATTACACGAAACAGCAATTTTGTATAATGGGCCAGTTGGTCGAGCGGTTACGCGTTCGTCTCTGGAGTAGGAAGACTGACGTTCAAATCTCGGGACACAGTATTGCCTACAGCGCGCCACCCCTTCGTAGGGAGATTCGTTACCCGCAAGCGCAATGACACTGAGGTGGAGCCCGCCAATTAGTTTCACGCTTCGACGTATTACAGCGAGTATAGTATAATGAAAGGTTTAATTTGCTTTAAATAGCATCGAATTATTTAACTGGCCAGATGGTCAAGCGGTAACGCTTTCGTCTGTGGAGCAGTAGGTCTCCGGTTCATGCAGTGTTGCCAACGGCTCGCCACCGCTGCAGCATTTCAAAAATAGCTGTTTTGCCCTGGCGCAATGATGCGGAGATAGGCTCCGCAAACTCGATACACACTTTGGCATAATACAGCGAGTATAATGAAAAAATTTATCGAGTTATTTATTTTCGCCGTTTGTAAGTGTCATGCTTGTTGTTTTAGACTCGAGACATGCAGACTCCGTTACTATCAATCGTTCACACTCAACAACAATCTGTACTTGCAGTCGATCCGCGTATCCAGCACTGGAGAGACAGGTGGAGTGGTTTCAAGAATAATTGTATCTGATTGTACTTTATTTTTACGGTAGTTTCAAATAGAGCTCGTGGGCGATTTGTCGACCTTTCGTTATTGCATCTGACATGAAGCATCTTGCCCAAGCTTAGCACATTTGGAATCGATATTCGACTCCTCCCGGGGGTTAACGTAGTAGGACATTTATTTGGCTTTATTCATGTTACATTAAACAGAGAGAATAGAGTGGAATGCGGCCGAGTTTTCATAGGGTAAACTGCGATGTAGAAAAAGTGAATAAAGTCGTATCGGTCATCAAGTTAACTGAATATTGTTGAGTGTTGACCCAAATTTTTTGGTTCTGCTAGTACTATTACGACTGCTACGTAGCTTGAATTGTTTTGTCATCGGTAACGCTAAGCATTTTGCAGTTATCGAAGTTTGCTTAACAAATGGAAACTATATTTTGAACGTGTCGAGTTTGACTTATTATGGAATAAAGCGTGCTCTATGCAGTCATCATCTGGACAGGTTTACGTCCACTGTAACTACTGCAACAAAAGTATTTCTCATTGCTTTCAGCCAAGTATGTATTTTTCTATTCATTGTAAGGTTAAAAGTACTTGAATGTTGGCAGCTGTAAATTTTCATGTTTTCCTATTTAAAGTAGTGTTTTTCTATAGCAACCTAATGGTGTTATCTACATTTGGCATAAAATTGTAGCGCCGTGCTTGCTGCCTGCTGCCTCACCTGCATACAAGCTAGGGCTACTTAAGAAACCCTCGTACGCGAGCAATTTTGAACCATCTTGGCTAAATTTACAATAATGTGTAATCTGACGTAATACTGCTATTTTGTGTGGGAATGTGAAGGTTTTGAGTGGTCTTGTTGTTTGATGATTAATGAGGCTTTTGGAGTTCTACAATTAAATGGAAATTTGCGACAGAAATGATGTAGATTTTTGGTTTGAACCACTCTAGCCAAAGACTAGTGCCTGTATGAGTGCATTTTAGTAAGTTGTACTTGGGCATGATATAGTTTTATATTCACTGCTTTACTACTTGAAGTATCAATGTCCGAATGAAAGTGTCTTTGGTGCATATGCTATTGTATGATGTGAAAGCCGTGTTGTATTCAGAGGTGGTCAAAGTAGCGAAAAACCTACTTGTGTGAAAGCATTGCTACTTACTCAAAAGTCTCCTTCAACTAGAAGTAATACGAAATATTTCCGCTTGAGTAAAAATAGGAAAATAGTCAAAGTTAATTCTACTTCAAGTAATGAAAATAGAAAGTAGTTTCAAATTTAAGATTTCAAAGTTTCGAGACCTGGACGTACAGATAAGTGTTTTTTTTTGTACAGATAATTCACCGGTTACAATCACATCTTACAATCGTAAGCTAATCCTAAGTTAGACTATTTTGGCTTGGAGTTAGGGGTTAGAGGTGTTAAGTTTAGATTAGGATTAACCCTATCTCAAAAACTAACCCTAACCATCTATAAACTAAATTTAACTTACTCTGGTCTTCGGCTTGTGACATCATATGTGACCTGTGAAAAAATATGCAAAAGAATACGTACCGTACGAACATGTCTTCAATAAACGGAGTTGCCTGATAAAACGAGAAAAAAAACATCTTTTCTCGTCGAATTGTGGTACAATCATCAGTTACGTTTGGCTTAGGTATCTACTTGTACTTTAATAAAAGTCATTTTTACTCAACTAGCGTTACTCCAAGAAAAGATTCCTTGAAGTAAAATACTAGTAACAGAAATAAAACGTACTTAAATCAAGTACCACTTATGTAGAACTACTTCGCTACTGATCACCTCTTGTTGAATAATAGTCTGTAGTTAATAACACTATTTTGAGTTGAGCTTAACTAGTTACCGCGTTTCAAGGTCCTATCAAGACTCAAAGTCCTGAAAAGTTCAAGGCGGCTGAAAAAAATCTAGCCAAGAGCGGTGCACACTCTTCCGATCTGACAAAAACTCTCGTCAAAACTGGTTCGGATTCTTTGGGTCAGAAAAAATCTTTTGCCAAAACCGGCCTGGACACGTCCGCTCAGTCAAAACCTGTAAAAACCGGTTCGGACCCGTCTGGTCTGAAAAAAACTTCTGTCAAAACCGGTTCGGACTCGTCTGGTCAGAAAAAAATTCATGTCAAAACCGGTTCGGACTCGCTCTTACCACTTTCACCAATTCGAGAACTCTCGCCGAGGCATTTGATGAAGAAGCTCAGAAGTATGTTAGTTTTTGTAGAAGTAAGATGTATAAAAGCGCAGAGTACTATAAGTCAAAAGAAAAAGAATAATGTGCTTCAAATCCAGTCGCTCTATGCGTTTAGTACAATCATAATCTTTGCCTAAAACTCTCTCTTGGTGTTAGTGTTTCGAAAAAAAAAAATTCATCTGTTGCTGTAAATCTTTTTTGGAGCAAGATTCAAGAGTGCAGCCTGGATCATGTTTAAACTACTGTAGTTGAGTTTTTGAGTTTACATATCAGTGCATTTTTTAGCCAGATAAAGTAACAAGATTAGACTTTTCAGATGTTACCAAAGCTCGCCAATACCCAAGCAGCCCGCGTAAAACGACGGCTGCAGCAGTCCCTATATCACCTCCAAAAGGTAGTGTGTCTTTGTGGTGGTCAAGTTAATGTGTGGTGCTCACGAGTGATTGTGCAAAGGCTCTCGCACGATAAGGAAATTTTAACTTGTACTGAGTTGAATTTTCTTTTGTAACTGATCCCAAAAAGCTCAATGGATTGAGCTAGATTTTGTAGCAAATATAGTGCCTGTTCAGTGTACACTGTACATATGCGGTGTTGGGTCACTGCGATTCTGAACAGGTCACTTTTGGCAGTAGGTGTGATGACTTGATGGAGGTTTGTACAAATACACATTTTGCACAAGTTGTAGTTTGTAGTGTACATACTTCCAAACAAAAACACTGTTTGAACTGCGCACTATTTCTGTACTTTTGTTTGCAATGTATGTTATTTGGGTTTTATTTTTGTTAAAGAGTTATTTCAAAACCCTAAACACTGCATTCCGCCCACGAAAGAAACTAGTTGGCGAGACTCATCTTTTCGTCCTTACATCTTCCGAAACCTTGAAATGTTGCAAAGCCGTTGACTCGACTGTCCTGTGTTCATGATTTAAACCCAGATTTTTGGCTTCAATTATTGTGAACGCTTGAGCTGCTCGATCAGCTTGCTCAAAAATGTATATGTGGCCGTGGGTCAATCGCTGCTGTATTTTACTGAATCTTTCTACGCGAGAGAAATAGAAAATCTGCCTGAAACACCTTTCAATGTTTATCAGACTCTACCATTGTTATTGTATAAGCCGTTGTGCTGATAAGAGTTTAGAAGGCTACCATCTGAAGATTTTAGAATCAATTTTTGCCAATTAAACCTTTTTGTTTAACGTATAGATGTACCAGAAAACAACAAAAGCTTTTCGCTTATGGTACTGTTAATGTTTTGCAGGAAGAGGTTTTGGTGGCGGAGCATATCAACAGCATTCGGTAATAAAATCTTTTATTTGGAATTCCGTATTCAGCTTGTACACTACCGGTACCCTTGACGTGACTAATACGCAATGCGCGTGTCTACAATGTTTTATGTGTAATGGTGTACTGTATACCCAAAGTTTTTAATTTTCGGATTTATATAACAAAGGAAATTCTTACGCCAATTTTCAACTATATCCAGCTCACACCCTGTGTGACAGTTCTCATACGATATGAACACTAACTACCTCTCCAATTGAGGCATCGTATGTTTAATATTTCAACATTTTTTTTCCTGATTTCTGTGTTTTAGGCCTAAGTTTAAAAATCTCTTCACTCTCATGAGAAAGTGGTTTGGTTTTAGAATTTAGTACATTATAATGTGTATTGTACAGTATGTACACTATCTAAGAATACGCAGCTTGTTGCTCCTTGAACTAGATGAGTTTCCCGCGTGACCCCTTGTTCTTGCACTTTTTAAATTGATTCTTCTCGGCTGTTAATTGTTATGTTGACACAAACAAAGATAGTCAAAAAGTGACCATAAAGAACATACAAAGTGCTTTGTTTGCAGTGTTTTAAAAGGGGATTCAAGTTAAGTTTTTCACTCTTGACCAAAATGCTGGGATATGCCTAAAATTTATTTTCACCAAATTTGAAGTTTCTTACGCCTTTCCGTTTTCAAGATATTGCAGTTCAAAGTTAGCCGTTTTCCACTTACTTTAGTGTTGCCATTTGATCAGTATTGTGACAGAAGATTAACTTTGGGAAAGCTGGCTTACATTTATTGAAGAACAGCCAATTTTACAGTTCTGAACCTGTACTTTGTTTTACCATAACTCTGCCGCAAAATATTTATGTAGAATCAAGAACATGCAGTCAATTTTTGAAATTTTGTTTCTAATTGGCAACCCTGGCAAAATTTCTAAGGGGAAAAAGCCTTTTTTAGGGGAAATCTAATCTGTCATATCTCAGGAACGGAAGGTCGTAGAAAGCTCAAATTTGGTAAAGTTGGTTTTCAAATTTGTCAAAATTTTTTGAGAAAAAATCGAGCTAAAAATGTTTGACCTAAATGCCCTTTTAAAGCATTTCCTTACGATTGCAGAAAACAAGTTGTCCTTTCTGTCGCAAGCCTCTGCCACGCTGCTCGGTATGCAGCATGCATTTAGGCACTCGACTAGAAGAAACTGGTAAGTTTACAAGCAACATAAAACGAAACAGCTTAAAATTTTCTAACGACTGTAAGAATACTAACACAGCTAAGCAAAAAGCATAAAATTACCAAAAAAGTTGTTTCATGTAAGCCGTAAATATTTGACACTTGTGTGCATTTACAATGTGACTTTGCTCATGAAAATCGATCTAAATTGAGGAAAACGACTAAGAAGTATTTGATGTGGAGACATTCGCCCTAACTGCAGTTGAACAGCAAAACAAACCTTGAACATTTCTGTAGCAATTAGAGCAGGCGCGCAGCCAGGGTTTTGTTAAAAGGGAAGGAGGGGGCTTAAACCCAAAGTAAAAATCTTTTAGTTTGAAAATTGACTTATTTAAATGACGTGCTGAGCAAAGCGTGCAACTTGGCGTATAATGGGTAAATTTTGCGACTTTTCGGAAAAAATACCCATTTGGATCACATTTTGCACGGTTTTGGTTGCGCCACTGAATTAGATCTTTTTTAGTGCTAGAAAAAATATCTTGTGAATCTATGACGATTGGGCGTATAGTGCTGGAATATGGTAAACTATGATGTTGAATTTTTTTAGATTTTTCGAAATGGATTACGTGGTGCATGAAATGCCGGCACGGAGGCCACCAAGGACATTTGACAGAGTGGTTCGAGTATGTCGATTGTTAAACTAACTGACTTTTATCTAGCTCTAAATGTCGCGTATGAATTTTCTCGCCTACTAAGAAGAGATTATTCTGAGTTTGGTAAAGTTAAACCATAGACTGTTTATGTAGTAGACTAGAAACAGACTCGCGGAGAAAAAGAGAAGAGCATTGAAGAAAAAAAAGTTAGCTCTTGTTGCAAAGTTTTTTTTGCGGCCATGCATATTCGACTGATTTGATTGCACATATTCTTAGCGCGAGTGTACCAAGAAGAAAAAAGTTACGCTGATTGGACTAATCGGCGTATTCTAGAAAAATGAACCGTGAAGACTTAAAAGACAAAACTGTCAGTTTCCAGTATATTAGTGAAGAGTCTGTGGTTAAACAACAAACACTCTTCATCTTTTTATCGTTCATGCTTTCACAAGATCAAGAAATGATTATACTTCGCCTTTTTACAAAAATTGTTCACTTCATGTAAAAAAAAGATTAGGTATTATTATTCATCGACTCAAGTAACCTTCATCGCGAAGGATCTTGACACGCTAGGAATATTAAGTTTGTTCGCTGCATTTTTACTTCAACCCGCACCTTGGTCACGTTCTTGCGTCTTTGGATAATTATCATCTAGATTTCGTCTATATAGAGAAAGATATAATCAGGGAGGAAAATGGAAAGAGGTTAGAGAGGACAAATTGGTGTATGGACTAATACTAAATCCCCCCCCTCTGTTTCTGAGCTTATATATTTTTTGATGAAACCTATGTTAAGCACATTTCAAAAAACGATCAAATTTGAATGTCGATTTTCAACCATTTTTCAAAAGTTTTTGATAAGTTTTATTTTCGACAAATTAGCCCCTCCCTAAATAAACGTTCCAAAATATGCTTTAAATCTATTTTTGAGTCTATTCCAGCACTAGAAAATCTCGGAAGTGCTAAGAACGTCGTATTTTCCTTAATTTGCATTTTAGGCGGCAGGCCAATGGGGGGATGCTACAATCCCAGCCCCTGGCTACGCTACTGGAATATCTACTTGATGGCTTCGAACAGCAGCAAATGCAGTGGACAAAAAATTATCGAAACATTAGATCACCAGAACCTCCTCTAAGCAGATGCGGATTTATCCCAAGACGAAGTACTTATGGCAAAGAAAAAACTGAGGATCATCCAATAGTTAGCGCCTGACACTATTATGACTGCAGAATAATTATGCAACCACAACTAGAACAACAATAGAACGGGAAAATAAATGATCGATCATATTTTTTCAACGAGGAAAAAATGAGATGGGGACTGGGGAATCCATTGTAAGCAAAAAGGAACTGGTACTGTATGATACAGTATGATAAAAAGTGCTACTCCTCTGGACAATTAACCATTGAACCCTAACCCGAGATTTAAACTTTGAGATCGTTTTTTCTAAACTCAAACTTAAATGAGAAAAATATTGTCAGAAGAGACATTTATATTTTGACCTAAAACTTTTTTTTGACTTAAACGTTTTTGGCCTTTGAGCTCCGAATTTTGATTTGAGAACAACGGTTTGTAATTCGCAATTCAGTATTTCACGTAAGTTTTGAGAAAGTAACGTTCGCTTTTCGTTAACAGCGTTAATAAAAAAATTTCAATCAGTCAGTCTTGGGATTAAGGCAACTAAGCAATGCAGGACAAAAACTTGGAAATTTGCATACATTTTCATGTTCATTACACTTTTTATAACCAGAAATTTTGGATTGAAATTGGCTGTTCTTAATTTTCGGCCTCATTTGTTAAGTTTTTAGTGGAAATAAAAAATTGACACAATTCATTCTTGCTTGGTAAAAGGTTGTGTTGTATCAAAGTGTTGTCGATTGCTAAAGCTGTGAAAGCAAAACTGTACAGTCCCAGAAAACTTAAAAAACGTTGTTATTTCCTTATGATATGCGATACTATATAACAAAAATGGACTTAGTTCTTAATAATTATTTTATTCATGCCCAGGTTGACATTCTTAATTTGCTCTTAGTTTAGAAGAGGTTTCCGTTATAATAAAATTTATTTTATAAAAAAGCTACCCCAGGCAACTGTATTGTGACATATTGCATCTATTTGCAGAAGTTTAAGTAGCAACACTTTATTCAAACACGTACAGTATGAACGTGCTTAAAAAGTTTCATTGATGCTCAAATATCCAGAAAAATGAAAAAGCAAAGCTTGCTTTTGAAAAAAAAGTGATCACATACATTTTGACCCGTAAAATTTACCTAAACTGGCTCCAAATGTTGGTATACGTTTGATGATAAAGACACTGAAAAAGTTTTGACTTAATTGAGTTTTGCGGGCCGTAATTATTAGTCAATTTCGAGTTCTTGACCTGGTAAAAGAAAAATCGTGGAACCGCAATGCTTAAGAAATTAGCGGAACCAGTCTTTTAAGATTTTTTACCAGTAACGAGCATTTTCATCAATAGGCTATATTTAATGCAAATTTTTGAGCGAAGTTTAATTTTAAGCTGGCCTGTACAACTTCCTCCCAAAAAACTCGAAGAATTCGAAATGAGTACTCGAATAAAATATTAATCGAGTTCACACCCCTGAAAGCCTTGACCTATGCATTTTTTGTGCTGGAAACACAGACGGTGCCCTGTTACTGATTGCAAGTGCTTCTGTGACGATGACCTTCCAGTGGCTTAATTTTTGTTGCTTCGAGATTTTTGCTTCATTGTTTTTGTTTACTTTTGTTGATCGCGTGCTTTTTTTTGTCGATTGATGCTAATAAATTACGTACCATGCATTCTACAGAATGATTTCATGCTTTTTTTTCTGTATAGCTTTATATTGAAGTTTTGTAGTCTTTTTTTCAGAACAAATTTTAGAATCATTACCAAGCTTTTGTGGCACTGAACATTAGTTTATGCATTAAAAACATAGCACCCTGTTAGTGTTCCTACGTGTATCGATCCACACCTTCGTGAAATACTTCTTAGGGTCTGTTTGCACGTTTTTCGTCGGGACGGTTAAACAACGGGTTGACAGATTGGCCTCAATTTAATAGATAATAAGCATCGATCAGTTGTCGAGTGAAAAGATCGTCTGCTACTAAAGCAGTAGACGCGGGTTCAATTCCCAGTCGGGTCAAACCAAAGACTATAAAAATTAATAATCGCAGCTTCCTTGCTTAACGTTCAGCAATAAAAGGGACAGCATGAAGCCTCCACCGTGTGTGGTAGACAGGTGGGCAGCGTGGTAAATAAAGATGTAATTACAATTATGCATCAAGTGTCTTACCAAGGACACAATGACGCTTCAAAAACTGAACCTGGAGCCAGCAGACTTTCTATCATTAACCCGAAGTTGTTCGAAATTGAATGAATTGTTGCAAATCCTGAAACGAGTCTGTTTTCAACTCTCAATCTCTCACGGTAGAAAATTCATTAGAACGAATGACGATGACGCTTCAATTCAAGTAAAATCTAACTTGGACGAGCTAAAGCATTTCATGGCCTGGTCTACACTGGACGTTAAATTGTGAGCGCATTAGCGTATCCTTAGTTTATTTTAACCAAGTGCCAGCTTACACGTCAGGTATACTGAATTTGTTTCAAGTAACTGAAATACGCGCGTACGTTCACGATTTTACGCTCAAAGCAGGGCCTCAGAGAGAATATTTTTCAGTGGGTACGAAGGTCGATACCGGGCCCCCAAAACTTATTGGGCCCGCGAAGCCTTATCGGGGCCCATGCCGTTAAATCCTTTTTTGTCCGACGGGTGTAGATCTTCATTTAAAAGTGAGGGGATAACGATATTTGCATACAGTTAGGACCTATGAAAAACACAACTAGATACAAAATTGGTTTAAATCCAGCTAGGGGGTTAAATCAAATATATTTGGTTAATTAAAATTGGTTAAATCTAGCGGGTCCGGAGCAGAGCCCTGGAAGCTTTAGCACTTTTTATGCTTCTCGGGGGTGAAATCCAGCATTTGATCAACTTCCCAGTACCAAACTTGCTTAAATTGACAAGCAGAAAACGTGATATACATGAAAGAGAGTATGTGCAGTGGGGGATGATGACATTGACACAATATTACACAATATAATGACTTTAATACTGCAAATCCAAATATTTTTCTGATACAAGTTTTAAGAAGTCATCTGCAATCATAGGGCCGTATTCTAAGAGAGAGCTTGAGCAGCTGCTTAAGCATCTACTTCAAGCATCTGCTTGGGATTTACTCAAGTCCCCGCTAAAAATGGTATTCTAAGAGCAAACTTGGCAGGAACTTCAGATCGACCAAATTTTGAGTTCAACTTGAATTACGCAATCATCATGTGATTTAGTTCAACCACCTGATTGGCCATTTTTTGAAAAATATTTTGTAGGGAAAGGAAAATGAAAAATGCATTTAGTTTGCAAGGTTGTGCGGCAACGAGCTCTTTAGCGACTGTTAGTGTGAAAATATAAATATATTTACAAAAGGGTTTAATGCAATATTAGTAGTCTTCTGCATTTTTATAATTTGCTTGGATTAAATAAATGTTGCCTAGTTTCCAAAAAATGTTAACCTACGTATTTGCTTGAACTATTCCGGAACAAAACACAAGTTATACAGGCAAACGCAGCTTATAGTAATCACTACATATTTTTTTTTTATATGTTCGGGATCGGGCTTACATTTTCGGGTACGGGCCTGAACTAGTCAGTCCGTTTTCAACTCTTGGACGTGACTACATCGGAATGCATGTTTTTCCACTTACTTGAATCTTGTCACTTTCAATGAAATAATTGCCTATCCCATTCCAAGAACTTAGTTCAAAACTCGGATACTCTTTTAAACAATGGATTCGGTGGCTCTGACAAGAGCCGTTACATGTTGAGCATATAGTTTGATTAAAACATCAAACTTATAGGGGAATTTTCGACGTTTTCTTCAGCAGCAACAATTAGCCGTTGCTGTTGATGGCCAATACCACGTGTCGTTCTTTATGGCCAATACGACGAGTTGTTGATGATGGTTAAGAGCAGCAGCGTTTTCGAAAATTATGGAGTTTGGATTGAGCGGTGAAGAACTCCTGTTAAGCATCCACAGCCTCTGTGAGTAAAGCAAATTGTAAATCTATCGATGCCATCGCTCTAGACACTGCAGACGCGTTTCCGCAATTACGGCTGTTCTGAGTGTTGGAGAGAAGATGTAGCCACTTTATGTGGTAAAAACAACTATTTAACGACACCAATTCTTTGAGAGCACTGCAATCACCTATTACGAATCCATAGCTGCTATGAGCACTGTAGATACTAAATCTATCGTTGCCAGCGCTTTAGATACTGCAGACTTGTTAAGTATCCACAGATGTCCTGAGCGCTGGAGAGAAGATCTAGCGATTTTATGTGGTAGAAACAACTCTGTAACGAATTGATTGCTGTTCCTTTCAAAATGTTAACACACGAGCCCGGCGATCCCCGCTAACCTCAAATAGAAATCGCGAAAGGATATTAAGCAATGCACTATAAAACTTAGCTCTTGCGAGCCAAGAATTTCTTGAGAGCCGATCTTAGCTCGTTGATAAGGAATTCCACGTATCGTTTTGATGGCCAAATACCGCGTATCGTTGTTGGTGACTAATACCAGGAGCTGTTGTTGATGGCCAACATCGCGTGTCGTTGTTGATGGGCAATACCACAAATTCCTGATGATGGCAAACACCGCGTGTACTTGTTGATTGGCAATACCACGTATCGATGTTGATGGCCAATAATGCTTGTCGTTGATGATGGCAATACCGCGCTCGTTGTTGATGACTAAACTGAACACCACCAATTAAAGCATAGGCTCTCTGATTCATAAATATAAAAGAAAAAGAAGTTAAAATGCGTGCTTCATAAAGTTTATCAATGCATGCCTTAAATAAAAACCAAAAAATAGCTTTCCACACTTCAAAAAAAAGTAAATAAAATGTAATGAAGTACGCTTTAAATGTTATCATGAACAGAGGTGGAGTGAGTCGAAGACACAAGGCTCGAGGTCAAAGCCATGGCCAAGGGCACAAAAAAAAATCCGAGGCCAAGGACAGGAATGCTCGAGGCCAAGGACCAAGGACACAAATGCAAGTGCTTTCCTGAGAAAAAAGGTCTTAAAATTTTTTTTTCGGTCGATCTCCAAAAAAAACGGTCTAGAAAAACATTTTCCAGCCGATCTACAAAATTTTAACCATTCAAAAAATAATACTGTCCTCGAGCCGAGGACAAAGGGGGGGGCATGCCACAATTTTGCATACTTTTCTTTGCTAATTATACTATCCTGGCGACCCAAAGGGGGGGCCATGGCCCAATGCTCCCCCCTCAAAACACGCCCCTGGTACTGCGTATTAATGTGAACGGCATAAGAAAAAAATCAGTTTCTACAATTCACAAGCATATTGGAAATGAAACTTGGTTAACAATATAATAGATTTTAGTAGTTTAATTTTGTCTCTACTGCAGTATTGCAATGCTATACCAACCTGTAGCTTTTGCATGAGCGATTATCAAAACATCCTTCTTTCTTTGCTGTCTAAACTGTAGCGCTGCTGTCAAATTTCGATCTTTTTTACGACAAATAATGCACAGTGTAGGTTTCGTTTCTACAGCACAATCTTTTTCCTCAAGTTTTCTTTTGGAAGGTGGGGGTGAAGACATTTCCTAGTCATATGCTTTCACTATTTCAATTTCACCAAATAAAATGCTAATTTATGAAAAAAAGTTGAAGTGAACTGTAAATGAGGTCAATGGGCATTTTTCACCTAAACAAAATAAATAAAGATAACTAAACTTTTTCTTTTCTACAGAAAATAACAGAGGTGGAGTCGAGGACACAAGGATTGAGGCCAAAGACACAAAAAATTCCGAGGCCAAGACCAAGGCAAATAGCAAACTTTTGACATTTTTTTGTAAGGTCGATTTTTACCAAACAGTCAATACAGGGCCGCAAGTATGGGGGGCAAGGTGGTCGGCGCCCCTTCAAATCCAAAGCAACAACAGGAGAAATTAGCAGCAAGTATTGTAAGCGCCCCTCCTTGAAGAAATTTTGGCCCCCCTAGAAGAACAACGCTCTACTTGAGGCACTGAGTCAGTACCGAAAATATTACGAAAGCCTGCAGTTTACTTTAGGTAAAATCGCAAATTTCTCAAATAAATGTAGCCTAAATAGGCCATCAATACTAAGGAAATAATCTTTAATTTTTTCTGAATTTTTTTACCGATAACATACCACAATCTACGTAAAGAAAATAGGCCTACCAATAACTGGTTCAAGAGTAGCCTAATGATTGCTTAATTTAACTGGCAGCTCTACTTAGCGTACCACGTTCCATTTTATTAATTATCTCAAGTACCGGAAAGCTGCATGGAGTGATAAGTAGGCTAATCCAGACTCAAAACGTTGTTGATTTAAACACATTTGTGTTAGTCCAAACAATATCGGTATGCTGGCAGTACCGGTAAATTAGCCGATTAGTTGATCTACTTGTCCAAAGTTGGCCTTACTAGCTACCTCAAATTGATTAACAGCATAGGCTACTACTATTCATACCATCTGAATCTGAAATAATGGCTGAAGTAGCCTAATTTTGTTTTTCATACCCCTAAACCCAGTAGCCTAGTTTAATCGCGTTATTTTTTTGAAGTTTGTTGTCATTGAGATCAGCTGCCAAATGGATAGATCAGCTGTTTTTAAAAAATGTTTCCACGTGTAATAATGTTGTGAAATAACATTTACTCTAGAATACTAATGGTAAAAATTTTTTCAAAAACGTCACACCTTAATGATTTTTTAGGTTTGAAATTAGGGCATTTTTGCTTTTGTTTTAATTTTTGTTCTAAAAAACCGCAAAAACAGTTCAATCATAATTTGAAAATTATTTAACGGCAACACCATAACAAAAAAACTTTACGTCAAAAACGTCACAATGGCTTAGTAATACCAAAAATCATTCAAGCGAATTATTTAAAAATATTCATCCGCGCTCTAATTCAAAGCAAAATATCTCAAAATCGGCACCTCGTTGCAACGGCAGACGTTTCAATCATTGTTCAGGGAACAAAAATGCATGTGCAAAAGAATTTCCAGGAGGTACCTCGATGGGTATCACGAGATTTCTTTTCTAGACGTTTTTTTTGGTAGCGTAACAAGGCCTAACAGGCTCATAGGTACACTCAGTACTTAAAATGGCATTCAGGTCGGAAATTTTTTTGCTCGAGTCTTTCTCAAAAATTTTTGACAGATCTAAAGACCAACTTTGAGCTTTCTAGGACCTTCCGTTTCTGAGATATAACAAATTAAATTTCTCCTTAGTTACTTTTGCAAAAAACTCAAAAACTTTTTTTGTTCTGACCCCCGTCCAGAGTTGTAAGTTGGGCCAGGCTTTTCGGGTCGGGTTCGGGCTCAAAGTTGACAAAATTTCGGGCTTGAGACGTACTTTTTATCTTGGGTGCACAAAAATATAATCAACATAACTTGGCAACATTGCTTAATTTTTCAGACCTAACTTAATTTTCGTTTTTTTTTTCGGACCTGATTTGGGCTTCAAATTAGTTTTCTGGTTCGGGCTTATTTTTCCTGGCTCGGGCTGGTTTCGGGCCTGAGCTAGTCGGCTCGTTTGCAACTCTGCGCCCGTCCAGACTCACAAATTTTAATACCTCACCCATGCCCCCCCTTCTGAAAATTTTTCATTAGATGCATTGAACAGTAAACAAAAACCTTCCGTAAAAAAACCGGTCGACCGGCGTAGATTTTGAAGTTTACCGGTCGGGGCGGGTTGAGAAAATCCTGACCGATTTCATCTCTGTATTGGATCATAGCCTTGTGGATGTAGCGTATACTACTGAAATAGTACACTCAGAATTTTGATCTTAACTCAGAAATCCAACAGAGTATAACGATTGGTATTACAGCGTTTCTAATTGTTTAGACAAACTTCTCTCTCAATGAATGCCAAGTAATTTCTACTTAGGACTGTTAAACACTATACTGAGCGATGAAAAAAATAGTCATACTGTTTCATGCTTATAGCGATGCCTTCAGCACCGTTTGCTGACATGTTTCTTCCGATCAGTTAGAAGGCCTTTTATCTTTCCAATTTGCTCAAACAAGAAAATTTTTTTTTATCAAATTGTACTTTATTAAATAAAGAAAATCAAGTGCACAACAAGAGAAACCCACAAAAGTTAGGTGAAAAACATTCAATTCAGATGTAATCATAAGCTAATGGTAGACATGTGGTGGTTCCTTTATTTTTTGGCCTAAAATACAGTTGACAATGGCGTAATCGTAATCGGGAAGAGGGGCTAAAAAGGCAAATACTGTAGTAGTAGTTCTATCGTAGCTAGGTAAACACACAAAAGTCACATTCGAAAGACATGGAGTACCAAACAACCCTAAGGTTTTTTAGTCGAGATGCTTCCTGTTAATAAACATCATAGATTATTACAGCCCCTTTTCACCAGCTAAGTCACGTAAGAAGATTTAGCCTAAATTTATTGTGTAAGTTTTAGAACAAACTTGGACTTAACTAGTGAATAAAGAGAGGATTTAAACCAATTATTGTTTAGAAAAACTCCAACAGCTTACAAATTTTATGAGTTATTTAGTTCTCTCAAATGGCTCTAAAAACGTACAAAATGGCACACAAATGGCGTTAAAATAGCTATATTTTTCGAAACATCACAAAAATCGTCCAGAAAAATATGACTTTTTTTAGTTCAAGCTCGCATCCTTACCTAGCAAAATCTGGTTAAGCGCCTTGTCTCGTAGTTGATTCATATGCAAAAGCAACAAAAACGGCATAGCCAAACGGAAAAGTCTAATCTTGTTTCATTGTTTACATTCACGTGATACGTCCTGCAGGTATTGCAACTTCAGTCAGCCCCCCCAAAAAACATTGCATCACTGGCAGTGTTTTGTTATCTCTTTCACAATCCACCCATCCACGCCATACTGAGGAGATTTTGCTTATCATGTCACAATCAAGCAGCCGCAAAATTTGCGAAGTGATTGAACCTGATTGCTTCTTTTAGCCAGCTGCTTCTGTCGTCTCGTGAAAATTTTACAGCTTTTTCTGCAACAAAATAGGCTTTATCAAGTTCAGAAAAATGTTCCAATAAATGATTATTTTACCTTTGTTACAGTTTTTCCTATACTTAAGGAAGTGCAGCACATTGGATTAAAACGTTATTTTTTGTTTTTTTAACAACAACCTGTACGTAGCTCTTTCTCAGATAATATTAGAGCTACCCGGTACTATTGCATCGTTCATTAACTGGATTGCGTTAATTTATTTTTTGAAGTCGCATTTTGGCCCAAATAAAAAAATGAAAATTAAAAATCTGGAAATATTGCAATGGCATTTCGCTTAGTCATACAACTTAAGAAAATAAAACACGTATTGGGTTTGCAAACTATAACTTAGCTCAACTACTGTGGGATATAACTGATGTAGTCTGATACACGCTTTGGCACTTAGCGGTGGATTAATTTCTAGAATCAGATTAAAAAAGGACTTAAGTCACCGCACTAAGTTTTAATTATTTACCTGCTTTACTGCTTATTGCTTTCAGTTTGCTTTTAGGCTTGAAATGCATTTTCTTCAGCGCAACTTTCATCGTTCGCTTTTTGTTGACCTTTCGGGTGTCAGTTTATTAATCCGCTGCAAAACATGAGTCGATTGTGCCGGTATACATCAAGACAGATGTTCCAAAAACAAATGTTTCTGCAATATTGAGTAAAGAATAAATTCACCCTCAACAGATTTACCACGCAGGCGATCATGAGCTAATACCGCGTATACGAGCCGCTTCTTTCTGTACGTTATGGCAATCAGTGGCGGATCCAGAAAATTTTGGTGGGGGGGGATTTGAAGCACAAAACCTCAAAAATTCGGATGTCTTCACCAAAATTGAGAGTGATTTTTCGGCCGAAGTCGGAAATTCAACCGTTTTTTTCGCCCAAATTCAGGTGGTCTACAAAAAAAAAAAAAAAAGGTCTTCACCAAAATTGAGAGTGATTTTTCGGCCGAAATCGGAAATTCAAACGTTTTTTTCGCCCAAATTTAGGTGGTCTCCAAAAAAAAAAAAACAAAGGTCTTCACCAAAATTGAGAGTGATTTTTCGGCCGAAATCGGAAATTCAAACGTTTTTTTCGCCCAAATTCGAGTGGTCTCCAAAAAAAAAAAAATAGGTCTTCACCAAAATTGAGACTAATTTTTCGCCGGATTCGTTACGTTTAGGTCGGTGGGGGTGGATGCATCCCGAAATGGAGCCGAATTATTCGCAACAGAGGCTGATTTTTCGGCCAAAATCGTTACTTTTAGGCTGGTGGGGAGGGATGCATCCCCCCCATCCCCCCCCCTAAATCCGCCACTGATGGCAATTGCATCTTGATTCGACAAGCTGCCTGGGCCAAACGCACAGCAAAGATACTTCTTGTAGCACAACTCAAAAACATCATAAATTACAAACAAGAAAATTTAAAATGCAAATTGCACAATATAAATTTGGGAAAGCATTGATTAACGCTACCGGTAAACAGTTGTTTCAAATATGCATGTTTCCAAAAAGCATATGTTTAGCGATGCAAAGCATAATACTACAAAACCACCAACTATTGATGAGTGTCGCTACTACTAAACAGAAAATGCACAAAAACAACATTTATTAACAGTCATAATTCTTTCGTGATTTACAAATGATTTCATTTTTATATAGGCTATTGTGCAGTAAGTGACTTGAGAAATGAATCAGAACTTGGCCTACCTGTGCTGCACAATGACATGCAACAGCAATGTCTTTCATGGGTTTTTTGGTGTTTGGACCACATCTATCATTTTATTGTTTGGACCAGCATGCAGAAAATTTCTTCAACTATGCAACAACTATCATACTAAATAACTTTAATCAAAATCTTTAATTCCTGAAACAGCAAAAAATCGAGTAGTGCTAGATACCAAAACGCTTGTACTATTTTCTATGTTCAGATATTGCATTATACTCTGTACTTGCATATTGCTAAAAATCAAATGTCATTTTAATATGGTCAAAAATAGTCGAATTGGATGACTTGACAAAAATAGGGGTATAAGGATCAGTTTTCATTTACACTTTTTTATATTTTTTTTCTGAATGCTCATTTATCATAAAGCTGAATAATTTTTTTGGCATTTAGCTTAAGATCTTGTTTAGCTTAGATGTTGCAATAAGTTAGCAGGTTAGACAATACACCAGTAATTTGCTAAATGGTTACTAAAATGTCAAACGATTAATACATTAGCCCATTAACTGAGTAGCATATACATGCCCTCTAAATTTATACTGAATAGGCCTAGTAGGAAACGCTGTTTAGCGAACAACAAAAAAAACAAGCTGAAGATTGCAGGGTTCTTGCTTAGAGACCTCTAATTTTACTTTCAGTAAGCCTATTAAAAAAATCTAAATCATGTCACCAAATAATAAGCCATACCGGTAGGTTAGCTACCGGTACTACAGTTAAAAAACTACTAGGCTATTTCATACTTAAATCTATCCTTGAACTACCGTAGTTATCGGGAGACCGGTAAGTGAGCTACAGTAACATGCGTAACGCGTTTCTCGAATTCTGTTCAAATAGGCCTAGGCTACCGGTACCGAATCGCACTAACGTATCAAATTCAACGGATCACACGCCAGACGTGCAACTCAAGCAAAGTTATTGTTTGCAGCCAAATTGATTTATATTTATTACTAAGCTTAACAATCTACTAGTTATTTTTTCTGCTATAAAATGCTAGCTTAAAAAATTAGGCTACCGTACCGATTCACTGCAAACTTTTACCGCAACTGATTGAATTAGGTTACCGGTAGCCTGCATGCCGTTAAGGTCTCGAAACCATCATATATTATCTTCGGCCTGGCCAAAACATAACCACCATTCTGAAACCTTCTAGGCCTATATTATTAAAATTTCACCCGAAATGAAAATGTTAACACCAATTTTTCAGTGAAGCGTAAGCTCAAGCCTACCCCTGAGGTGGCTCGAGATTTTGGCAATTTCCAAGTCCAGCTTGACAAATTTTCATTTCAAGTTCGCTTTTAGAATACCACAGCGGTTCAAGCTGAACTTCATAGCTCCTAAGTAGGTCCCAAGCTGAGCTTGAAAGTGCTACTTGAAATTTTTCTTAGAATATCGATTTTGAGCCCAAGCAGAGCTTGAGCTGTACCTGCTGCTCAAGTCCTCTCTTAGAATACGGGCCATAGACTTCAAAAACCCAAATACCTATTAAACTAATACAGATAGAGTGAGTTACTTGATGAGAAAAGTATAGTATGTCAACTTTGACTCCGTTCTCTGAGGTTGAAATGCTTTTGGATCTCTGGAAATGTGGGCCCTCGTACTATTTTATATCGCAGAATTAGGGCTCTCAAGTCAGAGAAACGTAACAAAACGTTAATTTCGGTGCAAGTGTATGATTTTGATATATTTTCCTCTTTTTTTAATCAAATTGGCCACTATTGGATGCCCTAAAGGCCGTGTTGCAAAAATAACGACCAATTACCAGTACTGAATTGGCTGACTGATATTTTTGCTGTAGGCAAGTTTGATTACGGTGTTGTGGTGCGATACCAAAACTTAACGCGGAAACTTAAACTCTTGCGGGCCCCTTGAGCCCGGACCCCCTAGGCCCGGGTACGATGTACCCCCTGAACCCCCCTCTCGCAGGGCCTGGCTCAAAGTAACCGGGCCTAAAGAATAAACATGCGGTATATCATCTGTAGTTCTGCACAGTACTAGCGAAAATGCATCGAAGAAAAGTATGCAAAATTATGTCAGAGCCGAATAATAAAACAACTTTACAATGGTGGATCAAAATACGTAAACAGCACTTTTTAATAACAGCAAGTTTTATAAGAACACGAGATTCACTTTCACTGAAATTCAAGAACAATATTCCAGTCTCGGCATGAAAAAATTAAAAAAAAAAGAAGACGGGTCAGTACACAATGCAATAAATTTGAAATAATCAGACGAGTTTTCTTTGGCTTTTCTAATCTGCCAATGCCATTGTTAATTTGTCTTAAGACCAGGGCCCCAGAGAGAAATTTTGTCAGGGAGTAAGGAGACTAAAAATTACGGGGTTGTTCCGTTAGAAATTAGGTAAAGACAAAAAAAAGGTTTACGCCGGAAATCCGACTAGTTTTTGGCCTGAATTTAGGTGAAGACCAAAAAAAGGTCTTTATCAGGATTTGGTCTAAATACCGGACTAGGAAGCAAGTTTATTGTTCGCCAAATGCACCGAGAAATAGAGAAAATAAACATTGTCAATGTTTGTCCAGAGTTTTGACCTTCTGAAGGCCAATAGATTTTGAGTGATACATTTCTTCACTCTTGGTAGAAAATAGATCGCTACTATACTAATTGAGTGCGTGAATTTATAGCATCCTCCGGGCCCCGGTACAGTGTATACCTTGAACCTCCCTCTCGTAGGCCCTGCTTAAGACTAATTCAAGAATCCTGGTCGTCCAGAAGCAAGTTTTACCCAAGCAAGAATGTATTTCTGTCACTTATTCTCCGTTAAAGTTTAAAAACAAAAGAGGTTGAAAATTTGTGAAAATTTAAGAACCAGTCTCAACCCAAAATTCACTGGTTGTTATGCAAAAAAACGTTAACTATAGTACCCTGCATCATTGAATGATTGTAGGGACGTGAACCTAAATAGAACCTCACAGTTTGATTCGACTGGCTTTGTACTCAGATTCTAAGTCAAAGTCAGAAATGTATAAGAACTCCAGAAGGTTCCAGTACTTGATTTCGCAATACATATTGCGTTGATTTTCAAAAGAAATTTAATTTGTGAATTGTGACAACTCACAAGTGACGTAAATTGCGATTAGTTGAACATTTTTACACGACCAGAAATTTAACAGTTGTCTAATATCTACGACGGAAATTATAATTTAAGGCGAAACTTCCTCAAGCAACGAAACCTGGGGGAAAATTCCGATTTTCAGCAATTTTTATTAATTACCACTACCAGTACGCTTACACTAGCTTACAACTTCTTTCCAGCCATATACAGGTACTGCAAGGGGCTCCAAAGTTTTCGCACCGAAATTAAAGACTAGGTTATCATGCAGGTGTAGGGGCGAAGAACCCAACGTCATAGCCATTTTACGGTTAAAAAACAACTAAACCGGATATTTTAAGCGAAAGAAATAACAACGATTCTTTCGGAAGGGTCATTCAAGTTCCATCACAAATTATCTTTGAATCAATCTTTGTTTTTCCCAAATATAGACGATTTTGTTTTTTTCCATTCGTTGTTTTTGCTAGACATAGCATGATAACCTATTGGAAACAGGGAATCCTGGCAACCCCCTATAAAATACATGGAGCATCGCTGCAATTAATATTTAGTTACAATTGCAACTGGCTTAAGCTATTACTGTATAACAGGGAGTGTTCTTACTCATTCAAGCGCAACCGAATGATTAAGCCAAACTTCTTTAAGCATCGAACAAGCAAATTATCTAAAATAAACTAAAATTCCTCAAATATTTGACAAAAAGATGCAATAAAGAGCTGTGATAAAAAAAGCGCTAGCTTCAGGCCACGTCTAATTGGTTACATTCCGATGTTCATAGACAAAAGTAGCCAACGCAGTAAGTTCGAGCAAAACTACAGATTATTATCCCACAAGAGAGCAGCCTATGTTTAATTCTCTTAAAAAAAGTTGTTACTTAGTTAAATATTTTGTTGATCTAAGCGGTTAAAAGTTGTATTTGCAATGCTTCGTATCTCGTATCTGGTATGAAAAGAAAAAGAGTAACTCTATAAACAATTTTTAATGTGGTTTGCTTGCAAGGAAAGCCGAATTAACGTTAGACCAAATCGCATTTTGCAAAAACTTAAAAAGAAACGGCGCTAAGCATTAACAATAGCAACTACTTCCGGACCAGAGTCCCTAATGTAATCGCTCATCTTTATAGTAAAAGGCCTACAAGAAGAACAGTGATCGCTACCACCAGTGCGTTCCATCAAAAAGTACAGTATAATATTGGACCAACAAAGACCTGAATAATTTCTGCGCTAGTGTTTGCAAAACGCAGCTTTTTACTGCAACGCAAGACGCAACCCAAAAACCCTATCCGCTAAAATTCTGGGTCAGTCGAAAACAAAGAATTTCATTTTTACGCGGAATTCTACCCTAGTCCTTGCTCTAACCCTACTTCCGCAGGATTGCGTGTTTTCGAATCTGCCAAAAATTCTCCCACGACCATCATCCGCCAATAACGCGAAACAAGGAATAGCAGGCAAATCTATCACTTTTGGTTTATGGAAGTGACTATTCCATCGAAAATTTTTAAGTTAAAAAGAATGAAACGAAAATGATACGTAGTTATCCTCGCATTTTTCATTTACTTTTTTAGAGTTTTAAAATTAGGGTTAGTTTTGAAGTAAGGATTTGAGTTTGAGCTAGACTTGGGTCAGAATTAACAAAAACGAGATAGAAATTTGCAGTAAAATACTCTCTTCCTTGACTTATCGCCAAGCGTACCATACGCCGTCAGACATGGAAATTTCCAACAGCATAAATCTGGAACAATGGCTTAATCCGTAAAAAACCTGGCTTCGATTTCTGGTCATAATCCAAATCAGAAATGCTGAGGTCATGTAATTTTGTGATTGCGACATTGACCAAAATTTTTTGCTTTTATTTCACATTATTCATCCACGATCAATCATAGCACAGTACAGTATTAGTAAATCTAAATTTGCCGACAAAAGGCACTCCATGCAATTCTGCAATTCCAAGTTCAAGAGAATTTTCACATGACAGAACTGCAAGCGCGCAACATGGTACAATGCTCAATAGCTGTCACGAGGTATAGCTACAATAACATTTTGTCCATATTTGGAAAACTTATTTTAGCGATTACAACATCATTAGCGGTGGCTAAGATTTAGTTACGGTGCTACTGCTTTCACGTGACTTCTACCACACGTCATCTTCGGCGACCCAACAAGCTAAAATTCTTGCTGAAAGCATGTTGAGTGTTGGATGGGGTTTTCAATCGATATTGAAAACTTTAACGAGTAAAGTTAACGGTTTTTCGTCTTTTTTTTTACGGTAAATGTAAAGCAAGCTCGCGACATGAGACTCCACAATGAGTTTGAATCTTGCACAAAAATGTAGCCATGGAGGGGACATAGAGGCACCGTTGAATTCGTACCTGTTTTCCGAAAAGCAACATTTTACCTCTAACAACATCTTTACCAGCGAAAGGGGACTGGGAGTACTGTACCATCTGTTCCTAAATAAATTTTTCAAATCCTGATTTAGGTCAAACTTATTATAACCCCTCAAAAAGCATGTATTCGCGACGAAAATGCGATCAACTCACACTCATCCTAAAGTAAACGTAGAGTAGCATATTTTCCTTAAAATCATTTTACGACGCAATTGTCGGTCATCATAATATAATGAATGACGTCGTTTTTCAAAACGGTGACGTCATTAAAAAATTGATTCTAATTCCTAATCCTGGCTACATCTACCACCCAAGCCCTATAAGTCCAATAGATAAGAATCGAACGAAGAAGAAAACGTTTTGCTCACGTGCTGTAAATACAGAAAATGACTTTTATTGAAATCAGACCAAGGTTTAAATCATACGGCCTCAAAATTAAATGGTAGTGACTATTTCACCGAAAATTTTCAAGTTAAAGAGAATAAAACGAGAATGAGAAATATTCATCCGCGCTTTTTTCATTTGCTTTTTTAGGGTTTAAGATTAGGGTTTAGGTTAGGGTTCGATTTGGGAATAGTTTTAGAGTAAGCATTTGAGTTTGGGTTAGATTTGAGTCAAAATTAATAAATAACTGAATAAAAATTTCCGGTGAAATGAAGCCTTCCAAATTCAATATCAAAACGGACCTAGCGTATACAGTATTACAATATAGCAGATCTACGCCGCAGCAAGTTAACTTTGCGTTGCAGAGAGAGCAACAATAATAATTTTTGTTCCAGTCACCGAAAAGTTTCAAGTACACTCGAACAAAAAGCGATTTGACAAAAGACAGAAAAACTAGGGAAACATCAAATTGTAAATGATCTTCGCAAAATTTAAAATTATCAACTGTAGTAAAAAAAATTAAAAGTTCATGCCCATTAAACAAACAAATTTAACAAGTTTATCTGCTACAATTCAGGAACAATCCCATTTAGTTTGATTCCAGTAGAAATTTGAATGTGATCAACCTATTGCTTCGAGCTATCAATGTGACTTGCAAATTTTTTTTATTTGCGAAAAGCATTGTAGACAATTACGTAATTTGAAATTCTGTATGTCAGAAAATTGAAACCTCTGTGGGAGAAAAGGAAGTTACAGCAGTTTATTTTAGCAAATCCTTTGCAGAGAACAAGAGAAACACTTGGACAGAAATTTTGACTGGAATTTGCACAATGTAGTCGATTCTTTCGGGGTAACTTTTTTGCATACCTTGGCACTGATGTTACAATAAAAAAGCGAGAAAAGGAACACAAAGATAACACGTGTTTGATCAAATGGGACGAAGCCGCAGAAACGTCAACCGTGCGGAGAGATGGAAAGAAAACAGCCTTTGGTTAATGGGAGTGACCTTTTATTTCACTGCAAAAGTATTAATAATTAGTTAACGTAAAATAAAAAGGAGAAATATTCATCCGCCCATTTTTCATTATTTTGCATTTTTAAGATCCAAGAATGGGGTTTGAGTTAGTTTTGGTTTATGGGCCTGGGTCAGGAACGACTGGATAAGCAATGGAGAACATCATTGGAAGAGTAGCTCATAGTTCATATGTTTTGCTGTCACTTTTTCTGACGCGGTATATAAGAAAGTCAAAAGTGAGAAGCACTCAGTGACAAGGAGATGCGCAAGACCAGATTTCCAACCATTAGGGTTGCACGGTCGCCGAGTAGCGACATTAGTGAAATGTGGGCGTTAGATTGGGAGGCAAATCGGTGTAAGCAAACTACTGAATATAATATGAGAAACTATACTGTGCCTTGATGTTGCGATACGAAAATGAACCAGCATTGGGGTAAATACATGGCATGACCTTCGTGTAATCGGCGTCATGTATGCACTTGAGGGTCAAGATCTTGTAATAGAGCTTTAGTGGTTAATTTTTTTTAAGGGGGTTTCGTGAACGCAGTGGGTTATTAAAAATGTGCAGTTACAATAGAGTGATCCAAGGCTGATGTGGAGCTTGTGGATTAGGTACGGCAAACGTTTACTGGACCCCGTGGTTTTTAGCTGTATCCAGCGTTTTCGACTTACTCCGCAACGACTTGAGTCAGATTTCTAAAGCCGCTGGGAGATATTTATTTTAATTCTGTAGCAGAATAGCAAACGTAGTCGCCGAAAATAATTACATATACTCCTTTGCGTTAAAACCAACATCTTTTCGGCATTCTAAGGAGAACCCAAAGCAACCACTTTCAAAACAATCATTTTTTCAGCTTTGTCTGCACCTGACGTAAGTATAGTAGTGAAGTGTAATCTTTTGTCAGTATCGTCTGCACCCCAAGTGCTATTTTGATCATAAGTGCAGCGTTAGTTTAGGCCCGGTCTACACTGTACGTAAAATCGCGAGCGTACGAACTCGATACACCCTGCAACCGCCTTACCAGCGTACAAGCCAGAGTTGTAAACGGGCCGACCAGTTCAGGCCCGAACCCGGCCCGAAAATATAAGCCCGAACCCGGCCTAAACCCGAAAACTAATTTGAAGCCCAAATCATGCCCGAAAAAAACCGAAAGTTATGTTAGGTCTGAAAAATTTAGCAATGTTGCCGAGTTATTTTGATTATATTTTTGTTCACCTACAACAAAAAGCACGTCTCAGGCCCGATTTAAGCCCGAAATTTTTGTCAACTTCAGGCCCGAAAAGCCCGGCCCGACTTACAACTCTGGTACAAGCTGCCAATTGGTTAAAATAAACAAACAATACGCTCACGAATTTACGCCAAGTGAAGACCGGGCCTTGTTATTAGCAATACGCAGAATGAGTTTACCCTTGGAATAAACCAAGTCTGAAAATTAAAACAAGTTGATTTCAATTTGATGTTGAAAAGATTTGCGCTGCGTTTGGTTGATTCAAGGCTAATCCTAAATAGCTCAGTTCACGCTTTTAGTAGCTATTTTCGGAAACTGAATTGCCATATTTGTATTCGTTAAAAGTAGCACAAAAATTTAGAGCCGTGCTTGAAATACAATAGCGAAGAGCGATTGTATTCGATAATACATATCTATTTATTGCTAACACTGCTGCCCGTTAAAATCATTAAGGCATTTAACTTCTATTGGTTAATCATGAGCACACGATTAGCAAATTGTGCAAGTGCAAAAGTTAAAAATCCCATTCAAATATTTAAATTAAACATTTAGCGAGATTGCACTTTGAATACCGAGCAGCAAATACAATGATGTATTAGCCCAGTTATTCGAGAAAAGGAGGATAACCTTAGCAACGTTGTTGCGCGTCTACTAATTTTTTGTTTTTTTCTCAAGTAGCCAATTTTGATGAATTTTGTATGTAACTTTTGAAAGTATTTCGCATAATTTGATTTCAGTGATAAAATTTTTAAACGATTCGGCCTTATCGCCGTCTTTCAGTTCAAACTATGCTTTGGCGTTTGGTATAACTGTTTTTCCCCTCTTTGAACTGCAGAGACTCCACTATTTTCCAGCTTTTTTTTGATCATTTGTCGATTATTGACTTAAACTTTTGGTGAATAACCTGATATAAATTATCCAATACGGTCAAAATGACCCCACCCCAAAAAAATTTAGCAAGATTTGCATTCAAAAAATGTTAATTATACTTGCAATGATGAAAATGACCAAAAAAGTGTCAAAATTTGAACATTTTACCAAAATTTCATAGTGAAAAAATAAGCACAGGCTCCACTGCAGCCACTATACGCCGATTTGACCCTCTCCGGTATTTAGGTTGTAACTGGTGTAAGATTTAGCTTGCACAAGCTTCGTAACCACACCCACACTGGGCTCGACAGCGAAATCGCTCAACGCTGGTATTTGTTACGATGACGTCATTTTCGTAGATGAATCACAAGCATTTACTAGCGTTGTAAAATTATCAAGCCGGCTCAGCAGTTTTTGGTTGCTTCACGGCATATGTACTCGTCGATTGGTTGGTCACTTGACTTCCTTTTCGCAATTCTGCAACTCGATTTCGCAATCGCAGTCAAGGGAGTTTGCAGGGAAAAACGATCATTTTTGGCAATCATCTCAGAGTCGGTCGTCAATGGCGTTTTTAGATGCAATGTAAACGTGGGTGGTGCAAGAGCGTAAATCAGTAAACAAACACAATTGCTGACCTAGTTTGTTCAAGCAATTTTAAAGGGCTTACGACTTCAAGACGACCATAGAGCATGGCAGTCTTTACTTAAGAGTTGAGGCGACTTGAAGGAGATCTGGTTAGAGCTGAGTTAGAAAATGCTAAAGAAATGTTACTAAGTTTTATTTTTTCAAATGATTGCAAAGTAAAAAAATAGAGATTTCAGCCAAACTTTAAAGGAAGGCTTTATTTATTTCACCGGAAATTTTTATCTAGTTTTTTATTAATTCTTGACTCAAATCTAACCCAAACTCAAATGCTTACTCGAAAGCTATTCCCAAATTTAACCCTAACCCAAACCTAAACCCTTATCTTACCCCTAAAAAAGCAAATGAAAAAAGCGCGAATGATAATTTCTCATTTTCGTTTTATTCTCTTTAACTTGAAAATTTTCGGTGAAATAGTCACTACCAACTTTAAAACTTTTATCGTTGAGATTAGAGTTTTGTTCTATACCAGGAGTTCTTAAACTTTTTAAGCCGCGCCCCTCTTGGCATTAATCCTCATAATTTGCGCCTCACCTAACATTGAGTAAATACAAAATTAAGCATTTCAAGGAGAAGGATGTAGGTGTTTGTTCGACATAGTGCCTTGATAAGTCGGTTTCTTTAGGATTCAGTATAAGACCACAAAAACCCTTTTGATTTTATTATTTCGCTTAATAATTTCTTTTTGCATTTCCACTTGTTCCTCACTATAGCAGCTGAAGCAAATCAAAATCAAATCTTTCATTGTGCTCGCTGTAATACGCCGAAGCGTGTAGCGAGTTGGCGAGACCCATCTCCGCGTCATTGCGCCCGGGCAACGCAGCTTCTTTTCAGTTTTGAAGAAATTTGCCGCGGCAGCGAGCCGTTGGCAACACTGTGTCCGATTTGACCGGCCCGAGATTTGAACCTCACTAGCTGAACCGTTATTGTTTTGTCAATTATCTCAATCGAAAATTTGTTCGAATCTGGTAGATATAATTTTGGCAGAGGCTGCTGTTACGTTACGTAAGAATAAGAAAATCCCTATTCTAGCCCTAACCCAACCCTAAACCTAACCCAAACTCTAATCCTAGGAGTAATCCTAACCCAAACCCCAACGATAATTTAAAAAACAAAAAAGAGTAAATGAGCACTCACTCTTTGCTCTCTTATTCTCTTGATGGGCGTTACGTAACGTAATGCTAGCCACATTATTTTTCATCATCTCCCCGTTCAGCATAATGATTGCCAAGCTGTTTTTCGTAGATTAAATCGCGTTCGGCTTCGGAATTTCTGGCATCACCTAGCAATATTTCGTTAAATCGCTTAACTACTGGCAGTGATGGCCTATTGATTAGTTTTTCAAAACCGAAATATTATTCATAACTTTTAAAAAACATACCTAATTTTCAAAACCTTAGCAACCTGCTTACCCATTAAGAAAGTTTATTAGTAATATGTTCAGAAAAAGCGACATACAATATCTGTCTTTGTATCTTAATTTACTTTTCTTGTCTGTACAAACACAATGGCGAGATCATTCGCGCCCCCCCCCCTTGCGAATCTTTTACGCCCCCCAGTTTAAGAACCCCTGTTCTAGATCATTCATTTAATACGATCCTGCACAGTGTGCACTGAACGATTTGATGGACGAATGTGAGACATTACAATTTTGCAGATTGTTTTAGTTAGACTACAATTTTGCAGATTGTTTTAGTTAGACGTTAGTTTATCGGTTAGATTTTATTTTTGCCATGGGTAATCTCAGTCCAACCGGTACCACCAAATCGTACGACGTTAACACAGCAACAAAGAGCGACGGCCAGCAAGAAGTCCAAGTGGTAAAGCCAGCGGTAAGTGTTCGACTACACTGACTTAGAATACCGAATATTTTCGCCAACTCAAAAGTTTTCTTGGCCAGAAAACAAAAGGTGGGGGACCTTGGGCACTGGTTAGGCTTGAGTCTTCAATTGCGAATCCAAACACGAAACCCCATGCTACCAAAATTGCACGATCATAAAAGAGGAGCTACGACAGCCAAATTACTCGTTTTAAAGCTGTTAGATTAAATGTAACCGAATCGACAACACGCCTCTGCAGTTTATAGCGTCTTAACCCTTTTCCACTTACGGGCATATGTGGGAGATAATATGGCTGAAAATAAATTAATTTTAGTTTATTGTATTTACGAAAAATTGCCAAAAATCGTTATTTCCATCCCATTGCCACTGTTAGATTACGATTTCCCGTCACAAAATTTACTAATGGAAGGAAAATGATAGAAACAGTTTGGTTTTATGCTAACGGTAACCAACTGAAATGATGCATTTCGGTAAAAAAATACAAACTCTTCGTTTCATAAGAGTTCGATTTTTTTCACGATTGCTGATCTTCGTGTAAACGCAACGCTTTATGGCACAAATATTCTACGTGATTTCCAAAAGTTGTAGGTCTTGAGCTTCAAAGGGGAAAAATGATACAATGTCTCATATTAAGCGTAGGTCCCCGCGTTTTAGTCGAGAAATAGAGATAGATCAGGAAACGCCATTTCTGATCAAACCGCTTCCTTGAATTGATGAAAAGATAAATGCTTGCGCTCAATATTTCTATTTCTGTTATAGTACGATAGTTAGCTGAAAATTGTGAAAACCGTATCACAGTCTGATACACAACAGTCTTGCAACAAGTATCAGCGCGATATCGTAGTAAAGAAAACATGCAATTTGTTTTTCTAATCTACTTATCGTTAGACGTTGACGTGTTTATATTCACTGTTCAGAAAATGATTTGCAAAAACTGTTTGGTTAAGCGCAAGCATTGCATCAAGTTTGTTGTTGCAAAAACTTTTCGAATTGGTGGCAATGAAATCGGATTAAATGAATTACTAAACTACTGGCCTACTTGCGTCACCCAAGAAAACTTAAGTCGGTCCAAACGTAATCTAATATGCACTTTGGCCCTGCATCGTAAGAACACATGACTTCTAAAACGATTTTAGTAAAAATTCTAAAAAATAAACTCGAATAGCCTTGTTGTTACAAGCCATTCTGGCGCTACTAGCAGCTTCACATCGTCCATAGTCCAATATTCAAGTGCTTTTCATTCATGTGCGAAGTGTTGTACTTCCCTATATCTTGGGCTTTAGGCTTTTTGCCAGAATTTTTTGAAAGTTTAGTGTGCATGTATTTTTTTTACTTTTTAGTCTACGGAAATGTGTATCGTTGTTTCACTACCTTGTTTAGCAAACTTTGAAGTGGTACGGTTTGTAATGGCATTTCGTATTAAAAAACTGTGGATTAGTGACGTAGTGGTAATAGTAATACAGTCAAAAATCTGTCCGTCTGCAAGGAAAACCGGCCTATCAAAAATCTGTCCGTCTGCCAGGAAAACCAGCATTCGGACTGGCTACGTAATTATGTAAGCCGGTACAATGCCCTAATTTCCCTTGAGGTGCTGTTTTATTCAACCTAGGGCTGTCAATCGTTGACGCCATTTCAAAATATAATCTGGTTCAAATAGTGGCGCCAAATATGAACCGCAACCTGATAGCTAACTTGTGATGTGCGCGATGTTCTATATTTGCAATGACTCTTGAAACTAGAACGTGATCGGCATATACCTGTCATTTTCCATTTACGTGTCATAACTTGTAATTGACAAAAACAATAAAAGCATGGCTTCATTATTTGAAGAATGTAGAAGTGTAAAAGCAGAAATAATCAAGCATGTATGCGCATACAGCAATTAGTATACAGTAAACTGTTACCAAAGCGCACGTGGAAATCAAATTAGCTTTGCCTATGTAAACAGCAAATGCTGATCACACACGAATAACAGCTATGCATTATGCAACTGTGCAGACTAAACTAAGAAGGCCAATTTCAGACAGGGCGGCATAAACACTCGGCGAACTATCGGTTTAGGGGACATTTGAAGTCAAACACGATAAGTATTTTTCTCCTAAAACTTAAGCAATTAAATGCGTAATCTCATAGAATTCTATACCCTTTTCCAGTTTTCATCTACATAACGTTCCTACATTTTGCTTGCAGGATCCAGATCAAAAAGCCAACGGAGATGTGACAGAAAGTGCTGAAAATGGTGCGCAACAAGTGAACGTCGAAGTAGTTGACGAAAATGAAGAAACCACACCGGCCACGAACGGCTCCACAAAAAAGAACAAGACCCACTTCTTCAAATTTCCAAAAAGTATATCCTTCGGAAAGAAAAGCGCGCCTAAAAGTCCTTCAGTTACAGAAGCCGACGATAAAGTAGCGGAACAAAACCCCGATAAACCAGAAGCCGAAACCGATACAGCAAACGCTGATGAATACGAAAAGAAAGAAACCGCCGAAGAAACAGAACAAGAATCGCCTCAAGAAGAACCATCTCAAACAGAAGATACACCTGCTGAAACTCAAGAGACTGAAACAGACGCTGAAAAGCCAGAAGCCGAACAAGAAGAAGAGGCTAAAGAAGAAGAAATTCAAGAAGCATCAGCTGAAGAAACCGATCAAGTCCCTACAGAAGAAACGCATGATGATGCAAAAGGCTTTGAAAAGATCAAGAAAATGTTTACCGGCACTTTTGCTTCCATAAAAAGGAGAACGTCGGGAAAAAAGCAAAAGAAAGAAGATGAAACGGTTGAGAAAATACCAGAAGAAGAAGAGCAGTCGCCAAAGGAAGATGATACAGTCGAAGAAGTTACCAAGTCAAAAGATAACGAAGCAACTGAACAGACTGAAAGTGCTGAAGAAGAAACTTCTCCAGCCACTGAAGAAACCTCACCAGCCACGGAGAAAGCAGAAACCAGTACAGAAGAAGCTCCAGCTGAAACTACGGATGAAGCCGTGAAAGTAGCCGAAAAGCAAACAGAAGGTATGTTTGTATAATGTAAATATGCTAATATACTTCAAAAATTAATTGGGACTTCGGGTGAGCGCGTAATACCTTTGTTTTTGTTCGCGAATTTGGGCAGTTGAGGATTGATTTGTTCATAACTAGGAAACAGTAAAACCTAGAAAATTGAAATTTGAACTTAAAATGAGACTTAATGAAAGCGTCATGTGTGCCAACTTTAAGGATCTTAGGTCACGTGATCACAAATTAAAACACAATAAAAACTATAAAAAAACGGCGATGTTTTGCTTGAAAATTCATTAATTCGTGTATAACTCAAAAACATCTTGGCGTGTGAAGCTGAAATTATACTCTATGTGAGTACGACTTACAAATGGTTTGTGCAAACCGAGAATTGGGGCGCCCGGTCACGTGATCACGATTTTACAGGCTGAAAATGGGTAGAAAGTGGACGATTTTGAACCGATATATCTCGGTAATTACCGATTTTGATGGAAAACGATTTGTGATTTTTGAGCACACTATCAACCGCATTTCTTCTGGACAAGCTCATTTATCCCAACCTGAATACCAGAGGTGGTGGAGTCGAGGACACAAGGCTCGAGGCCAAGGACACCAAAAAAATCCAAGGCCAAGGCCAAGGTGAGCCCTTGCGAGGACAGACCCTCTCGAGGCCAAGGACCAAGGACACAGGCGCAAGTGTTCTCAAAAAAAAAGGTCTTCAAAATTTTTTTTCAGGCGAACTCAAAAAAAAGGTCAAGAAAAATTTTTAGGCGATTTTCAAGAAAAAAACAAACAAAAAAAGTTTTTTTTACAAAATTCGAACTTTTTAACATTTTAAGCTAGACCCATGAATTGTTGAAGTAAAATGTAAGGAAAAGAGAAAAGTTAAAAAAATTTTAGCATTTCCACCTCAAAAGGGGCTGTCAAAATTTAAACTTTTTAACCACTCATGCTAGGCGCACGAAATTTTCAGTGTAAGTAAACATGAAGAAAAGATAAAATTTGGCAAAACTTGGGGACACCAAATTAGGGTATTTTCCTAAAACAGGGCTGCCCAAATTTTGAACTTTTAAAACCGGCAGAGGCAATTTGTGAAGTTTTCTTCGTTAGACTAGTTTGAAGTTCATTAACTTAAGTTTCTACTAAGCTACAACATTTTTGATTTCAAAGTTCTCAAAGTTCTTCCGCTTTCACGTCGAGTAGCTGAGTTAGATAAACTCACATAGCTAATGATTCAGAGAAAATTAGATGGATTGATAAAGAAAAAAAGCCTGAAATGCCGGTGCATTCTCAGCACCTCTCACCTTTTGACTTAAATCTTCACAAAAGGATGCTGGGTATTCATCTTGAAAGATCGCGGGGCGTATAGAAAACTGCGATGGTTTACCAAGTTGTTCTCATCGACCTGTGACAACTCGTGAGTGAAGCATTAAATAGGGAAAATAAAGTTTAATTCTCCGCCTTTTTTTTCAATTTGTCAAATTATACCACTCAAAAATAATTGCAGTAGGGCAAAAGCATGAACGATTTATTAAAAAAACTTAAATAAATGCCTGTTTTAATCATTTTAATTTATGTTGTTGAGGAGGGGGTTTTAATTTCGAATCAACCAATATACCAGTACTATAATATGTTAAACGGCGATGCGAAAGAGCGTTTTCAGAATCATACAAGGCTGCCGGTAAGTTTGCTTGATGTAACGAAATTTGCTTGTGAGTCACTGGTATTTTAAAGACCGCTTTACGTAATTTCAAACGGAGAGAAAAACTGTTTCAGAACTTCAAAAAAGAGCTGAGATTTGACGTTGTATTGTAAACTGTTATGCGAGCTTTTTGATTTGACGTTACTCGATTATTTTTGATAACTTTGAGAGATTTAAAATTTGAACTCGAATAACCAGCCACAAAGCGGTGTAAGTTAGAGACAAAATTTGAAAGGGGCGCATTTAAATTAGTGATCGGCGCATTTAAATTATTGATCGGACTATCAACGACCACATTTTTTACAAATTCATTTAATGAAATCGGATCACCATTTTCAAAGCTTAATAATGTTCAGTAAAAGTTGGATAATGCCTGAAGTCCCCAGATATCGCTTCTGATGTCACGTTCTAGGTGAAAAATAATTTCAGTCTTTCAATAAATTAATGCGAGATACAGTCAACAATCGCTAGAATGGTAAACCTGTGCTGCTGAGGCTGGTATCATAAAAAGGCAGGAGCAAACCTCAACAGCAAATTATTTTTAGAAGTACCTTGCAACAAAAAAGTGTTTAGAGTTTAGTTGTTAAAAGGGGTCAAATGGCTGATTTCACCAACACTTCATGACATGAAAATGGCTGGTGCTTCTCTCCATCAAACGTCTAGTCAACCACTACACAAATCTGTTAATTTTTAGAGCCGAGATCACCTGGTTTCATTGAATCGATCCGTAATGTCTTCAGGAAGAAAAATAAGAAGCCTGCAGCGGTAAGCATGTTATTTCCGATTCGTATTATATAACTCGTTGTGCTAATTCTAGAAAGTTGATGCAACATTGAACTTCGATAACCTGTACCGATAAACGCATTGGAATTGCCAACGATTTCATCAACAATTGCCAGACTGACAGCAGGTTACCCGTCGTTATGGCGCAGATTGTAGGAAGACTTGCAAAGACAATTCATAAAAAGGTGTTTTCCGTTGGTATGGTAGAGAAACGCACAATGCTTGTTCATACTCGTAAATGAAAATAAATTAAATAACCGTTATAGTGTTAAAGTGCTGCAAAGATGCGCATCAAAGCAAAGGCTGATTACGTTTGACGACTGCAGTTTTGCGGTATTGAGTCTTAGCGTTGTTTTAATTAAGGTTTATGCTATTTGCTAATCCGCATTCCACACTGTGCCTGTCAAAAGTCAGCTGGGAATGTAGGTCATCTATCTTATCCCTTGAGATAATAGTATAAAACAACGCAAAGCACCTAATACAATTTTTGCGGAATGTTGTTTACGTTAGGTTGTCGCTACATTACAAATTAGCTGCAACTACTGTACTTCTCAAAAAGCAAGCAACTTGCGACAACAGTGCATAGAAAATTGTTAATGTACAAATCTAGTTCATCAGAAAATTCTTTTAGAAATTACGAATGCTTAAAATTAGTTTCATTAAAATCAAGTTAACACCCTACTGCCATCGTTTGGGTTATTCGGTTGAGGATTGTGCACAGCTGAAGGTTGGAATGAAAATTCCTTACTGTAAAATCAACCCCAAATCTTACCCAGCCCAAATCCAAACTCAAACTCGAATCTTAAGCCTTGAAAAAAGGTAAACAAAAAATATGCGGAAATATATTCCTCATTTTGGTCTTTCTCTCTTTTACTTAGGACACAGAATTAAATGAATGGTTATTGAGTATAAACTGATTAATTGATGCCACTTTATTCTCCTGCGAAGCCCCAAGCCGCTTGGCAATTATTGCAATTTTTCGGGAAAAAATATTTTGCACGTATTTAGAGCATTTAAAAAAGCTAAATTACCAAGATTAGGAAGACTTAAAAAAAATTATTTTCCTCACCCAAATCAGCCCCTGCACACTAACTGGTCACGTCCAAAATACGTCTAAAAGCTAAAAGATCCCAAGTGACTTGACTAAGGAGTTAGCTTTCGCCCTCTTAGTTTCCTGTGGTTGTGCCACTGATTGAGGCATATTCTATTATTTTTTCATAAATGCTCAACAAAAATCAAAATGTTTAGTTTGCTGTAAAGAAACTATAGTTGCGAGTAACGGAAAAGTGCAAGAGTCTACACCAACTGTAGTTTAGTGGCCCATTGGAGTTGCTACAAAGTTTATTAACATTACTTTATTATCAGTCAAAGTGTGTTTAAGGTGACTATAACTCCGCTCTGACTTCGTTGAACACCGTTTAAACCCAATCTTTGGTGTAAAATAGAAAGGTCACTAGGTGTAAAATAGCAATGCCGAGCAGCGTATCCTTTGTTTTGTGCAACCAAACCGAAACCCCCTCTGGATGAGCCACTGATTATGCGGATTATTTATTGTTTGTGAGAACACTGCTTTGAACTGTGATGTACCGAAATGAATGCCTAAGTTTTCAAATGCAACCGAGTTTATGGGACTTCTGGTTCTTCCTGATTCGAAGTCAAAGAACTAATCGAGATAATTCCATATACGGTTGTTCTTTATGTTGCATGTTCTAAAATTCTTCCAACTGCAGCACATACGAACTTTTTCTCTGTACAGTCCAGCTGCACAAGGCTAACATTTCATTTTCGTGTTAACTGGATACTTAGAAGATTTCAAAAACGTTCTTTACAACTTTCCCAAGTTCGACGAACGATTGTAGATAGGTCGGTACACTGACACTGTTATGTCTCTAAAATTACGTAATAAGAAAGTACATTCTCGCTTGTAAATACAAAATCAAATCATCTTGAAACCGATTCCATTTGTTCAAAGAAACGTTAGTTTGAATTGACAACATTACGCATTTGCCTAAAAGGCTTTACTTTTCGTTAACAGCGGCAGATTTAGCTATTAGTTCGCCGCATTGAAGCCGAAACTGTGGAGTCATAATCATGGGAATAACAAAATCGAAATCTGCCTTTACGAATTATTTTTTGTTGATGTGCAGTATTTACGTGCTCACAATCGAATTCAAACAAAGTTAAAAGCAGAATCAATCCGGATAAAACGAACTTTGCGGCTAGCTGTTGTACATTTCAACTTGTAAATGTTTCTGATTAAAACAATTGACAGGTCAAAACATGTGACGCCTTAATCAGTAATGTTTCCCAGTTTAGGCAAAAAAATAATGTAGGCGACATAGTTGAAAGCTGATTCCGCAAAAAAGTATCTTCCGTTTTTCGCGATCAAAACAAAATTGCACTTTGCCCTTGAAAGGCATAATGGTATTCCATTTATTAATTAAATTTAAATGAAGTTTAAATCCTGAGTACCTAACGGCAGAATATTTAAAAGCAAACTGTCCAGTGTCCACTCTACTTTCAACCTCATTGGACAGATGCAAACATTTGACGAGATGATTAAAAGGACCGAACGAATGGTATCAGCAAAAAATGATGAAGCTTGCACAGTTTGAATTTTCCACTGATTCACCTGAAAAATCAACATCGCTTAAACAGAAAAGCGCACAAATCTAAAAATGCAATTAGTATTCATTAAATCCCTTTGGATTTAATCGTAAACTTTTCGCTGTAGAATGTAGTTGTAACAAACTATTAATTGCACCTGTGATGATTTTATTTCCTCGTCTGTCATGACACGGTCATTCTAGATGTATGGCGTAACATATTTGCATATCTACAACGCTTCTTTCACCAAAGAATGCAAATGTTTTGTGTAACAAATACATTACTGTATAAATCCTTGAACGTGTTAAAACGCACATGATGACCGTAACTATGCAAAAACGTTTATTTTTTGAAATCTTAACTAGGCTGTTTTGTTTGAAAGATATGCATCAATTTGACATTGCTTTGAATGCTTAGTAGCAATACACATTCTGTCGATGATTAAAGTTTCAACAAAAAATAGCGTTTTGGAAAACGTTTCACGTTGAAAGCGATATCTTTACCCCAATCGGTATTGCTATTGTGTAAAGTATTTCTCCACGATTTAAAAAAAAAAATTAAAAACATTAATTTCTGGATTGCTTGCAAATCTAACCGGTGAAATATAGCAGACGTAAACCAGACAGCGGCGATACACTATCCTTCCTGTTCAGTGAAAAGGGTGTTTGTTGTCGCTGTGGAGATTCTAGAAAATGAATGTGTAACGAAATCTTGGAAAAGCGTAGTAGATGACAGAATTATTGTATTGATGTCGTCTTCAAACCTTGTAAGTGCCTGAGCTTTATTTGCCCAGTTGCAAATTTCTCTGCACTTGTGGTATTTTTGATGTCAAGTTGTGGCTATTTCCTATAAATCGATTTGATGGATTTCTAGGTGTAACGCACTACGTTGCTGTTCAGTTTCAATAAATCATGTGGCTTGCGGTTTTAACTGTAGCTGCAGTCTGCAAGTTAACCATACGAATGTTTTCAAAATACGTCAACTACCTATACACGTTCTAGGCCTTAGATACAGACAATATACGAAGTTGAGGGCTGGCTATCAACTGAAGGTGGGCGAAGATTACCAAAGTTTCTCACAAATTTTCACCTTACAATTATTTTAAATTTGAATTGTGAGATAGCATTAAAGGTACACCAAGGCTTTAGGGTTTAAGGCAACCACACCCTTTGCTCGTCTTTAAAGTTCAAGTTAAACAAAGTTGCTTCAGTTGCCAAGAATTCGTTTTTCAATTCAGACCGCATCCAGCACTGTACATTAGGAGTATTCCTTAAAATTTTTGTTTTTGTAATTTTGAGAAATAACATACGCCAGAGGATGAACTTTTACGCATGAAGATAAATATCACAAAGTTTTTCATTTTGCTTGAAAAAAGTCTCTCCACAAATACAGTTTTAATTTGACATATCCATGTTAATACAATATTAGTTATACGTGCATAAGGCGTACTCTTAACGAATTTTACGTCAGTGCAAAAAGTGAAAGCACGTTATTCAAGTTCTTTTGATTGTTATAGAATGGAATAATGAAGTGTATTCAAGTGGTAACGCGTTCGTCTCTGGAGCGGGAGACCTGAGTTTCAAATTTCGGGCCAGTCAAATCGGACGCAGTGTTGCCAACGGCTCGTCACCGCTGCAATATTTCTTCGAAAGGAGCTGTGTTGCTCGGGCGCAATGACCCGTAGATAGGCCTTCACAAGCTTGTTACACGCTTTGGCGTAATATAACGAGTATAGCAAAAGATTTGATTGATGGTTTCTTTCTGCAATAACACTCAATGCAACTTACATGGTGTGATTTTGAGGTTTTAATTATTTAACCCATTATTTCCTATTGTATATGATACAGGGTTAAAATTGAAAACAAACTTGTTTGTGGGGAAATTTTTTTCAGTGAGGCAAAAATAAACGTTGATTGGTAATTATGCACCAAAAAGTTCATCCAATGACAGTTATGCTTTCAAAAATTTTTTTTAGGAATACCCCTACTGTGCATCTCGTGTAAGTACGTGAAACTTGAGTTTGTCTCTGCGTTTGCACTGTGCATTGTATAGTTTTTGCTTTAAGATTGCCAACAATTTATCAAATTCTCTAATAGTTTTTTCTCGATATAGAAAAATTTCGGTACGGCATTGTTGTCATCGAAGTTCCAAACTGCATAATAATTCGTAAATTAACTGTTTTTATTTCTGGTATCCCCAGCTGAAGCGAGCTCAATGATCAGAGTAAATTATGTTATAATTCGCAAATTATAAGCATTATATCATCACCACTAAGTGTTTAATGTTTTCCGAGGTAAATAAAGCAAATCAACATGATGTAGTAAATGCAAGTATTTACCTATTAACCACTGATTGATGGGGAATTGGCCAGATTGTAGAGTTGTTTTAACATTCTTAAAAAACGAGCATTTCTACGCCTATTGAGCAAAGTTTTTTTAATTGCAATCGAGCAAGGTGAAAAATACAAGCTTGGAAACCGCCTGGTTGCTCAAGTTCTCTTCACCATATCACTCTAACGACAAGCAAGCTTAACATGAAAGCAATTTCTTTTCTATCTCGGCAAAAGACAAGCAGATGCTCTTACTATCGCTCCAATTATGCAAATGATAAAGCATTTAACCAGTTTGGAAGTTAGTGTTACCGCTTCGCATGAAGTGCTAGTGTTTGCGTCAAGAATTTCCAAATGCTTTATTTTCATTAAATGGCTACTTTTGAAGGCTTGAATTGGTACAGTAGCTGCCGTAGAAGACTTCTTAGCAATGTGTCACATTATACTCTACTAAGGCGTTCGTGAATTAACCTGCTAACTCTGCCATCAACTATACGGCTTTCGATGGTTTGAAAATGCTGATAATAATCCCTAAAATTGAAAGCAAACATTCGTTATCTTTGGTTTGTAGCAATTTCGACAGTTTCGTAAATGCGTTGATGGACGTCAGCGTTGCTCACACCACATTTTCATAGTACCGTTGAAGCTGCAAACACTTCTTGCTGCATTCGCAAACAAACTTTCAATGGGTTCGGGTTTTTGTTGTAGCTGTAAGACCGCTGTATTTCATGCATTTGTGTAATGTATGCCACACTCATTGGGAAGCGGGCAACCGAACATATTAGAAACAAAGGCCTAAGCGATTTCCGTTGCCTGGAAAAAAAATTGCTGCTGTTCAAATCATTTCGATACCAGTTGAGTTTGCGCATATTTTGGCAAAAATGTTCAGCAGTGCTATTAGGCTTTTATTCCAAGCTACTATTTGTTTGTATTTTGGTTAAAGTCATAGCCTCGTAAGTCAACCATATAAAAACAAACAAATTCTACAACATAGCAAATTTTTACCAAACTATGCATAATACGAGTTTTTGGGTTAGTAAAACTAGATAAGGAATTAGAGACATTGATCTGTAACAGTTACGTGAAAGCAATAGTGATGCAACACAGCCCATACTGAAAATGGGGCACAGTTCATTAAATTTAACAATTTGCATGACTAAAACTCGTTATTAAAATCGGCCAAAAACGACGCTATTGTGATCTTGGGTCTTACTAGATGCGTGTTCTACTAGTTTTGGGGCTTGATAATTGTGTGTGTTGTATCAGTATCATGGATGCGGCTATAGTTGTATGTATGAAGAACTACCGTATTCAGAAATAAAATATTTCAAAACTAAGCAAGATCTCGATTGTCTTGTTAGTAGCCAAACTCAAGTACTAAAATCCTCGAAGTATTAACTAACCGCCACATATTTGTCATGCACATTGTTTAAATTCCTTCAATTCTTGTAACTTTAACATAGTGTTTTTGAACGTTCGTAGCTTAAACTTACTAATATTACATGCATTACGTCATAGTATGATTGCCCATAGCCAATAGTTTTATGACCAAACAAATAGGACCAGATGAAAATTGAATTGTGTAAATCGATTTTAAATAACTACGGTGAAATCAAATTTCACGTGTGAAAATGAACTTAGTTTGAGGACGTAATGGTTGTGTTCTGGCAAAACGTATTACTCATTCTCACCAAGTCGCAGAAACACGACCCAAAATCGAAGAACCATTTGGTAGTTTCTAATGCAAGACATTTTCAAGTAAGTTTTTTATGCAGTATGCAAAGACCCAACATACTTGGATTTATTCAAATGATTCTAAAAGTGTCCATTAGCTCTACCTAAATGCAGTAATGCCAAAGCAGGTCTTTTATTTGATCAGTTTTAAATCCGATGTCGCACTGCTGAGTACGTGTTCTGTTCGCGGTTGAACTTTTTTAGCCAATTGCAAAAGTTGATTCAGAGTTTGTTTTGCTTTAAACATTGGTGCTAAAACAAAACCAGCTTCACATTCTTAGCTTGTTAAAATAATGCCAATGAGTAGTACATTGTAATCACACTGGAATGTTAATCTCTTTGTCTTCAGCTGTCTATGATGGATAGAATGATGCGCTCTTCCCAGAAGTATAACTTTATTAATAGTGTAAATTTTTCACCTATGTTTAACTTCTACGTACAACCTTAAAATAGCTAGTTAAAACTTGTTTCGCGCTCGTAAAATTCTGATTAAAATTTGTGAACTTTGGCTTTCATTTTGCTTCTTAAAAAGCACCGGTTTTATGGTACACCAATAAAAATTAATTTAATGAAGTGTTAATTACCTGTAAATCCGTGAGTATCTCGTGAAACCGCGGGACTGCTTCAACTTTAAGCAGCAATTCATTCAAAAACTTGAAATGTGTTAAAGCGAAAATCGCGAGCACATTGTAGCGGAAGATTTTCTTGTCTAAGCCAAGGACTGTTTCTCCAACGTGCTAATTACATTAAGCGTAGAGAAGTTTTTCTGCTATTTTGACTATAGACCAAAATTTAGGGCTGGTTGTTGCCTACTATTAACTCAAAAGCTTATATTTTTTTTAACCAACTCGTCGTATTATGTTTTTCAAAATACGCCAGCATAGTTTTCGGGTGTAACAAAGAAATGCATTTTGCAATGCAAAATATTCGACTAAAAACGGATGAAAAATTGATAATTTGTACGCATTATTGAAAACGTTTTCCTCCATCATTGTGTTATTAGTTATTACATTCGCATATTACAATAAATTTGCTACCTCTATCATGATCGGCGGCACGGCCGAGAGGGTAAAGGCTTCGTTTTTGCGACGAACCTGATTGCATGATCTATGTTCAACCAGCGCCCTGGTTACGTTGTTGCGTTTACGATAATCATCTCTGCTAGGTGGCTTCGAACAAGCAGCAAATTCGGCGGATAAACATTCGAAATCCACAGGAACATTGGATCACTGCAAGCTCCTAAGCAGGTGCGGATTTCTCCAAGCACGAAGTAGTAGTAATTGCAATGAATAGTGTGCGGATCATACAATAGTTTAGTGTCTGACACTGTTCGGTGGCAGGAAAATAAATAAGCAATACACAAACAGCTTAGCATTGTAAAGCAATAAGGCAGCATTTATTCCAATGACCGAGTAGCGTATAACGTCATAAAAGCTTATGATATGGAAATGTTTAAACGCATGCATTTTGACCACCTGCATCACTGGGGTTCGTAACCGGGGGTAAATTTGCTGAATTATAAAATGAAGCAAACTTCAATTATTTGTATCAAACAAGTAATGGACTGGATTGCCGTTCCGCCTCATTTTCTTTGCCCAAAAAGGGGACAGTTCCAGAAATCTACGAAAATTTGTGGAAAACCCGCAATAAATCATGGTTTCCGGCATGAAGACCTGCTTTTTTTCGGAGATTACTTCAAGAACCGTAAAAGTAGGCGGTTGCTCGGACTAGAGACCTTTTTTTGAAAGATCACCGCAAAACTCGAAGAAATTTGTAGACCACCTAGAAAATGGGGCTAAATTTCACTTTGTTCATTTGGCAAAGGGTAAAAGATGGGGGTAAATTACTCTTTTTTTTTATTTGGCAAGGGGTAAACGCGACAAAAAAGTTTTAAGAACCCCTGACCTACAGTATGTAGTATGGCGCAAGCTCGTAACTCGATCGGTTTGCTTTAACTTGACTTGATGACTTTACTTGCGGATGTCGCAGTTTTTGGATCTTTTTGAGTCGCAGGGTCAAGAGTTCGAATCTTTCTAGCGTGGAAAATCTTCTCTGACCGCAGATCGTAGGGTTCACGAAGTATCTTTAGCAAATGGTCACATGTCAAAAATTAAGCAATATTTTTATGATGCATAAACGATGCATGAGTAAGTAGCTCGTTTACATGCACACGAACACGTGATTCAACCTTCTCACTTAAAGTGTAGTTTTAATTCTTTAGTTTTTCATTTAAGTCGTAAATAAGTAATCATTTTCTCTATAACACCTTTTACAGGAAGAAAAAGTTGAAGAAACTAAAGAAGAAGAGCCGGTTCAAGAGGAGGGAGATGCTGAGCAAAAAGATGAGGAAAAAGCAGAAACTCCAGCCGAGGAGGTTTGTTTTGTTTGCTTGTTTGTTTGTCACGAAGGTACAAGTTTTAAGTAGCAGTGTGGATGGTCTGTTCAACTACTACACCTACCTAACCATAGGTGCAGTGTTTTGGCTTGAAATACCAGCCGGACTGTGGCATTTACACCTGTTCGACTTCTCTGCCTTTGTGGAGTAATTATCACACAATCATCCTAAAAGTAGTTTAAAAATTAAGATTACGAGGCCCACTGCAAGGAAAAACTAACGCAACTGAAGAGCAAACAAAGAAGTGTCCTGCAGAGGTAAAAACCAATACTTTAGAGCTGGAGGTTGCGGATCTCGCGTTTCAAGTGGCGAAACACAAAGACAAACTCAATATGAGTGATATTTCGATGATTGCAGAGTCCTGCAAGGCTCTGTACGCTCTACGGTGGCAATTAGAAATTAGATAATCAGATCTCGCGAAATCAAAACTTACGACATTGTCATTTACTTCTTATCATAATATGACAACCAGTAAATCAAAGTTTCTGTACAAAGCAAAAAAGACTGGAAGAATGTTGCTAATGCTATTGATGCTGCAAATGATGCCTAGTGCAGTGCACATCGCACACTAAACAGAATAACGATGCTATCTAATCGCAGACTGATGAGGTAAAAGAGGATGCCGCTCGAGAACAAGAAGCTAGCCAAGAAGAAACTCAAGCCGAATCTTCAGGTACATTACTGCTATACGATTTAAAACTTGTTATGGTTAAATACTAGCAACTTTCAAACCATTTTTAATAATTTCGAAGATGTAAAAGTACAAGAATTTGATGTAGATAGATACCCGTAGATTCAATTCTAAAATCATTACTACATGTATATTCCATATAGCAATAAATTTGCTCTCGCCATCATTATCATCACATAAGAGTCGTTCAAATCACGTGTTTATTTAAATAATAGTTTAGTTTCCTAATTTTCAATGGCAGAATAGCTTAGTACTCAATGAAACAATTTTGGCTGGAGCAAAGGTAGTTTTCCATACAGGAGTAGATAATTACAGTACATCTCTGCTTGTGTTGTGTGGCAAATTGAGCGAGTGATCTTAGCTTCGATTGGTGTCACAACCTATTCACAGATCTGAGAACTTATTTACTTGAAATAGCGATAAATATTGTGTTTAACAATAAATTGCTGGAAAGCGCTTTCTTGCGCACTTCAGCCTAGCTGGTGAAATTGAGAATTTATTTAAGCTGTAAAAACAAAAGTTTGTTATGAAATCGAAATGGCCACATAAGTTTGAACGTATGATAACGTTCTTTTTAACTCAAGATTCGCAACAGCTTAATCATCTTTAAAGACGTCGTTTTAACATTCTAGCCATCCCAAAAGTAATGTACTCATTAGGCAAACATAGACTTTTGTTTTGAACCACATCTTAATTTAAGCGCTTGAACGGGTTTGTTTTCTCAATGATTAAGTTAAATCCCTAACAAATAGTCATAAGTGAAGATGGCATACTACACCATCAACACTGACTGTTAAAGAGTAAGAATCGTAAATCAATTTCAATGAAGAATTTTTACTGATTTCCCCCGAGGCATTAATATACCATCTTTAAACTACTAAGCTAAGCATAAGGCTTTTTAGAACTACGATAAAAGAAAATGTTGAAGCTAGAGAAAGCTCTTTTACACAAAGAGTGGCTTTGTTGGCTGGTACTGAACCTAAAATAATAGTGAAAGAATTTGCGGTTTTTTTCAAAATTGCGTTTTGTTATGACGCTTTAACATGCAGCTCTAAATGGAACTATGTCATAATTTCACCATTCTACGATTAGCAATTCTCGAGTGACGCATTTTTATCATACCGAAAACCAGTGAAATCTTAACTCTCCAAATGCGTGGTTAAATAACTTTTTTTAAGCGTGGAGAACGCGTGTTTTTATCGATTCTCCTTTTATCACCCAAAAGTCACTGCATTTGGCCCCACTTTCTTTTAAAAAAGCTTGAGAAATTTTATTAATAAGAGCTCATAGCTCAACTACCAGTAAACGGCATGAAAACAGGCTGTAGATTACTGAAGGTGATGAATTCTGTTTGAATTAAATAAGATCTTATCCTCCTATCGATTCGAATAAAACAAGTTGCTGCAGGTTTCGATTTTTTTCCGTTTAAGCGTGGGAATTTAGTTCAAATGTGTTGCTCTAACTCTCGATTATAGGAGATAAAACTTCTATCCCTTTCCTACAAGATAATAGCTTTGGAAAGCTTCAAAATTACAATGATTTTTTGTTGCATTTGTTTAGTATGCGGACCTCATTAAAAAGTTTTTATATTGTACGTGTAGCGACTCCCATACATTTTTGTTTACGAATAGATCAAATCGTAAATTTTGTTTTGCAGTTGAATCTTGTACAATGTGTTCATTTAATGATAAGAAAACGCTATGTTCTCCTTAAACGAAATATTTAAAATTCCGCCAACTCATCCGGTCTGGTTTGTCCTTACATGTAGAACTTGTATTTTTTTCGTAGGTATGAATTAAAGTGAAGCTAGGCTTCGGTACCACAAATTTTGAAACTTTTGCTAATTAATTGCAAACAGGTATTGGAAATGTGACAATTAATTGTCAAATTGCTTTGGCAAAATATCGTTTCATTGAATAAACAACAAATATAACCAGATATTTATACTTTTTTTGGTTTTTCCTAGCGCATTCGCATATTATACTAATAGTTGAAATGACAGTGACCTACAGTGGAGAACTCGAATAGGACTGCAACTCTAACAAAACATTAAAGTGTGTAATCAGCTAGGAGCGTACATTAAGTACATGCGGAAAAGTGCGGAATAGATTAGTTCTTGGTTGCGTAGCAATCACAACGCTTGCGCAATTTTTGACATTACAGACAACGCATTTGTGGCGCAGCTTTTTAAATGGTTTTGGAATGTTGAACTTAATACGCTAATTAAAATTGTACTAGTTAATAATAATGTCATCTCGAAAACGCTCATGACACAAGCTAGCGGTTGAAAGGACCATGTTTTAATTTTGGAAGGTGGCGCCAAGTATTGTCATGACTTTACCTGCAGTGGTGCACCCGACTATTCTATGTACTATCCAGACCACAACAAATCCTCAATATACAAACGAAGTAACCAAGTTTACGGGCATATTTTCACTTTTGCTACTACTTGATTACGTGAAATTGTTATCTTTTTGATTTTTGTCTATTAATTATCATGTGTGTGTGAGTACCAAAAAGTTTTCACAAACTGCATTTTTACAGAGACAACAGAAGCTCCAGCCGCTCAAAATGCCAGTCAGGAACCAGCAGCAGAGGATCAGGTGGGTGGAGTTTTAAGAAATAGCATGATGCTAAGAATCACCGCTGTCAAATTGCTCGCCTTCACAGAGTGATGCATTCAGTTGTTGCTAACTAAAGAATAGCAGTATACGTAGCCTGCTTGTGAACGATCGTTTTTGCATGCCTTTAATGTTTTAAGGAAACCACCGCCCAAGAAGCTACAGAACAACTAAAAGATGAAACTCCTGCAACTAATGAGCCGCAAGTTGTTGCTGAAGAGCAGGAGGCTGCTGCTGAAGAGCCAAAGGCTGCTGCTGAAGAGCCAGAGGGTGCTGCCAAAGAGCCACAGTCTGCTGTCGAAGAAGAGTTACAGGATGCTACTGAAAAACCACAGGCTGGTGAAGAACAAACTCCAGCAGAAACTGCAGAACAAGAGGCTGCTGCATCCGAGGAAGAGCAATCCAAAGCCCCAGTAGAAAATCAAATTGAGGAGACCCCAGCTGCATCACAAGAAGCACAGAACGCAGAAAAGGACGATGTTAAAGAGCAGAGTGAAGGTAAGAATGGATAGCAGCATGAAAACTAACTTTATGTGTATGCGTGAAAAACGCATTGATACAATGCATGTATCGCACGTCATCAGAAAGTTAGTTGTCGGATCGGCACCTAATTGTTTACGAATAGACTGCTGGTTTATTGGGTCATATCTGGGTGAAAACTGTTTCAATACTTTCTCACAAAAAAGTGGGTGTTTGACTACGAAGTTTCTTAAATCAGGAATGCTGAGTACTGGTACTCGATTGTGCTCGGTATTACAGGATTTCGTGTGAAGTCTAATTAGAGCATTTTAACAACCTATTCTAGTTGACATCTTTGCCCAGCAGAGCTAGCCAAGAAAACAGGCTGATCACAAGGATTAGGGTTAATGTTCTTAAAACATATGGCGTATACACTAGTGGAACAGCCTTCGCCACGCTCTTCAAGATTCTGAAGAATCAGGAACCCTTTAAGTGCTAGTACGCGACTATGTTTTGCATATTTTTTTGGTAATACTCAAGATGTTAATATTATGCTATTTTATTAAGTCAAATCTAAGTCGAAAATCAGTTTCACGAGACACTCTATCAAAAAACTACAATAACGTTTCAATTCTTGCGTTGTTTTGCAGCATCATAATTAACATGAAACTCGAGATGCTGACTTCTGGTATAACAAAGAACTGACCGAGACAAGAACATTGGTACTGACGAAAGGCGTATATCTTGCTAGCGTCAAATTTAAAGAGTATTTTGTAACCTACATCTGGATTATTTGTGCAATGAACTTTGGTTATAACACATTTGATATTACACAAACAAGACTTTGGAGACTTCGGTAAACACTTTAACACACACGATGTAGTAATCATTGATGTTTTAGCTTTAACACTGCCGATATTTGGCTTCAAAAGGCTCAAGTTTTATCAATGCAGCGATTTTGTATGATTATGTTTCAGTCAATCGCGTGGTAACTACTGTATTGTGCATACCCTTTATGGCTTGCTAACTTTGCTTGTTTGTTTTTGTACAGTCTTTCGTGTTAAGTGTTTTTGCAACTAATATTCTTAATTTTCAAATTACTGTATTGCTTACTATTGCTGGTATTCGCTCGTAAACACAGCACAGCTTCGTAAAACGGTCCTATCACGTCGTCAGATGTTTTAGAGTTAAGCGATTCTCAGCTGCACTAAGTAACTGAATAGTATTTTTTGAACCTTTATTCTGTCTTCTTTTGTCGTGCGTGATGATATATTTCGTTATGTTTATTGATGTAAATATAATAACTTGAGTGCCTTGCAAACATGAAACACTAATGACATGTTGTGTTGCTGGTCGCATGATTGCAATTACATCTTGATTTACCAAGTTCGCCTTGGCCAGGAGACAACCAAGGGGCCTTTCGGTCAAGAGTTTAGCTGCCAATTATCAAACGGTGAAGGCTTTACATTGTCTCTGCGATTGCTGACCAAGCAGGAAAGCTGTCTTTGATTCAATTCCAGAGTCTACCGTTTCCGCCGTTTACAATCTATTCAGTATCCACACGACCACTAATCGGTTTATCATAATGCCGGTAGCATAACTAGATTTTGTAACCAATACTGCTATCCCAAGATCAGCAATACTGCCCGAACCGTAACACCAAGACAGGAATTGCAGACCGAAACGCAACGCGAATCAAACACGAGCGCGTGAGTAGCAAGCATTCTACCATCACAATTTAAGCAGGGTGAACCAGTCTTTAAAACATGCAAAAAACTCATTTAGAGATTAAGAGATAAGATAAAGAAGTACGCAAATCTTCTTTTCAGAGCTAAATTATAGGAATTCCCAATGGAGCAAGTACGCACTACCAGTTAAACGAGGACTAAAGGTAAAATTAATGGGGCTATTCAAAGTTGGGCAAATCATACTGGACTAAATTGGCGTTGACTCATCCCATTTGACTCGGCCATACTTGAGATATTCTACTTCAAACACGACGTCAGGGCCTCTAATGTCATAAATTTCAATAATTTTTATTGGCAACCCTGACGTTGATAGCCTTAGCGTCGTTAACGATTTTTAGTGGCAACCTTTCCAGTCCGGACCAAAAGCAACGTCGCTATTTGGCTACTACATTGAGTTGTTTCGCTTCGCATTGATCAGTTTGATCTTGTCAGCGCAATTAACAGATCTGAGCTGGTAAAAAGAGTACACTGTTTGTTAGCTTAGCAATCTCAGTAAAAATCAAGCTATCAGATACTCAGATACATTTTAGTCCAAATCATAGCCTAGCCTAGCAATAAGGCGTTTATTACTAGGCTACAAAGTACAAACTCATACGTGATAAGGCTGCCAGTACTTAAACAGGCCTATTGCATTTGCTTCGAGTATTTTGTGACCTTAGAATAAAATTTTCCATCTAGGTTGCAAACAATTGCCTAAATGCCTAATATAAACTCTACTAGCCTTACTTTTACTTGTTCTTAGACGTTTGTTACCTATTCTACCGTACAGTCTAATCTTTTTTCCAGCTCGGATCTATTCTGTTGACAAGATCAAACTGATTAGTGCGCAGTGAAACGACTTAATGCAGTAGCCTAATGGCGGCGTTGCTTTAGGTTAGAACTGGGATGGCGTCGCTTACATCAACGTACGAGTTGCCAATAAAAATTATTAAAATTTATAACATATGAAAGGTTCCGATTTCGTGTTTAAAGTAGAATATCTCAGGAATGGCTGGGTGAAGAAGGATGGAGTCAAGGCCAATGTAGTCTTGTGCGATTGGCCAAACTTTAGATACCCCATTGATTTTGCCTTTAGTCCTCGATTAAGTCCAGCAGCATTTTTGCACCGAAAATTGTAATTAGGCTACATATTTATTTACCAAGTTTCCTCGACCAGGAGACAGCAAAGGGGTCTTCATCGAGTCAAGCTGCCACCTGTTTACCACGCATGATGGAGGCTTCACACCATTACTTTCAATGCTGAACGTCAAGAAGACAAGCTGTAAATACTAATTTATATACCGTATTTCTTTGAATATAAACCGCCTTTGATTAGTAGCCGCCCTCGATTAGAAGCCGCACAAAAAGTGGGAAAAATAAAAGCCGCCCTTGTTTAGTAAAGCCGCATAAAGAGCTGTCTTCATTTATTGTATAATTTATAAATCTAACGCTCATTTTGTCTAATATCTATGAAACACCAGTAAACAATGACACATTTTATTAATAAAGCCTGTATTAAATAAAGTGATTTTGGGTTACTGGTAATTAGTTTATTGGATAACTGGAAACTTTCACACCTACCGTGTAGCAAGCAAAACAGCAGGTGCCAGTCGGTAGGCATAGAAACCAATAGTTATCTTGTTAAATAATGCACTTAAAAGCGCCATGTGCAAACGCATCTGTTAATGTGTACGGAGTTCACACAGCAGGATACCAATTGTCTTCACCAGTAGTCTTTACAGGTACTTGCAAACTTTAAATATTTTTGTCTGGAAGAAATTTGTTTAGCTCTTTTAATAGTATGACAGCAAAAAATAATAAAAGCTGCCCTTGAATACAAACCGCTTAAAATGGCCACAAAAATAAATAGAAGCCGCGGTTTACATTCAAAGAAATACGGTAGTGTTGGTTGGACCAGACCGGAAATTAATTCCAGGTCTATCGTTTCAGAAGCAGACGCTCTATCCACTCGACCACTGATTCCGAGTGCTAGATTTATGAGATTCTAGGCGACACTAACAAGTACAATAATTAGCATAACTGGCTAAATACAAACGATTTTTCTTGAAGATGTCACAAAAGCAACTGCAACCATGCAGCTCATTAAGGCAAATCTAACGCCTTTTCTGCTTGAATAGATCAATGCCTCCACCGGGGACATATAACGTAATATTATATTTTCCGTTTCAGTGTAAAAACGTGCTCTTAACTCTCAACGGTGCAGTCTGAACTTGAAGTTTTGAATATCCGAATGTATTGAGTCAAAAATAAGTACGGCAATAGCTAAAAATTACAATTGGCATAATGTAGTCGCGCGGGGTGTTACAGCCAGCAAAAGAAACACAATCCATTACCAGAGGTGGAATCCTCGAGGACGTCCTTGGCCTCGAGGACACATTTTGAAGTCCTTGGCCTCGAAGGCCAAATCCTTAACCTCAAGTCCTCGAAAATTGGCCTGTCCTCGGCTCGAGGACAGCACTATTTTTTGAATTGTTGAAATTATGAGCGCTTGAAAAATTTATGTGAAGACCTTTTTTATTTTTTTTGGAGATCGCTTGAAAAATTTTTGTGAAGACCTTTTTTTTTTTTTTTTTGGATAGCACTTGCGCTTGTGTCCTTGGTCTCGAGAGTGTCTGTCCTCGGAAAGGCTGTCCTTAGCCGCGGATTTTTTTTGTGTCCTTGGCCTTGGCCTCGAGCCTTGTGTCCTCGACTCCACCTCTGTCCATTACATTCAATAAATAAACCGGTCACAAATTCAAATTAATTGTGCCTTCTACTCAATTAGACTCCAAACAGTCAGTTCTGCAATTTTAGCGAAATTTTGTCTGTTGGGGGCAAGGCTAGACTACTGAAATACGAGAGTATATCTTTTGTAACGAGTGTGGAGTATAACAATCTAGTAACAATTTATGATAAAAGGTCACTACTACTCTGAGTAACAAAAAAACTGCATAAACGTGCAAATAATACAAAAATGAGTTACTAACAATAAACAGAAAAATTACAGTGTTCTTGAATTATTGCACCATTCCGTGTAACATTGGTTCGCAGGACAAGTCAGCGCACTGAAAAACCTTTGCGAGCAGAGGGCCAGAAATTTCGTTTAAAGCTTCTGAAGTCCAACTTCTGTAATCCTATTTCTAGCTGCACCAACTTGTCCCGTCCGATACGCAGTTGTTAGGAAAAAATAATGTTTGAAAGTTGAGATGCTTCACAGTAAATTTTTCAAGTAACCAGGAGATCCTGCAAACAAATGCATTAATGAGCAAACAGAAACGTGAACAACGATTATGACTGTTTTTCTGCTTTTCGGGCCGAAAAAAAAATCCTAATCAGTGGGTTATTAAAGGCCACCAGAGAACTATAAAGCGCAAAGAAATTGCAACTTTTGCTGCGTGCTTAGGCGTATCACCAATAAGTTCCATGTTCGCGAGCATGCGATAACAGTTAGGTGTTTTCAAGGAAATGCTATAGCCAATTTCTAGTTAGACGAGATTGAGCCAATACTATTCTAACGTCGTCACTGCCTTTATACAATGCTTGTCCACTTAATGATCATCTTTCCCAGTAATGGAGCTGTCAAATAAGACTTTAACCTCCAGACAATATACCTTAGAAACAAAAAGTATTGCTACTAATTTGTACCGCTATCATTGCTCTGTGCTCACCTAATACAACTGGAGTATCTTCAGTTGTACCAGCTACATTCTTTTGCTTGACGCTTATCTTCGCAATTTTACATCTTGCTCCTCTCACTAGTAAAATACCGCAGATCTGTCTCAACAGATTTGCCTCCTCCGTGTAACAAATTTTCCAAATGTTGCATTGTACTTCAGTTATGTACAGTGTACAATTGTACACGTACAATGGTATATTGAAGAAGCCACCAAACCACGGCACGCGGGCCGGTTACCCGGCCCGCAACAGGTTAAGAAATAAAAGCTAAACTAGAACTGTTACAAAAAGTTACCAATTTTTTTAAAGACCGACGTAGCTGTTGAGCCACACACAATCTGCTAATGATTTTTGATTTTGTTTTTTGTCATGACATCACAAACTTTGTAGTTAAAATCAATAGTATTTAATTAGTGCGATATCTCGGTGGTTGGGCAAATAATAGCGGACTATGCAGCTTAAGCAGAATAATTAAGACAGTACCAGTACTAATAATAATTAACTTTAAGCTGTGCTGTAATTGTAAAACTGTACTCTTCAGATGACAACTAAAAAACGAAAAATTTTGAAGGTCAAGTGTTTAAAGAGCTGTTTGACTCGAAGACTCCTCAAAGGTCACTTCACAGCTACTTTGTTGACTATGTATTATTTATAAGTTATTTCATCTTCAAATAAACTCTTTCTTGTGTATTGTTACAGTTAACAATAAAAGTGTTTGCCTGTAACGAAAAATGGGAAAAACTGTATTTTTTGTGGAAGCCAATAATGGTACAGCTAGTTGCTAGATATGCAGCGAAAGTGATGCTGTATTAAAAGTGTAAAAGTTTTTATCGCCACAATCAGAGGTGAAGTCGAGGACACCAGGCTCGAGGCCAAGGCCAAGGACACAAAAAAAATCGGAGGCCAAGGACAGACTCTCTCGAGGTCAAGGACAAGAATGCTCGAGGCCACGGCCAAGGACCAAGGACACTGGCGCAAGTGTTCTCGGAAAAAAATTTTTTTTAGGCGATCTCCAAAAAAAAAGGTCTTCAAAAAAATTCTTATCTAATGCTAGAGTTACGTTCGTAGCAGAGGCTTTTATGTTGAAGCCTATGCCGATGATTTAGCAGTGTTGGTCACTGGTGCTGATATGCTTTGGATCAGAGGTATGGCCCAGAAAGCAATAAATATTGCTGCAAACTGGGCTTCGGAACACGAGCTACAGTTTAGCAGCAAGAAAACCAAAATTGTACTGTTCACTCACAAACGGAATCCAGATTTGGGTTCCTTGTCAATGAATGGTTCAAAACTTGAACTTTCCAAGGAAGCAAGGGTGTAAGGTGTTACTCTTGACAGCAAGCTAACTTGGAAACCACATATTATCCCAATTACCAGCAAAGCAACTACAGCATTACTACAATGTAGACAAATTGTGGGTAAAACGTGGGGAATAAAACCATCTATGATGAAATGGATGTACACAGCTATGATACGTCCAATTATGTCGTATGCATGTGTGTCCTGGGCTGGCGGTCGCAACAAAAAGTATCGAGTGAGGAAGAAACTCACAAAGGTGCAAAGACTTGCTTGCCTGATGATTTCAACAGCTTTTCCTGGCACCCCTACTGGTGCTCTAAAAATATTGCTCAACATAACTCTCATCGAGAAGTTCTTATTGGCTGAGGCAGTGCAAGGGTCATGCAGAATCACTGCTAGTGGGCTTTGGCAAGTCAACCAAGTTGGTTCCTGTGGGAAAACAAAAAGCCATGTTCATGTTTGCAATGATGCTAGAAGAGTCTTACCTCTGCTGCAAATGCCAGCTCACCGAATAAAAAAAACTAAGGTATTCGAAAGAAATTTCGAATGCCAAATTATGGACAAAAAGAATGCTATCAGATCTGAAAGCGTTCTAAATCCGAACACTGTCAAGGTTTACACTGATGGCTAAAAACTAGATGGGAGAGTAGGAGCTGGTTTTTGTGCAGAATATCCAAACAACTCCCCAAAACAAGCATTTTCCACCTTGGAATTTACAGTACCGTGTTCTAAGCATAAGTTTTAACTATTTCAGAAGTGACAAAGAACCCGCTTTTGGAAAAAATACACTATCAAAGTATTGTTGTGCTGGTTGATAGTCAAGCAGCTACCAAAGCACCCATAAAGTGCACTGTAACATCAATTACAATGTTCAACTGCATTAGAAACCTAAATCAGTTAGGTAAACAAAACCACGTCAGTATTGCCTGCATTCATAGGTGGGCACAGCTAACGCAAAAATAGCTCCGCTAACACCTATTCCGATAACACAAATTTTTTGTTAGCGGAAGCTAACGCCAATTTGCTAATCCGCTAATTAACCATAAAAGTACAATATGAGACGGAAGAAACAAAAAATCAATTTCGTAACTTGTACCTATCATTTTAATATTGCGCTTTTCAGTTGATCATACAACTCTAAACATATTGCACCTTCGAAATTTCCGAATTCCAAAAGTTTATTCAATCGCAAGGTATTGTCACGGCTTTGGGCTCTTCAGTCAGACTGTGAGACTGCTAAGCAGTAACCGCAACGGGTATAGTCAACTGCTCAGCCTCAAAAACCTAGGCAATCCGGCAAAACATACTTTAGCTGGCTTTAACTGCAACTTTGCTTCCAGATACAATATTTCAATCTTCCTGCTCCCTCTTTCTAAATGATCGCTCTGCATGAAAAATGAAAGAGAGCTCTGCTGAATTGATAATCCGTTGGTGGCAGCAGCCCGCTGGCCGACACAAACTAACTGAAGTTCAATATGATACGAACAATTTTAATCGTGCTTTTTCCAAATGCTGGTTCGAAATTTTGACCTCCGTTTGGCTCGAGATCCCGCTTGGCCAGCATTATGATGTCATAGACTGGAGTGATTACCAACGCGAGAAAAGCATTACCATATCGAAGCACGATTTTTGCGGCAATAATTACCGTTCTAAAAACGACTTACATCGTATACTTGAAGTACATATTTCTCTGCCTAGCAGAAACGGCTAAATGTGGTAAATTTTAGACTATACTTTATTGAAACCACAGTTGCAACTATTTTTTTCTACCGGATTAGCGGATTGGCTAAAAAAATTAGCTTGGATAACTAGTCCGTTAACATTTTTGAACGTTAGCGGAACCGCTAATCTGCTAATGAAAATGTTAGTTTCGCTAATTAGCGGTTTAGCGATTTGTACCCACCTATGCCTGGATTCCTGGACATGCAAGGATATATGGTAACGAAGTGCCAGACTATGTAGCCAAATCAGGATCTAAATCAAAAATACATTGTCCTGAACCTTTTATTACAGTTCCGTATGCCAGCTGTGTTAACGCGGTTAAGGACTGGTCCACAGATAGATGGAAATCTACGTGGAATGAACGGAAGGACTGCTTGAAGATGAACGAGTCTGCAGCTTAGACATCTTCTCGACTCACAAAACGTCTCCTTAACCTTAAGAGGCCTCAATTAAATAGAGTAGAATAAGTTTTAACTGGGCACTGCAATCTACAGCGACACAAGAAACCTACAGGTCGTGCAGAGACTTCTTTGTGTCCACAATGTAGCTGAGAGGAGCAAACACCAAATCATCATGTAGGCAATTGCAAGCTTTACCATGATAATCGTTATATCGTATTAAATAATTTGAAATCACCAAAACCACTGTTCACACTGTGGTAAGGAAATGTAACTTTAATAAACTTGCCACTTACTTAAAGGAAGCTGGAATACTTTCCGAGTTTGACTAGTAACCAAACAAAACAACAATACATAGCAGCTACAGTTGCAATGGGCCCAAAAGAGACCTACGCAATGTGTAGGTGGACTTTACCTAATAGAAGCAGATTCGCTTGCACCGCTGCCCATTTATATAAACAATAATAAAACTTTTCAGGCGATCTCCAATTGCGGAAAACAAAAAAGGTCTTCGCAAGCTTTCCGCGAGGTTTCTGGCGTTTTCCAACGAGATTTCAACGGTACAAAAAACAATACTGTCCTCGAGCCGAGGACAGAGCAATTTTCGAAGACTTGTTGAGGCTTCGAGGCCAAGGCCAAGGACTTGACCTTCGAGGCAAGGTAAGGACTTCAAAATGTGTCCTCGAGGCCAAGGACGTCCTCGAGGACTCCACCTTTGGCCACAATGATACCAAATCACCGAATAACTGCTAAAATATTTCAGATTTATTCGGGAAATCTACGTTCTGAAATATTTCAATCAATAAAACTTAGTTTGCAGTGCCAAAATTTCTTCTGTCACCTATTTGCTAAAAATGAATCCGTTACTCGTTCAAGTCATAAAATCATGCCCAAAATAAGAAAATAAGAAAAATCATGAAAACAGGAAAAGAGTTAATTCCTTCGTAGTTCGTTGTTGATTTAATGTTTGTTGAATTCGTTTATTTTTTTTATAGGCAACATACAAGTTTAATGTCTACAACACAGCACGGGCAACTTTTAGTATTCCATTTTTATAGCACCAGGCCACCACAAATGGGAATAACTACGGCCAAATTGTGACGGCATGCATGCTTAGTTTTCCGCCTTTTTTGTTTTTTACTCCGCTTTGAATATAAATGGCAACACTGATCTCGTTGACAACCGCGAAATGTTTACTAGTTCAGGTCTTTTTGTGAGTGATTAAGTTGGTTGATGACCGAGGTTGCTTAGAGTTAAGTTTAAGTTAAGTTTGCTGTCTTAATTGAACGTGGATGAAACTGTTGGAATATTGTTTCAATTAGATTAAACTTTGGTGAGTATAGTTTTTTACTAGTTTTAGCATGTTTAAAGCTCTTTCGGCTATGCGTAGTTTGCTTAGCCTGGGTTGCTGGTGATTGATTATTAAATGTTAGTGTTGATTGCTACAGTAGTTGAAGTACTGAACTGTTTTATACTAACTTATCTTGCAGTGGTTGACTTCTTTTGCTGGGGTACCATAGGGGCTCGGATAGCTGACGGAAGCTAGCCTGTTGTAGTAGCCTTGACACAACACGGATTAAAGTTTGTAGAAATCTTGTTTCATTGTATTGTAGGCTTATTTATGTTCATGATTATGTTTAAACAGGGGCTGAACGATGTTTGAATTTCGTTAAAAATTAAATAAATCAAAGCTCTGGAGTTTTCTAAGGTTTGTGCAAAAAAAATTATTTCTCTCCGTTTCATCGTTACTGAGTGACATCATGTCAAACATCACTGATCCATTCCACAAATAGAAATTTACGTCACTAACTTCCGCGTCACAAGTGGTAATGCATGATAGTACACTAATTGTTCAGTCAGTCAGTCAGTTTCAGGATTAGAGCTTCGCCTGGTGTAGGCTAGGATTGAAAATAAGTAGGGTAACAGCGAAAACCAAAGATAAAGTATAAAATGTTGTTTTGTACTGCCTATATTAGGCCTGGTTTAGGTTAGTACTAGGCCAACCGGTAGCGAGACCACTAGTTAGCCTAACGCTGATGCTGGTGGTTGTATTCAAAGATTGGCATAGCCTACAATTGCATTGACAACAGCAACTGACAAGAAAATAAGTGATGTTAGGCTACTTACGACCTGCTGTGTAAGTGAAGCTATATAATTGTTTAAATCTAGGCTATCTGCCTAGCCTATGGGTCAATCCATGCTTAATTTGACAGGCTGTCAACCCATCTTCTAGAATCTTCTCCAACCTTGGCATGGGGGTAGGTAGAACGAAGTAAAAAAACCTGTTTGCAAAAAATTTCACCTCTCTTGCACAAGCTGTTCCTGAGATATGGTCTGTTTAAAATTGTGCGAGAAAGTGAATTTTGAGGATACGCATGAGTGATTTTTACCTCTAACGCTCAAAGTTGAGGTAGGAGGATGCAGTAAATTGCTACCCCCCCATTTTTGACCATGCCAAATACAATACAACGGTTATTTTTAAGCTGAAAAGATTGCTGTTTAAGTTATTTAATAATTTAGGTGTTTCTCTTTGCGCCTCGGTTATGGGGTGCTCTGACTTTTTTTTTCTTAAAAAATGTTTTATGCCCATTTCAATGACTACTTTTCATGGCTATTATGAAACCAAGCTTTGTCAAACTGAATTAACATGCATTATCAGGTATCAAATAATTGGTAGGGCATTGTTTAGAGCTTTTTTTTCATTTGCCACGTTTAAAATGTATAAGCGGTAGGCTATAGGCTTCTCTCACCATATTTCAATATCCTGGAACATGTTCACATCACTTTTATCACCCAATATCAGCGAATCAAATTGGATGCAAGTATATTTGCTCTGACTTAAACTTTTCTGCAACATGTGATTTTTTACCAGCAGTATACCAAAAGGTTAAAAGCATGGATTTTGTGGCATGCTGGTATAACTTTCATTGGTGTGTGGGTCTCATTTTATGGGTAAATGAACCGCAACTGGAAGATGATGTTAAATTTATATGCCCACAGCCCCATATGGCCCATCACTATCATTTTGTTAGCCTGAGCAAGATGACTTTTGTACTATTCCTTAGAAACAAATTATTCGCGCAATTGACTCTTCTACTTCACCCAGTGGACGAATCTACAAACTTTCTAGACTTAAATCTGAAAACAATTGAACAAAATATTAACAACTAAGTCTAATTAGCTTCAAACTTTATTGTTTACATCGGCGTAAATCCATTGCACAATCAATTCAAAATTATTAATTTATTTTATCATCATTTGAAACTTTTGAACTACATGCCAATGATGCATCTTTTTAATGCCAATTGTGACGGCATGCGTGCTAAGTTTTCCGATTTTTTGGTTTTTACTCCGCTTTGAACATAAATGGCAACAATGATCTCGTTGACAACCGCGAAATGTTTACTATTTTAGGTCTTTTTGTGAGTGATTAAGTTGGTTGATGACCGAGGTTGCTTAGAGTTAAGTTTAGGTTAAGTTTGCTGTCTTGATCGTGGATGAAACTGTTGGAATGTTGTATCAATTAGATTAAACTTTGGTAAGTATACTTTTTTACTAGTTTTAACATGTTTTAGGCTCGTTCGGCTATGCGTAGTTTGCTTAGCCTGGGTTGCTGGTGATTGATTATTAAATGATAGTGTTGATTGCTGCAGTAGTTGAAGTACTGAACCGTTTTGTACTGTCTTATCTTGCTGTCGTTGACTTCTTTTGCTGAGGTATTATAGGAGCGCGGATAGCTGATGGAAGCGAGCCTGCTATAGTTGCCTTGACACAACACGGATTAGAGTTTGTAGTAATCTCATTTCATTGTATTGTAGGCTTATTTATGTTCACGATTATGTTTAGAGATGCTTGGACCTTTTGTTGTCACTTGATCCTTATTTGGATTTCGTGTGCATCGTACCCCCAAAGTCAGGTTCGTTTATCTGCATACCGTTACTGATTACCGTAGCCTACTGGAACAGTCTTAACTTGCTAATGCTGAATATATTGATAGCTTCGTCATACTGTGGTGCATGGTTGGTAATACTTTGCTAGCATAGATTTGCCACTGTAACCTACTAGTGTAGTGCTGCTGATTGTTTATAGTGAACGACAGAGGTAAGTTTATTTAAATTTCAAGATAATTTTTTCGAAGCTACTGTAATACTATTTAGTGTTGCTGGGCGTTGCTGTAAGTTAAGTTTTGCTATTATGTTGTGCTTTTTTCTTTTGTTACCGCTGCTATACTTGACGAGAGACAATTAAAATTCAACGATTCATATTTTCTGAAGTTTGCTCTTTCTGGTTTTGGGCTAGTAGGACTGACTTGATGAAACACCAATGCATCTTTTTAAATGCCAACTACATGCCAATGCATCCAAGGCTTAAAGAGCAATGTCAAATTGCTTGCTAATTTATTCAAATTTAGGTTTTATATGCCAAGGCTAGACATTGTGTGTGTATTTGAATTTATTTAAATTGTATGTTAAATCGACTTGAGGAGAGCGAAAAATGCTTGAAACCGGGTAACGTATTTACCACATTTACCACAACTTTGGCAATTGTAATTACATCTTTTCAACTATTTATTAGGGTGAAGTGAAAAACTATAATTTTTGAATTTAAAAAGTGGTCTTGATATATGGCTCTAAATACCATATGAAATACTTTTATCACAATTTTGAGTTCTTGCACCCTCTAGTAGCCGTGCAATTTTATCGAACACGCTTAAATATATCACTTTTACCATATCTCACTGCCCACATATGCTAGAAAGCTAGTTTTTAGCTTCAAAGTTGCAGAAACAGCACATTCATATCTCCATGAAAAAGAACTTTGCCATAAAAACGTACAGAAAAAAAAAACTACAGCCGAATGATTGATTACAGATTTACTGATTATTGATAAGTTTTCAGTGCTCAACTTCAATTGCATTGCAGTTCGCATTGGCATTGAAAATACTTCAGATGAGGTTTAAATTTATGTATATTTGCACTTTTAGTGTGCCATGCTGCCTTATCAGCTTAAAATAGTTTCTTTAATGGCAATTAGCCTTATTCAACTGGGTAATGTGTAGCACAGTATAGTAACTAATGTTTAAAGTTACTGCATCATCCAGGATTAGTTGGCTCTTGCATTATCACTTTTTTTATGCTTAACTTGAGGAATTATATCTAGTTCATTCAAAAACAGGTAAGAATGTACAGTTTAATTCAAAAGCACTGAAAGATGCCAAAGTACAAAATTAGAATTAGAAAAGCAATTTGTACCATGATTAGAAAAGCTACTGTTCTAACAGAAAGAAAATTTAGCAATATATTTAACAAACATTTTGATAGGCCTACCATTGTTTATTGTATTGTAGATACGGTATATACTGTACTACCTGGCATAAGTTCAGTTATTCCTGAAGCAGCATGCTAACTAATAAAAGATCCAAGTCTAATCTTGTAAAAAGTTTTTCGATGGCAAAATATTTTTAAGTTCCGATAATTTCCCTACAGGATTTCTGCCAACCAAAAGACAAGTGATTTGAGCATTTGCTCAACTTTAATCACTTCAGAAACTTGGATAGAGCTCAAATTGTTGTAAAAGAACAAATGAATTTGGTGCAATGTTTATTCAATATGTGAGCTGAGTATTGAACAAAGAATTTCAGAATTTATTAATTAGGACATCGAAGTCGACTATACAGTCATCAAAGTTTACTGTAGCAGCAAAACCATAAAAATCTTAAACATCTGATCGATACAAAGAGCTTGAAACTAATTTTTTGCTAGATACTGATAAACATTTTGATATTTTTTGGCTATGATAATAAACAAAGAAAGTAATGTGAAATTCAGTGTGGCTTGAGAATGACATTTAATGATCATCCTTTTTTTGAACATCAAAAGCAGAACACAAAGGGTAAATGTTTGGCAGAAATAGCAGAAATTAAAAAATTTTCTCCCCCATACAACTTGCTACAAGTAACATTAGACTAGAATCTTTTTTTTGGTTAGCATGCTGCTTCACAAATAACTAAATTTATGCCAGCAAGCACAGTATATACCGTATTTACAATACAATAAACAATGGTAGGCCTATCAAAATGTTTGTTAAATATATTGCTAAATTTTCTTTCTGTTAGAACAGTAGCTTTTCTAATCATGGTACAAATTGCTTTTCTAATTCTAATTTTGTACTTTGGCATCTTTCAGTGCTTTTGAATTAAACTGTACATTCTTACCTGTTTTTGAATGAACTAGATATAATTCCTCAAGTTAAGCATAAAAAAAGTGATAATGCAAGAGCCAACTAATCCTGGATGATGCAGTAACTTTAAACATTAGTTACTATACTGTGCTACACATTACCCAGTTGAATAAGGCTAATTGCCATTAAAGAAACTATTTTAAGCTGATAAGGCAGCATGGCACACTAAAAGTGCAAATATACATAAATTTAAACCTCATCTGAAGTATTTTCAATGCCAATGCGAACTGCAATGCAATTGAAGTTGAGCACTGAAAACTTATCAATAATCAGTAAATCTGTAATCAATCATTCGGCTGTAGTTTTTTTTTTCTGTACGTTTTTATGGCAAAGTTCTTTTTCATGGAGATATGAATGTGCTGTTTCTGCAACTTTGAAGCTAAAAACTAGCTTTCTAGCATATGTGGGCAGTGAGATATGGTAAAAGTGATATATTTAAGCGTGTTCGATAAAATTGCACGGCCACTAGAAGATACAAGAACTCAAAATTGTGATAAAAGTATTTCATATGGTATTTAGGGCCATATAATCAAGACCACTTTTTAAATTCAAAAATTTTGGTTTTTCTCTCCACCCTACTATTTATTGGTTTTGAAACAGAAGCAATAAATTTCGAAAAGCCATCGAAGCGAAATGCTGGGAGCACTTGCCTACTCCCCGAAAAAAATTGAAATTTGATATCGCCAGCATTTCATATCAAGATGACTCAGTGGGAGATCCAGATTATACCTTTCATGAAAGTATAGATTTGGATGCAACCAAGCACGAATTTGTTTTTGTGTGTCTACGATACTTATAACTATGTTAGAAACAACTTGAAAAGGCTGTTAAATGTTAAAGACATCATGAAGGGCGTGTGGTTTCGCATTAGAAACTCATTTGTAGAAAAGAAAAGCAATTCATTTCATATCACGGCTGTTACGTTTCGTGCTTGGTTTTATTAGTCTGAGAATAAAAACATGCCATAACCCGAGTTTGGAATGAAACATGTCTTGCTAGCAATCAGTTAGAAAGCAAGGAAAGTTTAACTACACAATCCACTTTCGCAGTAAAACCATATAGATCAATGAGATTTCGTTCCATGGTTCTTTACGTTTTGTGGTAGGCCATCCTGGTGTGAGAAAATTACATGCCATAACCCCAGTTTGGTATGTACCAAAATTGTGGCAAATCCAAAATTAGACCTATCAAAATTATGTACCAAAATTAGGCCTACCAAAATTGTGGCAAGTCGGTTCGGTTTCACTGTGATAAATACAAGCATTAGTAACTGTGCTTCATAATTTAGTTTATTAGACTGAATGTTCGACACAGAAAGCATTGGTATTTTTTACCATTTTATTTGTTGACCTGTATATATAGACGAGATTTGGGAATCAGTTGCTTAAAGCTTGTAAATTAAAATTTATGTTTTAGACCAGGGGTGCTCAAACTTATTGAAAAGCTGACTGCATGACCTTTTTTTCTGAGCTTTAGTGGGCCGCAAAACTCTCATAAAATGCTTGGATAATTTTTATTCCGAATACTGCGTAATGCTCATGTAAGTTTTGAATTGCCCTACCATATTAAATCATTGCTAAACCGCGGAGTTAACCTTTAAAAAAATTTAACTTTTTTTTTACGCTATTTGGTTGAAACTTTTTAAATTACTTGGCTAAGATGGAGGCTTCAACCCCCCCTCCCAAGCAACGCTTATTTCCCAATAGTTGTACTACTGAACACACCTTTTACTAACTGTGAAGTATAGATCTGCTGTGACATGCGTTTTGAAATGCAAACTACGCGGAGATAAAACTAACAACACCAAAAACCAAAAAAGTTAAAGCGTAGCTTATGTAGTGGCCAACGAAACGCAAATTTGCTACTTTTCACGAAATAATCATGGGCGGCACTTTAGGCAACCCTACTATAGACAGTGTCTTTTTAAATAAACGCTGCTACAGCTAGAAGTTCAATAAGCAAAGCTTTTTGAATCGGTTAATTATATTTTCGCAGCTTGTGTCAATTTAACTGTGTTATGTAGGTTTCTACTTCATTGCAAAGACGACCTTTCGGGTATCGGACTCAGTCACCAGCGGTCGTTTTGCGACAGAACCGCATCTGCGCAATGCTGCTCAGTCTACAGGTAGTTTTGTATTTTTTCAATAATGGAGTGTCAGCATATTATGGTTGTTAATTGTGCCGCCTGATCTTAATTTCGCTTGAAATTTGTCCAAAATGGCAAACTTTGACTCAAGATACAGTCAAACCTCGGTTTAACGCACTAATATGCGAAAATGCAATTGTCTTTTTTTAGAAAATGTCCCTTATTCGAAAAGACACGAATTTTACCTAGTTTAATTGTAGATGCGCACGTCAGTGACGTAGCCAGGAGGGGCAGCTGCCCCCCCAAAATTTCACTTTGCATCAGAGCCCCTTGATGAGTTGTCTCACTTCAGGTCGGTCGCCCCAGGATGTGTCGCATCATAAACCAGGCTCTTTGTCACGATTGGAGACGCAGTATTTTTGCGTTGTCGAGTTGGGAGAAACTGCGGTTATGTGGTATATGTAAAATAGCAACCAATCGATTTTTACTCCGGCAGCAGAGAAATATTATGGCAGTTGTTAAGACTATAAGTTTGATAAACATTCAGTTTAAATAATCAGGTAGCATTAAATCCAATCTAACGAAACAGTGAATTTTAAGATATATAATATTTTGAAAACTTTCGAGAGCACTGAGCACCAAAGCAGTTTTGAACAGTTTTTTTATTGAAAGCAAATACCAACGGCTCTGTTTTGCTTTTTTTTTTTATCCTCAGCTGTGTTTTGTCAATAAAACTAGTATTATCAGAGAAACTTTCATATGCACCATTGTTATCGCTTACAGAGTCCCTGTAAAAAGATGACTACAGAAATGTTTACATTAATTTGCAGAAATTTTACTTTTAAGCTATTCTATAGTTATTACGTATGGTATTCGTTTTAATTAAATTATTTTTTTGCAGTTCCGGTAACCTCCCAAGCTGCCATCGTCGCGCTTCATCAAAACCCCAGTCCATCACCTAAACGGCCGCCACAGTCCCAACATGCTCAAGAATCTGTTTGGAATTTTTAGTTGGCAAATTTTACGCCTGTAGTTTTTCTTGCGTTTATCTTACTGCCTGTATCTTTGCAATAAATTTTTTTTTACTTTTTAATTGTATAATTTATAAGAGAAGCAGTACGCTCTAGTAGGAAAACATAGCTATTCCATTAAAACAATGAAACTACGTGCCAATGCTGGGCTCAAGCAAGCAATAGCCGCTTATTGTGAAATGCAGTTCCACAATATAAGTGTGATGTTAGTGTTAACTGCAGGCTAGCTACAATTTCTGGACGTTTTACGTACCGGTAGCCTACCGCTTATCCAGTACGTAAATTGTAGGGGGGACTGGGGGGACACGTCCCCCGATGGAGATTTAGCGTTCCCTTATGGAAATTCAGCGTTCCCTACTTAAAAGAAAGCGTCATGAACGTATAGACGAAAAAATTGCTGATAAAATGTCAATTTCCGGCCGAATATTCCATCAAATTGCGGTGAAAACCTTTTTTGGTTTTCACGTGAATTTGGAGCAAGCTTTTCACCAAATTCCGAATGCGTCCGGTCACGACTACGAAAGCGTTTCTCCATGCAATAGTTCACAGTTCAGTGCTGCTTGCATCCAATATTGACCTAACCGGCAAAATATTTTCCTATTATGCCGCAACTTACAAAAATCACAATGGCCACAATTATCTATTGTTACATTATAGATCAATTTTACCTCTTAGCATTACCTGCTTGGTTTTGTTTCGCAGAAAAATAACGGAGTGATTTTGATTTATACCCAAACACTAAATCGATAAATTCAAGCAAAAACCAAACCCAGTACCAAAAAATAAACTAGTTCGTGATTGTATGCTGCTATGACATTGCATTAACAGCCAAAAACTAATTTTTTTTTTTGCTTGGGTTCAGAGTCACTTTAAAGATGATTGGACCTTTTGTAGTCACTTGAGCCTTATTTGGATTTCGTGTGTGTGGTAGCCGCAAAGTCAGGTTTGTTTATCTGCATACCGTTACTGATTACCGTAGCCTACTGGAACAGTCTTAACTTGCTAATGCTGTATATATTGATAGCTTCGTCATACTGTGGTGCATGGTTGGTAATACTTTGCTAGCATAGATTTGCCACGGTAACTTACTAGTGTAGTGCTGTTGATTGTTTATTTAAATTTCATGATAATTTTTGAAGCTACTGTAATACTATTTAGTGTTGCTGGGCATTGCTGTAAGTTTTGCCATTATATTGTGCTTTTTTCTTTGCCGCTTTACTTGACGAGAGACGATTAAAATTCAACGATTCATATTTTCTGAAGTTTGCTCTTGCCAGTTTTGGGCGCATACGACTGTCTTGGTGAAACTTAAATTTAGAAAAAAAGTGTACAATGTTTTACCCAAGAACACGATGCCTTGCAGTGTATTCTACAGTAAGAGTTAGCTTTCCAACAATCTATCAATTTCCATCACAGTTTTGGTACACCACCGCTGACTTGGTTATTTATTGAGCATTTGCGCTCAATTCAATGGAAATTCTAAACACTTGCGTATAATTGCTCGCAAGACGCACCCGGCCAGCAGCCGTTCATTTCGCAGCAATCCGGCCCTCAGAAAAAAAAGTTTGGCGACCCCTGATGGATTGCATTAAAATACTCTTGCTAACCTAGCTATTTATTGTATTGGTATACTCTTCTTTACACACTGTAAATCCACTTTAAATTCTATGATTTTATGGTAATCTGTGATTTAAATCCACTAATGCTAAAAATTAAATTTTCTTACAACAAAAATATTGAATAATAACAAATGCTAAAGACTTGCTTAAATGCTACACTAAAATATTCACCAAACTTGAACATGTAACAGTATGTAATACAGTGATGATAAAAAAATTTTCTACTCAAAATTATCCATACATGGTAATTTGGAAAACTTGTTTCTACTTCTTTGTTCTTGCCAGCAGACCTGTCGGCTGGTAACTGTGGTAAAACTTAACGTAATTTCACAGTTATCTGCTAAATGTATTATAACTATTTCAATATAGAGAAGTAATCTCAGTCAATATTTTGGTGTTGTTGAATTCAGTGCGAAAGGATATGTAATATATTTTGATATGTAACTCTCCCGCTACTTCTGTCATACAGTTAAAAACAAAACAAAAAACTCAAGATTTTGTGTACTTGCATACTACTGTAAGTTTAAACGTTAAGTAATGCTTACAAGTGCAAAAATACAATAAATTTGAAAAACGCTAAAATTACGAGGGGCATTCAAAAAGTAATGCACTCAAAAGCAATGCTCGTACAGAATTTTACCAATCTTGTTTGTATTTGGCACAAACGTGATAGGACACATCTTTTTGCAATTGTTATGTGTTTTTCTTTGATTTTCAGATTTTTAAAGCTTAAACTAGATTTAGAAATGGCTGCCCCTCTTAAAGCTCGCAAAAGCAAAATTATGGCCACTGTTTTTTTGGATTCTCAAGATGTAATCCTTGTGGATTTTTTACCGAAAGGGGAAACCACTATCTCTGAGGTATATAGATTGAGACTCTTAGAAAGCTCAAAGCAAAAATTCGACGTGTTCGGCCCAACCTGGACATGGCAAATGTGCTCCTCCAGCATGACAATGCACGTCCTCACACAAGCATCAGGACCATGGAGGCCATCACTTCATTTGGATGGACTGTGATACCACATCCGCCACATTCTCCTAATTTGGCACCGCCAGACTACCACCTCTTTGGTCCAAAGAAAGAAGGACTCCGGGGCATTTGGTATTGCAATGACTATAAAGTGAAAACTGCTGTCTTGAATTGGCTTAGACATCAACCGGCTGAGTTCTACAACACTGGTATACATGCCCTCGTTCATAGGTGGACTGTAGCTCTTGAGGAAGGTGTAGACTATGTGGAGAAGTAAACATGTAATCCTCACACTTGTACCTTTCTTTTGATGTATAATACATGCTGCTACTGTAACTTGTTTGTACATAATAAAGTTGGGTGCATTACTTTTTGAATGCCCCTCGTATTTCCAAATTAGACGCCTGACTGTAAAATCTTGGTAAAATATGAACGCAGCTCGGCAAAAAATAATTAATACAATACCTCATCAGAATCGTCGTGAAAATGGATCGGAGTAGGCGGTGCGACATCCACCAAAACTGAATCATCCGGTTCTTTAAGGGATTCGTATTCTCCCATCGAATCCGGTTCTGTAGTAGGAAGGGAAGTGTATTGAAGTCTACGGCATCTTGAACAAAAATAATGCAAAAATTGATAGAACCATCCCATTAAATTTCAACTTTTGAAAGCCTGAAAAATTTTCACACTTCACTTTTAAAAACATTTTCTAACAATTTAATGATGTCAGACATTATACAATATGCAAACTAGTTAAATGTAAGAACACTAAAAAAACAACATTGTACTGACAAAAAATCTGTTCACATCGACCCTAACTATTTAGTACTTAGAGCAATCACATTCAAAATTTTCAATCTCGGGCGTATAAGAGTGTTATTAATAAGTTTTTGAAATTCCAAAGCATACCTGTCTCGTTTCTTGTAAAGCACAAAGCTAAGGACAAACACCAGAAGTAAAATGCTGATCACCAAAACTGCTACCGCTCCGCCAGCTAAGCGTTTTGAATTGCGAGTAAAATGGGTGGGGTCAACACCATAAGATTCTAAGCTTGCCTCGTTCTAAAACACACTTCGCTAAATTAAGAGCTAGGCTGTAGCAAAAGCGATTTCCCGAATAGGTAGGCCTACGTTTCCGAAACAGAGTTAATTTGCACTCTAAGCGTGTCAGCATTAGAAACAACTCGAAATTTCTGCTTGCTCTGAAGAAAAAATCCTCAACATCATCCCAAACCCTAACCTGCAATTTCCAATATCATTCTAAACCTAAAATTAAAATCTTTGACGCTATCTCAAGCCCAAAATCCTTACCATTACCAACCCAAAATTATTGACATTTCAAACCAAAAATCAAATAAAAGCTTAATTCCATTTCAACCTAATTCATAACCAAAAATAAACATTGTTAATCATAAACATTGTTAATGTTAAACATAAACTCTAGACTTGCCTATTTACCAACTACCAACCATTGCTAAGTCTCTACAAATATTGCTGCAGATAAAGAGGCAAATTTAATCGTGATTAAAAATAATATCAATGTATTGCATACGCAGGTATAGCAATTTGATTAGGCACGATTTTTGGTGGAAATTGCAAACAAACCAGGACAACTGACCGCCGCAAACTGACCGCGAACAAACTGACCGCGGAACAAACTCACCTCCAGACCAACTGACCGCAGAACCAACTGACCGCCGAAAAGGCTAATAGCGCTTGTCGAGCTAAAAACAATAGAAGGTTCTCACGCTAATCCCGCTCAGAGCAATAGATGGTTCTCACGCTTAGTACAATAGAAGATAAGTACGCCATTAAATTAAACTAATTGTTTGTTTTTTACGATTCAAGCTGTTTTCTTTCGTGTGGCAAGTACAGAAAATTGATTACATTAAATTACGATTCACGCTATTTTCTCTCGTACGGCAACTACAGAAAACTGATTAATACAAAATACGGAAATCATAACTCGACTCGGAATTAAAATAATGGTTCGTTTTTTACGATTAACGCCGTTTTCTTTGCTTTTTTTTTCCCTTGCGTCTGGCAAGTATGAAAAATTAATTTATATAAAATATGGAAATCATACCTCGCGTCGGAATTGAAACGATTTATAACGGCGGTAATCAAATTTTATACGTCGCATGCTACCAACAGGATGCATACTTTTAGTCATTAACTACCATAGTGAAATAAATAACCAAGCAACTTTTGTGGTTATTGTGTTTATGGACTCAGTATTCGACAAAAAAGCATTATTTACGTTGCAGGTATTAATGCTGTTATTACATTAGGAGCAACTTACAACCTAAAGGTATTTAAATTGCAAATTTAAACACATACTTATCAGTAGCGTTCACGCAATACGTTTTACTGTACTTGCCTTGATTTGAAAAAGCAGTTTATGGAGGTTATACAAGACGAGAATACTGGCAAAGACCGCCGTCCCCCTTTGAGAATGTTTAATGTGAATACTGTACTGTACAATGCACTTTAACTTTGTTTTTGAAATTGAATGACAAGTTTATTTTTGATCGCAGTGTTATGGTTACGCCGATTTGATGTGATTACTTTTTCCTTATTGTTTCATTTTACAAAGCATCACATTTAAATGGTCATATCCATTTCAGGTATATTTTTTTATCCTTCTGTTGAAATGTTTTTGTTGACGTTTTCAAACAAAAAAAAAATCCGTGAATCAACCATCGTTAAGAGCTATTTGATGGCTGAAAAAATTATTAAAAACATGCAATATTAGTTATTGATCGTTTGAGTCGCATGCAACAAAACTCGCAATGTCACAGTCTCGTGGAGACAAATGAAACCTTACAAAATAATTATGGCCCAAAAATTTTGTGGATTAAAAATCATCAAAAGTCATAAAAAAAGCGTTCAAGCATGGTTCGGTCAATTTGGTGCGACTCGTATCGTTTTAAATTCGAGTAATTAATTAGAAAAAGCAATTTTGTGCTAGAGAAAATTTTGCAAATTTCCCTTAGGAAAGTTTTCGATGCTTTTCCTACAAAATAAGAAAGTTTTGGCGTTGCGACAGCTGATGGGAAAGATGCAAAGCATTTTTATCCAGGTAATAACTAATCAGGTCAATTAATTTTGTTTATGCGCTTTTTGATATAAGCAAAAAACTTAAATTTACGACGTTTTGCACCCGCTGCGACACGCGTTGCACGTTAATACCCAATTACCCACTAGGAATGATCATCAAAAGTCAATCTATTGGTAATTGTAAGAATTATTGACAACGGCATGCATCAAAGTAACATTGTCAGTGCAATTTGGAAAGTTTACAATGCTTTTCTGACAAATCTTATGGTTTGAATCGAAACCGAAAAATTACTCCCAGCTTTAAAATCAATTTTTGCAAAATTCTTAATCACCTTAATTGTTCTACTAAAAAAGTCATTTTACTTGCCCCACAAAAATTGCTACATCAAAAAAATTGCAACACCAAAAAAAAACATCAAACTAAACTTTGTGACTATAAATACATCTTCGATCGTCCGTTTTCGTGAGTTTTACGAGGAGGTTGATGAGAGTAACATTTGCAAGAGGTTGAGTATGGCTGAAGTAAAAGTGTTATCGCAGCGAAATAAACCAAAGTTTGTGCACGATGGATGCACTTATATTTTTGATAAATTAAGTGGAGATAAACTGAGGAAGTTTTGGCGATGCGACCGCAGGTGGGAAGGATGCAAAGCACGCATTCACACTGATGTGTCAACAGATCAGGTTAGTTCATTTTCTAAGATTTTGATTCAAGCAAAATTTTCCAAAAAATTACGAAGATCATACCAGAGCCTGTTTTTAATTAAGTCAATAAAATACAGTCCTTTTCATTGCAATTTTCGTGTCGAAGATTTTTAAGTTGTGTTTATGTGAAGTAGGATAAGTACTTCTAATTCATAAATCAATTTTTATACCATTGCAATTCTGGGATTGGTAATGAAGACATGCAGCGTGCCAAAAAAGTACTGCGTATTCAAATTTTGTATATACGTCGTTTTTATTTTTTCAATCCTGAATCACAAAACGTCGAAGTCAAGTTGGTTAAGTCAAAAAAACGTTTAGTAACATTATTTACGTTAAATATTGGCTAAAAGTTGCTCAGAATTCGGAAAGTTCCTTCGGGAAACCTTTAAATTGGGAAACTTTGCGTTAACTTAGGAACTTGAATTTTTTTTCATGAGTTTTTGTCAATAAACTTGACTCAAAGGCTAGTTATTTCAAAAAAAAAACATCTTTTTTTCTCAAAAAAATTATCACGAAAAACCAAGATGTGGCAAAAAAGCCCCCTCCTGTAAAGAAGGTTAAAATTTAAAAGTTTAAATTCTGTAACCGGTAATAAAAATTTGAAAAATTAAAAAAAAACGTTAGACCGCAACCACAAATTTACTAGTTCTTATTACAATAAAACATTGTAGATTTTCATTCATCAGGTACTTAAAGCTTTACAATAATGTTATTGGCTTAAACAACAACTGCAATTTGATCATAATGTAATTTAAAATGTGGTTTAATCAGTTTTGTGCAACTAATTCTTACAGTATTGTGATGTGGTTAATGTCAATTACTGCGTTTCTAAACTATAGTTGCAATATCCAGGTAATCAAATCACTCTTTCACCACAATCATGGTGAAAATCCAGTGTTGGTAGAACTGTCTGAAATATCTTCACAAGTTAAGCGTGCAGCAACGCAAAGTATGGAACGACCTGTACAAATACGTATATTTTATCATAGCGGTATTCGATCAGTTTCGCAATAACAACTGAAAATATCCGATGTACGGCAAAAAGCGTACCGCATTCTCATGAGCGTGTACGCTAAAAGCTTAGTAATAAGTGGACGAAAACATAATTTTGTGATCTGCCCTCGTTTGGAGAATAATGTAGCAAGTTAACTTTTATCAAAAAATTTATCAAGATTGTAAACTTTTTCCAGCGCCAAAAGTATAATGACAAATTGCTATTACTATGAACTTCACTCATTTTTATGCGAGTACTCTGGCTTTTCCAAGTTCAAAATATTGCAAGTATTTTTCAAGATTGGGTTTCGTAAAAACCAGCTTACATTAAAATATTTTAGTTTAATTTGGAGTTACTGTACACTTGGTGTAAAAATTTGATAACGAAAACGTTTGGAGCCAATGTCTCGTAATGCATTTTGTAGAACTTTCTGTTGATTTCACGTACGAAGACAGTATGATTTTCAAAATAAATTACAACAATCATAAAATTTTTTACATTATAAAGTACATTTTTAAAAACTTTGAATTGTAACTGCAATTGGTTTACGTGCATGCGATTAAGCAACGTCACTGCTTTGCAGCACGACGAAAAATCTATTTATTATTGAATCACCAGATTAAGTGCAACTAATTAATGATAATGTGTGAAAGCAATAGCTGACGTGTGGCTTTTTTTTTTGCACAAAATTCATCTGCAACAACCGTGTAAATGAAATTAATAAAATCATTGAAAGCAGATCACTGCAAAATTAAAATATTAAAAGCATTTAAAAATAAAAAACCTAACAGTCTGTTTGACCCGTTATTGCCATTTTCAGGAATAAATCTAAGCAATTTAGAAAAGTAGCAATCGACAACTAAATGTTTAGATTTACCCCATACCATTCCATTTATGGGTGAAACAAACGGTTAGGTTTATAGGGTTTTTAATTTTGAATGTTTTAATACTGTGGTAATCTGTTGTGATATATTTCTAACTTTCGTTATCAAGCATTTTTTGCAACCACAGACAGAAATCATTGAGAAAACGATTCCTTCTTCAATATTCATCGCTCCCTTGAGCGTAGAGTTTTCGCTAATTATGATTTGCAGCTTACGATAATAACTGATTAAAAGCAGCGATGCGAATTCAAAAACAGCCATTTCATTCAATACTTGAAAATATTTCAAGTCCGTGGAGTTTTCTGAGATAATGAAACAAAACAAAAAATATTTCGTGTTAACTGGCTTCTGTAACTTGGTTTTTAACAGCACACTCGAACTTATCTAAAAAATCAAAATTTTTACCAAACTTCCACACGGTAAACTTACAAAAATCGCATTAAAATGAGTCGAATTGATAGCAATATCAATTTATAATGCTACGTTTACCTCTGGAAAAATACTAACACTTTGGTTATTGATTTCTGATAATTAATAAATAACTTCACGGCATTATTTTTGAAAGCACCTAACGTTATCACAATTTATGTTCGGCGCCTTTATCCGTCAAATATATCAGAAAATGTAACATCTTTTTTTTTTGAAGCAGTAGTTATTTGTTATGCAAAGTGACAGTATTGTAAAAATTTTTAATGAATGAGCTTTTTTTTCTTCCCGACTATTTATCCCCCGAATCGGCAAGTTGGTTTTACGTTGCGTCTTGGAAGATTTCATTTTCCAGCAAAAGCTAAGGTTTTCATCAGCAGCGATCAAGGTTTTATTTGATGCATTAAGAGCAAATCTTGTTTCGCGCGCCCATGATTCATTGAACTTGCTTAGTTTTAAATTGCATTTCAGAAATGACAAAAACTACCTCACTTAGACAACAATAAACGTACATTTTCCATCTTGGCAGTAGTTGTTTTTTTTGTTGTTGCAGCTAATTAAAAGGAAAATACAGCAATCTTTGTCGGCTGCATTAGTTGGGGTGTCTCGTAAGAATCTGACACGTCTCATTCAAAGACGACGAAACGCGGTAGAAGCGATACCCCCTACTCCTCAGAGTTTAGCACAGCTAGCTTTTCCCCAACGATATACTGTGTACTGCCCCGCCCCAGGTCAAGGTAAACCTTGCAATTTAATTATTTATTTACTTATATACCGGTACCGTATTACAGTATAAAACCCCGTTTATACAGAGCGCGAACACGAACTCGAAGGTGACATCGCAAGCGATATCTGGGGACTTCGCGACATTATCCAACTTTTACTGAACTTTATTAAGCTTTAAAATAGTGATCCGATTGCTTTGAATGAATTTGTAAAAAATGTAGTCGATCAATAAGGTAAATGCGACTCTTCAAATTTTGTTTCACTAACTTAAATCGCTTTGTGGTTATTCGAATTCAAAATTTAAATCTCTAGAAGTTATCAAAAATAATCGTGTAACGTCATTCAAAAAGCTTGCATAACCGTTTGCAATGCAACGTCAAATTTCAGCACTTTTTACGAGTTGTTAACAGTTTTTAACTTCATTTGAAATAACATAAAGTGGTCTTTGAAATTCCAGCAACAAACAAGCAAATTTTGTTACATCAACGAAACTTACAGCCATGTATAATTTGAAAACGCTCTTTCGCATCGTTATTCAACATATAGTATTGGCATACCGGTTGTTTAGAAATTATAGCCCCCTCCTCAATAGCATAAACTAAAATAAAAAAAATGCTAAAATTATGCGAATTTAATACAAGCATTTATTTAAGTTTTTACTAAATCATTTATGTTTTTGCCACATAGACGTCATTCTCGAATTGTATAATTTGACAAATTGCAAAAAAGGAAGAGAATTAAAATTTATTTTCTCCAGTTAATGCTTCACTTTCAAGTTGTCACAGGTCGATAAGAATAACTTTGTAAACCATCGCAGTTTTCTATACGCCCTTTAATTAACACGATCTTTCGGGCTAATTATTGTCTTTCGTGGCATTAATAAGTTTGGCATGTTTTTATCTTTTTCTGATATTAGCCTACCGGTACTCTTAAAATTTGGTATGTTTAGCTGGAGTACTTCGTATTTAAGATTTTAAATCGCCCATTTGGAATGGTCTCCTAGATGCAGCCCACCAAATTTTGTTATCTATCTTTGATTTACTATTATTATGTACTATCATTCTTATTTGATTTGTTACCTATCTATTATTTGAGCTATAATGTTATCAACCCCTCCAATAGATTTAATTCGTTTAGATTTTGTAGTTAATGGGGGTGGTGTCAACATAATTGGAGGACCTCTATAGTATGAGATCCTCAATGTTTTTTCATATGTATTTTTACCTATCTTGAAAATTTCATTTGTCTAGCTTGAGTGGTTAAGATTTTGAAGGACCCGTTGGAGGAGGGCTCTCCAATTGTGGCACCTAGTCATATTTTATTTTTCTTTTATATTTACCTATTCTGGAAGTAACATGTGTTTAGCTAGAATGGTTGAAAAGTTTGAATTTTGAAGGATCCATTTGAGGGAACTCCAATTTTGGTACCTCAAATTAATTTTGTCTCTCCTTGATGTGTCCAGCTTAAGACAACCTATCCTGAAAATTTGATGTGTCTAGCTTAAGAAATAAAAAGTTTGAATTTCGGCATCCTGGTTTGAGGGGGACCCCATTGTGGTACCCCTGATTTTATCTTTTTTTCATATTTACCTATTCTAAAAATTTCATCAGTCTAGTGTAAATGGTTCAGGTTGAATTTTAGCGTCCTTGTTTGAGAAGAATCTCGTCATTTTGGTACCCCCAAATTTTGTCAAACGTTATCTTTTCTTCGTACTTGCCTATCCTGAAAATTTCGTGCGCCTAGCGTGAGTGGTTAAAAAGTTTGAATTTTGATGGCCCCCTTTTGAGAGAGATACCGTCATTGTGGTATCTCCAAATTTTGTCATTTTTGTCTTTAACTTATATTTATCTATTCTGAAAATGTCATCTGTCTAACGTGAGTGGTTAAAAAGTTTGAATTTTGGCAGCCCCATTTTGAGGAGATCCCCTTATTTTGGTACACCCAAATTTTATCAAAAATTATCTATCTTCGTAATTGTCAACCCTAAAAATTTCATTTGTCTAACGTCTACGGTTAAAAAGTTTTGAATTTTGGCGGCCTCGTTTGTGGAAACCTATGATTTTGGAACCCCCAAATTTCGTCAAAATTATGTTTTTTTCACATATATTTAGTTTAGTTACCTTAAAAATTTCATGCCTCCAGCTCAAAAGATTCAAAAATTTAAATTTTGGAAGGCCCCGTTTGGGGGAAACCCCGATTTTGGAACCCCAAATTTTGTTAGGTTTAGTTTATTTTTCATATCTACCTATACCGAAAATTTGATCCATGTAGCTCTAACGGCTTAAAAGTGCAAAATTTAAGAGGGCCGGATTGAGGGGATCCTTCCAACCTGGCACCGCCGATTTCATTCCTGCACAAGTCCTCCCTGATATCTTCAATCGATCAAACTTTGAATACAGTGCGTTGAGCGGTTTAAAAGTAGATAGCCGGAGAAGAAAAAAAAAAGCAAAAAAAGTAAGAAAAAAGACAAAAAAGTAGAAAAATTGCATGTGGGAGTTGAAGATTTTACGAGAAGTCGTCAAAAAAAAAATAGGTGTAGACGTCGACCCCTAGTACGTACCCACTCACTTTGTTTGCTCTGGAGACGGCACTGTCGAGCAGCCAATCACAATATCGACTAGCTTTGTATGTTTTATTTTTAGAAGAAAATTTTCTTCTCTACGATTCTGGACAATCTAGCGGTCGAGATCGAATTGTTATATTTGGTAAAGAATCCAATGTTCAATGGGCAGGGAGAAATGGATCGCCGGTTCAACATCTCTTTTTGGACGGAACGTTTCGTATTACTCCAAACATATACAAAGATGGACAGGTAGATAGATATGCATTGCAATTTCTGGCATCACTAGTTATTAAATTTCTAGGAGAAATATATTTCCCATTGCGACGAGGCCAAAAATGGTTCGATTATATCGATTCCGTCGATTACGATTACGCACCCGCGTAAATAGTTTCCGATTGTGGTTATTTCACCTTGCAGTTTTTGCAATTACATCGCTTCGCCAAATTTAAAAATAATTTAATTATAGCACTTACGAAGTTGGAATCTATCAAAAAATGTAGAAATACATTTTCAAGCATTGCATGAGAAAGCTCAATTCTTCACAAAGACATAAATCAGGAGTGTACAGAACTGTACACAGACGTCGACTTTTTTTTAAAGAAAGCAAATTACAGGGGGGCGAGAATTTTTGTTCGAGATAGTTTTTAAGCGTTTTTACGGGAGTGACAAATGCGGTTTTTATGTCCTTCTGACGGGCAGATCCTCCCACGTTAAGTCGCAATTTTAAATTGTTAGCGTACAAACGTATCGTTCGTTTCAACCATCTAGCATGTTAGCAAGCAGGACGCCAGGCGTATGAAATGTCACTTTAAACTTAGTATAAAATCGCATGCTCTTGAATTACAAATTTACACCAAATATAAACCGATCTTTTTGAGGTTATGTGATAACCGAAGCTAGATTAACACAAAAATATTAATACGTATCTGAATTCCAAAGTTTCTGTCTGCACGTACGATAAATCACATTATAATACTCTATAGTATTGTCAATAGAGATGCGTATTTAGGCTTGGTCAACAAGTACTTGCTTTATGCTAATTTCTTAGCGGCGAAATAAATTAATTCGAAATAATGCGTGCTTTACTGCAAATGCCTGAATAACATTGGTTTCAAAAATGCGAGAACGTCATGAAAAAACTTCATTGGGCTAATTGACGTTTTTGGTTTAACCAAACTATCTATATGATTGTCTATTGGCATTAAAATTTACCGTAATTTAGCTCTATGTGGTTCTTTGCACTTTCAGTACGGCAAACGCAGTCCAAATTTTATCATTTTGATTTTTTATTGTTTGTAAATTGCTTTTCATATTTTTTCAGTAAGCATTTAATATAAAGCACTTGGATTTTTACTTTACAATTAGCATCAATGTCTGTTCAATTAATATTTTGAAATACTACGGCGACTGAAGTTTGTAACTTAAGAATGGCGGCGTAGATTTTTCTTTGCATTACTTAAAAAATCACATCATCAACTCGTCACATTTGCCAATTTTGCAACAATTGTCTGAAAGTTATATTTTACTAACCCGCTCGATTACGTTTTAGCGAAAATATTTGATTCCACAAACAAGCAAACTTGGCATGTTAATTATTATTTATAAACTAAACTATATCTCATATAATTTTTGATTTTTAACTCGCTTGCGTAGCACGTAAATTACTCTGCAAAACCAGGAGGCGAGATCAGTTTCGTCTCCTTGATTGTTATACTCGAGGGAGCGCCAACTTCCTGAAATCGACGCCAGTGAACACATATCCACACGAGTGATCGCCTAAAATTCTTAAAAAAATTTTAAACCAAAACACTGGTGTTGTCCTACATACGAGTTTTGGTAGAACCGAAGTGTTTTTGTCAACTTTTCCAGTCGTATGGCTTTGTCAACCTCATAAATTTTGGATTTAACTACTCTCATAGCCTTAAAAGTCAAAACATGTTACCATTTGCGGCAAGCCCTGTGCCTGCATTCTGTTCTGTAGTTAGAACCGTCATCACTACACTGTAAAAAATTTTCAAGTCATTTTACTGGCGAAAGAGCAGGCAGCATTTTGACTCTCGATTTTAGTATATTAATTACTTGCGGGTGGTTCGTAACCAAAATAATGCTCACACGCATGTAATAGAAATTACTAAAAATTTTATACTAAAGTATCGTAAATCAAATCACTTCGCTAACGTAATAATTTTTTTACTGACTGTCAATAGTAAAATTACTAATAAAAAGTAATCTAGTTTACGCATACCCATTGTTTTCTTTTTACTAGTAATGTAATCGTTATTAGTTTACTACTATGCATTAGTAATTTTTACTCCTTTAATGCAGTAAAAATTTACTAATCAATGAGGAGGCAGCATTTTAACTTTTTGGAATAGTATTTTTACATTACATTTTACTCTTCTGAAAAAGGGAAAATTTTTATTTTCCAAAATAAGGATGTACATTGTACAACCAGTATATAAATATCTGATACAAATACAACGTCGGTTAATTGGGTTTTTAGCGCAAAGCCATCAAAAAAACTATAGCTTCTAGTTTTTAAATCGTTTGATGGCTTTTAAAAAAAAACAGAAACAAATCGACCGACGTTGTATTTGCATCAGATATACATACTGGTTGTTTAATATCCCAATTCTGGAAGATTAAAATTTTCCCTTTAGTAATGTTTTATTTGTTTTTAAAAATAACGCAATTTTGTTGTAGTGATATTATAAAATAAACGCTTAGAGATCGATATGCTGGAGATTTGCGAACAAAATTTAACATTTAAAAAATAGAAGGTAATTCGCTTTTATTGAAAGTGAAAAAGAGGTACCGCACCAAAAAAAAAAAAAAAACTGCAACAGAAATGTTACTGCAAAGCGTATGTACAGCATGAAAATAAACAGCATCAGCAGCATAAAAACTAAATGAACAAAGTTTTCCAGTAAGTTCATGGAGCAGTTTTCCGCATTGTACAGCAAAATGAGGTTACACCATTGTTCGCGATATCAAAATCAAGAGATTTAATTTTCTAACAGCATAAGAAGCAGTTAAATGTAAACGGTTTCCGTTCACGTTCGCTTGCAGTGGCATATGCGGGCAGAATGATCAGGAAATTTAACCGTAATTATCAAAGCTTAAAACGTTTTAAAGTTTACTGCATTTTCTTCATTATATATAAGCGTTTTGTCAACGCGCCTTCGCTTTAATATTTACGAGTTCATCTTGGCACCGGTAGATTTTTTTATTGCGTTGCACAAACGCAAAACCTTTGGATTGACAAAGGAAGTTCTCTTTTTTGCGGCTTGTCTTAGTGAACCAACTCCGCCCAAAAACCTGCAATGAAACGTGCAGTTAAGTTTTACAAAACAAAAATTATTTGATATAATGGTATAGAAAAGGATCGTAAAAAGACATAACGTATTTAAGCAAGACAGATCTTTACGTTTTATTTATTTTGCTTGCCAAGTTGCTTCAGCCAAGAGACAGCAAAAGGATATCATGTTCTAGGAGTACAGCTGCCAACCAGGGCCTGCGAGAGGGAGGGCAAAAAGAGACAATGACCCCGGGGCCCATTAATTTTAGGGGGCCCATGAGAGGGCACAATGGGCTTCATATGGCCCACCAAAATGGAACATTGAAGACCTCTTTTTTTTTGAGATTACCTGAATTGGGACAGAAAAACCGTTTCAAATTCGGAAAAGGCCTTTTTTTTTGAGATCACTTGAAAATCCGGAGAAAAGTGTGCCATTTTCCTTGCCTGTTTTGGACTGCACAAAACCAGAGAAGCGTAAAATTTGAGTTGTCCCCGGGCCCACCTTTGGCTCTCGGCACCCCTGCTGCCACGTATCAACCACACAACGACGACAAACTCCCGTAAGTGCCTTTTCCAATGACCCAATAAAAACTTGCCATTTATTCTATAATTTGGCCGTTCGATGTTGAGCGTCAAACGAAGAAGCTGTGAATGCCGATATTTGAATCATGGTTGGTATGACCAGACCTGGACCTGAAACCATTCAAAATTATCGGCAAAGCATAGTCATTAAATTTTAGTAACACCGTATTTATATAGCCGGTTCCACGAAAAAAAAAGATTCATTCTGAAATTCAAAAAATTAAACGTGGCATCACTAATCTCGAAATTCACGAGATAATGATTTCACGATATGTGACTGTTGTACTCTAGTTTACACACTTAACTAACAGATTGAATTGACACATTGCACTCCTAAATCCGGTATGAAATTTTGCGGTTCGAAAGATTAACAACCATTATCGAACTTAACGTATCTTATCGCCGAATTAATAAAATCATAACAAAGTAAAAGGATGTCTATAAAAAGAACATAGAACTTGCCCGAACAAAACTGCTACGTCAAAATAACTACTTCATAGAAAATATGGCAGTGAGTTAATGAGCATCAAATTATCAACCCACTAAGGCCCACACTACAGGTGTATCTTATCGTAATTTTGTTTTCTTTCATTGCATTGAAATTTTGCAGGCACAATTTCAGCAGCGTAAATTTATTTAAAAGTTCATTGAACTAAGCCAAAAAAGCACTCATTCACAACTTCACCGGCACTTCATGCAAGAAAACTTTTTGTCATAAACGTTGCAGATAAAGGGACATTAGACAATAGAAATCAATTAACATGCAGCGACTTGAAAAGAATTTTGGATCAATAGTCCAAACCGGTAAAAGCGAAACCAGAAGCGACACTTACAGTCACAGGCATAATTGCAAAACAAACAATAATTATATCAAACTGTTACGAAGTTTACCTTTGTATAAACTCTAGCGTTGCTTCTGCGTCTTTGGGGTACTGCATGTCGAAAACGTAGTATGTACAGAAGCAGTATGCTATAGCAGTTAAAAAGGATTCCGTTGTCAACGCTAAGCACTTTTCTAAAGTAACTGCAAACGTTTTTGCCTCAGCTGCACATTGACCTAAAACAAGATCCAGCACTTAATTTCAGTCAGTTGACTAAGTGGCAACTCAGCACGTTCATCATGCAGCAACAAAGTTTTGGAAAGGTCCACTGGGCACACTGGTACAGTTCACTGAATTATAGTTATGTGGTCCATGACAACTGAACGCGAACCAACTGACTACCAGCTAACCTTAAAGTTGGCGGTCAGTTGACTTGGCCCGATAGGTATGTGTATGGCAAATGGTTCAACATTGTGAGTTCAAGACTTGCAAGTAATATATTAATCGCATGTCGCAATATCTAAAGTAAGATTTTGTCTCTCTCTTACCTTGGCAAACAATAATTGGGTGTGGTGGGATATTTTCCATTTCTTCTCGTACAAGTTCTTCCATGCTCACAGATGAATCCTGTGAAATGAACAATAACAATTCATCAAGTTTTTAAGATTATAATATATATGCGTAAGCATCGATAATTACTGTTTACAACAAAAGAATTATTTAAATCATTATTGCTCATTAATTAACGCTTCTTTAATTGCAATACCATATTAACTCAGACAGTGTCATTTTAAGGTCGAATTTAAATTACCTGTGGCTCTCCACTAACGTTCGATTTAATCATTTTACGAGCCAAGTCAACTGACCGCGACAAACTGACCGCGAACAAACTGACCGCGAAGCGACGATTTCGTTACAGTAGCTTCGTCACTGATTTCGTCGTAGTGATTTCGTCACAAAGTGAGGGTTTGGGCAAGATGGCTCTGGGGATAGTAAAAATATATTTAGGATTGCCCTTTTCAGCCAATCGGCGTTGTCCGCGGTCAGTTTGCTCGTGGTCAGTTGGTTCGCGGTCAGTTTGTCGCGGTCAGTTGTCGTGGACCCATCATTTTAGCGCAGTGCTATTCCAAGGACCTATATATATTACAGTCCAGAAATACCGGTATAATTTTAGGTTTGCATATTCATAACTGAATCTGAATTTCCTATACAACGTAATTACGATTTTCGTTTTGTCTTCGTTTTTTCAAAAAACTGACTACAGTCAGTTTTTGCAATCATTTAGTGATGATTTTCAAAAACTTGATATTTGCACTTTCAATCAAATATTTAAAAAGCCCATGAATAAGAAGTATACTAATAAGAAAGATAGTACAATTATTGCATTTTAAAATACAAGGCTTCTCAACGTACCTCAAAGCATTGAACAACGGATGAAATACTTTCATTAAAATACACTGCAATCAGGTTTATAGTACCATAGTACTTAGCTCTGTCGTCTCCCAACAAACGAGCTTGCTCTTTTAACTTTCCGACCAGCTGTTGTATTGCTGGTTTTGTTGACATTTCCATTGTCCTAATAAATCAAAATCCAATAAATCGCAAGAAGAAACTGCACATGCAGTGCAATTTACATGAATGCAGCAAAGTGTACACTTGCACAGGTTTATGGAATAACGTAACAATATATGGTTTAGGTCCAAAATTAACTGGGTATACATACACGTCACTTTATATTCATGAAATTGTTTTAACTTAAAAAGCATAACTTATAAAAGATTCGGCAGCAGGTATTGATTTAGAGACCACTATAAAAAAAAAGGTACGTAGGAATTCTCTTCGTAAAAAATCAAAAAGAAAACAAAACAAAAAAATCTGCGCATAAATGATCTTTTTATCATTCATCCAAAAGCCTCCAACAAAAAACTAGCTATAGGTGAAACAAATCTGCAATTTTATCAATAAACAAGGCAAGTGTGAGAATTAAGCAATGACATTCAAAGTCTGTTCCTTTCATTATTGACAAGGAGCCCTTATAAGTTCGATCAAAGTTGAAGCAATTTTAAATACAAAAATATATTATTTTAAATTAAAAACACTTACTCAAGAATTTTGATTCCATGAATTTCTAAATTACTGCAAAATCGCTCACGAACTGATTCGTCTGATTTAACGCACATTAACGTGGCAAAGTGTCCAAACATATACTTTTCTTGCAATAGAAATGGCCACTCGTTTTTGATATCGCAAATTAGCATTTTTTCTTTGATGTGCTTTCTCTGAAGTAAAAACGACTGCTCCATTAATTTGTCCACTTCGTTTTCATCACAATCTTTTAGAAAATACATGCTTTTTAGTTGACTTTGAATTGCTACCAATTTGTGGTCATGAATAACATTATCATTGCTTTCTTCACCACTTTGAAAGTTATCCGCATTAGTGCTGGCTTCATGCTGTCTTTTTCTTTTTAGATGTGGGTTTTTCGAGGGAGTGGTAATATTTCCAAATCGAAACATCAATTGAGAAGTTAAAGATTGTCGTCCATTTCCAAGAGTTAATCCACCTACCTCGTCTTTAAATGAGGCTGGATACTTACTCACAATTTTGTTTGCAATTCTCTCCCAATTCCGTTTCTGAGGTGCTTGTGCAACCTCTTTGACCTTGTCAACTAATATCCTCACCATTTCTAGTCGATCTCTATGCAATGGTCGTTCTTCCTGTTCACAGGCACTGCGTAATGATTTTGGAAAAGAATCCCAAGGAACAACAAAATTGTAATCCCATTCCTCTAAACTTGAACATGATTCGAGTGAAGTTGATGCATGACTGACTGGCACTGTAGAGGATAATGACGATGAAGCTTCATCAGTGTCAAGTACCCAACTATTTATTAGTTTCTTTGCTTGTACTAACTTGAGGCTTCCAGCAAAATCATTTGGCTCTAAATGCTTTAAATCGGCCCAAGTTTCAACTTCTAAACTTTGTAGTGTATCAACTACGTTACATATTTCAATTTCAGATAACTTGGGCAATACTTTTACAATCTTATCTTCCATTATTACCGTACTAAACTTCTAATTTTCTGTAACAGAAAAAACGTTGCAATACCAAAATAGCGCCAAATCTACGGTTAGTGATGATTAGAAAGCTTTTGAAATACTTAGTAGAGAAAAAATCTTCTAAGTGTTTCCTTTAAAATTACATACCGGTACCGGTTCTATTAAGAAGAACCAAAACAGATATTGTTACTATTAAAAAAATCACAATGTACATTGCATTAATCTAAAACTGATATCGCAAAAAAAGCTCAAACAAAGTGTTTCAAAACCAAACATTCGGTTTCTTGCAAACATTTATATGCATGCAAAGGATAGTAATCATACAAGTCATCAACTGGTATGCTAATAAACTGCTTCTCAGCATGCTTTGTAATATAAACTCCCAAACGAAATTGAAAGCAAGCAATCATTTTCCTTATCACAAAATACATCTTTTTCTCATAAACAGCACACAAAATAATTTTACCAACATTAAGATCAAGTTCATTTTTACCCAACACTACATATTGCCCAGGTAGATAGCATGTTCCCTTGTATGTTGCTGATTTACATACATACGTCTTAGAGAGAACAATTGGTTGTGCAGCTAAAACATTTACAATGTCTGAAGAATAGCAATTTGAATTCTCTGACCACTTCAAGACAGGATCAAATAAACCTGTACTCAACAAGTATCCTTGAAACATTTGGTGATGATTTGCCAGCGTTGCAGTAACATTAACAAAATTGTGAGTGTTTCTGATGCAACGCTTAAAGTAAGTATGTTTTCCTTCAAATCGCAATGTCCAAATGTGAATTAAAGGCCCAAAATTGTACATTAACCATGGGTAGTGAATTAAATAATGGTGCTTAGGTCTGAGGTTTTGAGATGGAAAGAGCGTTAAGCGCATTGACAAATATTCTTCAATTAAGCAAACAAGGTAAGATATTTGGTCATATGTTGTAGAGGGAGAACAAATCATTTCCACAATCCGACAAAGCAATAAGAGTAATTTCCATACCGGGTCAGAGTCATTTTTGATCTTGTGAATAATAAATAATGGAAAATAACGCAAAAAGCACCAGTTTTGACTGGCATTGCCTGAGAGTTTTTTGGAAGCAATCTTAATTGGCAAGGCTTTAGATTTGGAAGTTGTTGAATCATATCTGAAACTCTTTATTCGAAAGTTAATATACTTCTCTGTAAACCAATCACTGTGAACAAAATGATTTATAAATATCATCATATCGTATGATACAATCCCTTCAAACAAATCATGAGCAATACATGGAGCTAAAGCCGGCATGCAGACATGGAAGCTTGCTAATGCGTTAAAAGCAGAGCAATGTTTAATTCCACAAATATGGTTAAGTTGGCATGGTTGTTTTAATTTATTTATGCATTCATCATATGAAGCAGTTGTACGCAATTTTCCGCACATACTTGGCTTTTCAAGAAAATCTTTACCTTGTATATTACAAAACCGACAAAAATAAGCAGATGCAGAAGTGTTGAATGATGTGGTAAAGCCACCCACCCAATGTTGGCCAAGGTTGTCTCCTGTAATGCAAATTATACGACCTCGTATTTTATTACCCAAGCCCACATCAATACCTTCAGCTTCCAGTATCTTCAAATCATGTATTAATGGTTTAAAAAATTCTGTCTGGGCTTGTGCAGTAACATCTTTCTCTTTACTTAACAATACTAGCTGAATAGGATTTAATTTTGAGCGATTGAAGGAATGCAAATTGCCGAGCATAAAATAAACAGCAAGTAGCTTGTGGCATGTTTTTGCAGGACCCAAAGGATTTGCAATTTCAAAAGCATCTTGATATAATATCAAATCAATTGTATTTTCGTGAGGACTAAAAAAGCAGTTTTGTTTAAATAGAGCACCATGATAATAGTCTTTCAAAGTACAATCATTGCACATATTCTCAGGATTTAAAAATTGCTCTTTCACATAATCCAACTTAAACAAATTTACCAATGATTCAAGAATAGGAACATACTGAAATTCTGGTCTTGATAAAGCATCAGATCTTGTTGTTAAAAAATATGACATTGGTAATAATACCACATTAAACAAGTTTTGATAGCAATTTTTGCGTACAAAAGCACTTTGCAACTCTGCAGTGCTATAAACATTGTTAATGATATCGTGCACCTGGCTTAGAACATCTAACGAAACTTGATGAGTTTGTAAAGCATTAGTGACTTGCTTTTTCAAATGATTTTGAAAAAACTGAAATAAAAGGTTAAATTCTTGAAAAATTTTACTTGTTGTGTTGGTAGGAATCAAATGTTGATACTCTAATGACATAAAAAATGAAGAAAGTTTTTTCAGAAAATCATTTTGTGAATAAGGAATCATGAGACCAGCCTCATTTTCAGCATCAGTAGATGTTGCTGCATGGGTAGAAGAATTTGCAATTGCATCAACATCAACTACCAATATATCATTAGCCGGTAGTGTTTCTGCTGTAGAAGCCTGTGCACCAATAGGTTTCGATCCAAAATTATGGTGTCTTGAACAATGGGAGGTAAATGATGATGCTACTTTATATGACTCGGAACAGTTCAAGTAAGGACAATTCATTTCAAATCCTTCTCTAATGTGATATGCGACATGTCGAACAGCATCTCGTGAATTAGTACTGCATTTGCCACAAATAGCAACTTCACAAACCAAATTTATGTTCATAGCCTCTTCGTACTTGATGTGCACAATTGTGCACAAACAATTTTGCTGATCCTTACGTACTTTAGCTAACTATTGATACACTGCGTTCACATTTATGCATCTATTAGGTTTCTCAGCATCTATAACAAACTGAAAGATTAAAATTCAAACCTTGGAATTTTGAGCAATTCTTTTTGGCACTCTTGGGTCATAAAATAGGGTTGTTTATGTAGCCCATTGGCACCCTCACTGTGCAGTTGCCTAACTTGTTGAGTTATGAATATATGCATTGGAACGATCAAATTTTCATTAGTAAGTTCTATTTTAATGAAAAAAATTTCTAGAAGTTGTACCGTAATATTTTTTTGAAATTTAGTGAGTACAGCTGTACACATTGTGCGTCAATCTATGTAAATAATTTATTTTTTCTTATATTTTTGATTTTCTTAATTGTGATTCATTGTAGGCCTCTGGAATTTTTTTTGCTGCAGATCGTTATGTTGGCAAAATCGCAATTTTTATTGATATGTGAAGCACTTTTGGCGGTTTTTACAACTTGCTGTACCGGTAATTGTTTAGCTGTTACAGTATTTTTAGCACCTTTCTTTTGGGTCCATGCAAAACATTTTGCTTTTTGTTAAAAAAGTATTAAACAAAATTTTACATTTTTACAGCAATTTGCAATCTGGTTTTCTTTTAATTCTGACCCACATCTAACCTAAACTCAAATCCTTTTCTGCTTACTCTCAAACTAACCCCAAACCTAACCCTAATCTTGGCTCTTAAAAAAGTAAATGAAAAATGCTTCGGCTAAATATTCGTTGTTCTCGTTTTAGTCTCCATCATTAACCAATGTACATTGTACAACCCGTGGATTTAGCGTTTTAAACCATCCACGGTCTGTAACTGTCAATCTAGACCATTCCAGATTCCTATTTTTAGTTTTCTGCTCAGTGTTATACGGTAGGCCTAGCCTATGCACAGAGATGTTATACTGTACGTACTATTCCATGGTAGACCTACCTGCGATTCCATATTGTGCTTTCTACTGCCTAAAGTAAAGACTCTTTACCTACAGGCCTACTTTTTTCTGCTTGTAACAGGATTACGGTAGTGTACCTCATATGCCCTCTGCTGCAAATGCGAGAGAAGAAACAACTGCGTCTATTCTGATTTGTATTGTGGTCACGTGATTATGCACACTGAAATCTTATTGGTCGTTTCCATAAGTACCACGAAAAATTACTCACTGTTACTTAGTATTGCAAAAATTGACATTATCGAGTTTATACTTTACAACAGAGCGTTGTTTTTTTGCGTTTTTCGACTATTGCAAATATTATGATTCGACACTAATCTGGTTTGTAGAAATCAATCGCAGCTACGTCACAGCTTTTTCCCGCCAAAACGATTGGACGTTAAAACGCCATTACAAAGCATTGGACGTTGCAGTAAATCGATGTATAATTTCTGCGGTGGGCATATTTAAAGAATTTGAATTTAAAGTAAAACTTTTGCAAATAGCCTGGTCTTAGTTGAAAGCTACTAGGAGCAATTTAAGCAGCTTACATAACTCAGTGGTCTAAAAAGTTATGCCTTTTGTAAATTCTCATTGTCCATTGTGCCTGCAATTGTCCACTTTGCCCAGTTTTTAATTTTGATTCACTCCATAAATTGAGCCAAATTTTGATTCATTCCGAAAATTTTGATTCACTCTGTAAACTCCGTGAATTGGGCCAAATCCAACGGTTTTGCTAGCAGCGCGATGACGTCACGTGCAATCCATTAATATACTTCGGACTTCGGCGAGAAATGCTAATGCCAGTAGAGTTCGATTCTGAGCTGGGTAATGACCACTCAAGGGCTGAGTCTACAGTAATCATTTATGGGTATAAAATAAAATTCTCCCAACAAGTAAAAATGTAAGAAAAAAAAGTTATTTTTGATTAATTACACTGAATACTGGCATTTTCCAGTACCGGTTGTAGCATTTTCAGTACTTGCATTTTCCGGTACCGGCTTTTTCCAGTAGCCTGGCACGTAGTTTTACGGCAGACTTTATTTTTAATCATAAGCGTTATAACGTATAGGCTTAGTATGTATGCTTGAAAAGTACAGCTTATAAAAAAAATGAGGCGTAGAGAAATCCACCTTGAATTCTTCTAAACAATGACAGTTACACTAACAGCAATGTGAAAGGCTGTGGATAAGACTTTAGCGGGGAACTCAGTTGTGTCCAGCAGCTTTTTATGGTTTTCTAGATTTTACTGAATTGTCTAGTATTTTTACTGACAATAAGTAAGTCAAATGTGATAAAGTTTGCATGTTACCTCCATAACGATAGTAAAGTAAATAACCGCTTTAAGTATGTAAAAACTTTAATGAAACAAACTTGTAAAAATACTAAGCATTATATATAAAGAGAATTAAAAAGATAGGAGTAATTTTTTTACTTTGATATTTTGACTAAATTTAACAATGGATTTAATTATACTAACATTTAGTTAGTAAAATATGTTACTAAATTTAATTAGTAAAATATTACTTAAAATAAACGTGTAAAATTACAAAAATTTTTTACAGTGTACCATACTCTCATCTCAGCATTTACGCTTTCGTTTGTTACTGGTAGCTTAGCCCAGTAGTAGCCAGCCATGGTTCGATTATTTGTAATAAGTAGATTATGATTACGACCCTTGGATTTGATTTCTCATTACAATTACGATTATTTGAGAATGACGTAATCGATTACAAATCAGATTACGATTATAATCTAATTCTAGGCTATCTCTGATCATAGTCACGAAATATTACTTACAGTGCAATCATGAGTGCAATATTTAGTGACTATGCTCTGATCGAGGCCAATAAGCGCAGAATTATAGCAGGCGATAAATCGCAAGTCGTTAGTGGTAAATCTTGCTTTCAAACAAAGACAATATTTTTAAGCTATAAATTTACGATGGCTATCATATTTAAGAAAAAAAACTCAACAATTGTTTACAGTTTTACGTGGTTTTGGTCAAGGCTAATGGATGGGTCTTTCCTCTGCTGTACGCTCTTCTACCAAACAAAACCAGATCAACGTACAATCATTTTTTTGCAGCAATGCAAAACTTAATGCCGCATTTAAATGTAAGTTGCTTTGGCATATGCATAAGCAATGTATGCTTGCTTGTGTTATAGTTGCTCATTATGAACCACTTATCACACTGTACTTGTAAGGTATGGATTGCTTTTTTGTTCTACAACTATTCTACAGTACAATGCCTATCGTTGAAAAGCTTGCAAATTTTCGTCGGAGTGGTGCGGTGGCAGTAAGGAATGTAAGTTATTGTTAATTTTCTGCTCTTCGATCAACTTTAGCTGCGGTGGAGATGAACGAAATCGTGAGAGTACGAGCGCATTATCAAACTTTTAATTTAATTATGTACGCTGATAAGGCGATACGCCGGGCGCACCGAATTTCTTTTCATACGGGCTAGTTGCGCAACGCATTTTACACGAGTAGGGGTAAAACTGCATCCCCTATTTAACTGCAAAACCAAAAATTATAGAAAGACGACATTTGGCATGCGGGTTCGTGTTCTTAAAATTAAAGAAAAAACAAACTAGTTTTAAGCTGATGACGTCGTCGTTTTCAAGTTAGAGCCTTCATAGGCGGTTCAATTTAAGTACATGGATTTGTTTTTTGATACTGATTCGTATAATGCCCAAGTCAAAGTAGTTGAATGACAAAAGCGTATTGTGGCATCATTTAAGTTGAATTTTGGCCAAAAATAGCTTAGGTTTTAGAAAGTAATGTCGGAAAACCTCAAAATTGGAAAACTTTCCCTTGCTTTAGCAACTTTCAATTTGCAGGAGTTAATTGTGGAGAAATTTGACTCAAGTCGAGTTGGCTTCATAAAAAAAAATTTTTTACAGAAATTTATCTCAAAGAACCGAGAGGAAGTGCATTTTTGTCTCTTCCCCGTGCAAACTAGAATTAAAATAAACTAAGAATACGCTTGTACGCTCACAACTTTGCGCACAGTGCAGACTGGGTCAAAGAACAGCAGTGTTTGTGTTTGTTGTTGCGAGTGTGGGTCTAGAATCCCATTATTGTCATTTTTTGACAAAGCAAATTTGTGATTAAATGATCAATAATTAAAAGGATAAAATTAGTCGTAGTGTAATTGCCACTAGCACTGAAAATTTTTTTGGGTATTTGTAACTTTTATTTTGGGTGATTGCACGCTGAACCCAATTTTGGCGACCAAAATTTGGGTATTCTGGAATATTACCCAATTGAAACTTTGGGTAGTCGCAAGTTGGCAAATACCCATGTTAAAGTTTGGGTAGTTTGACAGTATACCCAATTGATGGTTTGGGTATTTTGACAAAATACCCAATATTTTTCATTACCCAAATGATCAATTGGGTACACTGTCAAACTACCCAAACCTAACATGTTAAAGTTTGGGTAGTTTGACAGTATACCAAATTGATCGTTTGGGTATTTTGACAAAATACCCCATATTTTTCATTACCCAAATCATCAATTGGGTATACTGTTAAACTACCCACACTTTAACATGCTGCTGCGGTGGGTATTTGCCAACTTAGCAACTATACCAAATAAGTTTAAATTGGGTAATATCTCATCCCAAAATTAATTTTTGATATTTAAACACTAGCTTACCGGTAACCATAATTCTGGTTTTTCAACGAAATATTTATGAACGACGCAAAAGACGTTAGTTTTAAAACATCCTTTTGAAGTTGCATCATAATGGCTATCATCAGGATACTCCATGCAAGAAACTCAAATAGTCCAGCATCGTGCAGCGCTTTAAAGTGTGAAGCGAAGTTTAGCTAACGGCTTTTCCAGCAACTAAAATCGGCGTATGGAGGTATACAGCATGTATTATGCTGATGATGAGTGGAAACGCTATATCGAGGCTCCCATCAGGCAGCGATATTTTGCATGGAGTTAATGTCCAATTGTCGACTCCATGACTCTAGCCGAACGTGATGGACAAAGCAATACCGGTACGTTTATATCATCAATACATGGCCAATATGAAGTGCAATACCGTCGCTTTACCACCAACAGGTTTCTGAAACCAGCAAGCAGCAGCAGTTCATGGAGAGATTAATAATGCCAGCAGTTTAGAAACGTCAATTGTATTCACTGTTATTAACTTTACTGATGTTTGTGCTCGTGTTATCAAGCGCAGCTCTTACAGGAGCTGAGCAGGTATAGAATTTTTGTGGCCTCCATTGCTCCGCGCGTATTTAACAACACTATAAACAACGCTTTTTCCGCAACTCTTATTTCTGCAAGAGCTCGAACTTCAACAGTATCGAAAAACAGTATATAAAACGCAGCATGTATCAACTCCGCGGCAATCTGATCAACTTTTAAATTCGCAAAAATATACGCATAATACGGTAGAAGTATAGGATCGAATTATGAAATGACGCCGCAAAATTTAATCTCACCCGTAACTACTGAACAAATTAGAAAATCAGCAGCCTATATGAAGAGACAAATATAGTTGAGTCAAAGAGCCACGCCTGCTGTGCACTGTCTTAATGACTTGATTGCATGGGTAGACGCAATGAGAAATTTAATTATCATTAGCAAAAAATAAATAAATAAAAAACATTGCACAAAGTTAACATTGTTAACAAACGAAAAAAATTAACAAGTTTTGTTTTAAACACATGGAGATTCCAAACTTCTAGCACATTTTGCAGCTTCAATGGTCCGGAGGCTTGAAAACGACACACGACAATGACGGTTCAATGGAACATCTAAACGCTATAAAGGTATCAAATGATCCAAACGGTGTGCAAAAGTGCAACGGATGTGGATACACAAGGTCAGATTATTTGCAAAATCCTTCTCTTTCTGACATACTGCTTTCAAAAAACCATGCATGAAAATGCTCGCTGTAACGTTCACACTGTATCACAGTCCCAAAGAAAAATGATTCACTGCTAGTAGTATCAAGATAAATCGAGTCTACTGTTAAAACTGCTGGAGCTCCATCATCAGACACGGCAATACATACAAAACAGCCAGTTGAATATTCGATGCCATCAATATTGATGCGCTTAACCTTTGTTAAAAATTCAGAAGTTGTCGGACAAGAGCATGAATGCGCCAAGCCAAGTTGAGCAAGGTAATTGACTGCAGGTAAGTTCATTGGTGGAAATTATCATTATATTTTGCACATTTTGCCTTATACATTAATGTAAGAGCTGCCCTGCATTGGGCTTACTGATTAATATATATTTTGGCTATTTGTGTCCTATTTATTTACTTTTGGTAACATGTAGGCTACTGGAGCCTAGCACCTACCGGTATAGCCCAGAGCCTAGGCCTCCAGTAGCCTAGTGCTACCTCTCAGATTTACCTTTCTGTGCTATGCACTAGGCTAGGCATAGCATAAGTTAACGTGCTAAGCAGATTGCTACTGGTACGGTGTGGTGGTGAGTGGTGACTACACAAGCGGGGTTAAAGACCCCTTTTTGCCCACTAAAACACGAGATAAAATTATGAACTTTTGTATGCAAGTAGGAATTAGCTCTGCCTATGTCGGGAAAAAAAAATTAGAATTTTATCTTGAAAAATATGAGAGTTATAACGGAAACAACGAAAAATAACCTTAAGGTGTTGCGCAGTGGTGCCCTGACCCTACCACTAACTAAGAAGCAATTTATTCCCAAGTGTAAAGGTGCAACCCTAGAAAAGTTATGTTGTTATTTTGATGTTTTACATTGTAAAAACATTGATCTGTTGATGGTTAATGTTTTTGTAACGGTTTAAAAATTGAAAAATTTGGGCAATTAGCTTACGGTTCCTTTAAATAGGCATAAATAGGCATAGTCAGACTTAGTTCAGCGAAACTTCGAGCTGTTTGGTGTTACTTCGGGAAGTATTAGGCTGGATATGGATTGGAACTATTACTATTCTCATTCACACTGTTCTTACTATGCCTATTTAGAGATCTCTAATAAGGTGCTGTTCGGTGTTTCTTCTGGCTGTTCGGCGTTACTTCAGGAAGGATCTGAGGATTAGGTTAGATAAGGATCAGGGACTATTTCCAATCCCAATCCAACCGTGTCTACTATGCCTATTTAGAGGAACCCATTGGCTTTTACCCTAGCGTATGCTACGAAACAAAATTCATTTGTCTTAGTTATGATTGTTTGTTTCCATAGTTTTTTGACGTAAAATTTTTTGGAGGTAACAACATGTAGACCTTAGAGGATGAGTACCAGGTGGCTTTTCGAGTGTGTGTTAGTTGTACCTGTTCACACAGCGGATGGGCTTAACAGTTCGTACTATGCAAAGTGCCCATCTAAAGTGTAACTTACATTACAATGTTAATGTATTAATGTTTCTGATGCTATGTTGTGCTTTTAGTTCTTACTTATATACTCGAAATATGGATTTGGAGTTGATCGAAGATGTGAGAGCAGAATTTGGTGAAGAAATAGCAGAACTTGCTAAAAGTAAATTTTGTTCATACCAGATTGATGTAGTTGTTTGCAGTATCACATTCTTATCTTTTTGGTAAGAGGTCTGAGATTCAATTTCACATTGGCTGATAAATTGGATGCTGATTAGGTGTTTTTGTCTGACATGTACTAACATCTGAAATAGTGAATTGTAAATTTGTGATCAACTAACTACTGGTACTTGCATTTTTCTGGTAAATTAAAACAGTTAATGAATATTATAAGATTCAATAATTCTAATCAGAAAGTTAAATAGACATGAGAATTAGCAGATTAGTGGTAAAGTACGTCTAACTCATTTCGGCGTGTTTTCCAAAATTTTTTCTTTAACGTTTTATTGCTTTTTGGGTTGTCGCTTGCCACGATGATATATTGAGCTGCAGATGATTGTATATAATTTTGACCTCACATTTGTTAGTGCAGGTAGTGTGAAATGTAGGGCTGCCAGCATACGTAAGCATGAAGCACTAATTCGCTAATAGCAAACTAAGCATTTTGATTAGTGAGCAAATTTGATTAAAACTATTTCCAGTTTAGTGGACTTCATATACTTTTGATAAAAGTCTATTTTTGATATGTTGTAAGCATAGTATATTAGCACAAGCAATTGCTAACGTTTTTCCTTGCGCTAAATTGCTATAGTAGAATAATGTGACTGACATTCAATACATTAATTAGCATGTTAATGTCTATTAATTTATTTTGGAGTTACAAACAAAAACACACATATTAGGCCTATGCATTTTTTTAGCATGTAATTGCATGCGTAGTAGGGTGGTCCAAAAATGGACCCAAAATTTTTTTTTCGAAAAGTTTTGCTCCCAGGCGTTAAAAATGTTCTTTTTCCAATAAAAATAAGATGTGCAAAATTTTTTTCAAAAATATTAATTTTTGGGGGTCGCTCAAGGCGATTGAAGTTTGGCCATTTTTGCAAAGTTTGATATTTTTTAACGTTTATCACACTTTTCAATGAACACAAAATATCAAATGTATCTTGTTGAATGCAAATGTTTCTCCGCAAATTTGTGTAAAAAGTTGGGTTCAATTTCCTCAAGGGACCTTTGAGTTATGGTACTTTTAAGGCCCAACCACTAGAGGCACTGTTATTCCCCAAAAGTTGTTTTTTCTTAATATGCTCAAATTTATATCGATTTTGCCATTTTTGAGGTTTGGAAATATGATAAACAAGTTCATTTTATGATATTTTCAACAGCTTTTTTGGTATACGAGCCTTTTGCTAAGAAAAAATTGTATGATACACTATAATTCAGATAAAATCTATCCCAAACAAACACACAAACAAAAAAGTCATGTTGCAGATATTGCAAGCTCAAAATATTTATGCTAAAAGCAATAGTTTATTTGCAAATCGGTACGCTTCACTTGGTTAAAATTTCCATTAAAATAGTCTTTCTTAATAAAGCCAATGAAAGCATTGTATGCTTAAAGGGAGCTCATGCCCCTAGCCTGCCAGTTCACTAACAGGTTCTGAGATTTGGTAGTTTAATTTAATGTTAAAAGACAGCAGATTTATACAAAGTCACTTTGCTTATTGCTCTTTAGATGTTAAGCATGTCTTTGAGGAGGATGGGAAAGTCCTTTCGGTGTTGTTCAACAACTTTCAGAAGATATTGAAGCTGGTCCTCTTTGGTTGTAAGTTGGCGGTTATAGTCCTGGATCAAAGCAACCCCTGGCTCTGCATGGTCATTGACTGTAGGAAGTTTCTGAATAGTTTTCTCTGCGATACAGAATGCCTCATTGAGAATCCAAGCCTCTGGATCTTCCTCTACGAATGAATCATCTATCTGGAGATTGTCAAGCAGCTCTCTGGACAATGGTTTAGTCAAGCTTTCCAATGTTGGAAGAGTTTTTGACTTTGACTTTTCTGGGCATGTGATCATCTTGTTTTTGCATTGCACTAACCATTGCTCGCTTTGTGTTAGATGGGACAAGGTCATCACATAATGCCAGTAACACCAACTCTGGAGAAAGATACCACAGATGTCCTTCAAGCTTTTTTGCAGCAATCCTTCCAACAGTATGGTGAAAACCTCTCAGTTATGCACGAAGATCTCTCAGTTGTGCAAGAAGATTGGAAAGCTGATCAGCTTACTGATCTCAGCAAAGAAGAAATCGAACTTGTAAAAATGATAAGCATTTTTGTCGTACAAGTTTACATGAAGCCCTGGTTTACGGCTGGTGATGCATCATCTGCCCCCTGGACTAACTTAACTCTTCTTGCACAACTGAGAGGTTTTCACCATACCATTGGAAGGATTGCTGCAAAAAAGCTTGAAGGACATCTGTGGTATCTTTCTCCAGAGTTGGTGTCACTGACATTATGTGATGACCTTGTCCCATCTAACACAAAGCGAGCAATGGTTAGTGCAATGCAAAAACAAGATGATCACATGCCCAGAAAAGTCAAAGTCAAAAACTCTTCCAACATTGGAAAGCTTGACTAAACCATTGTCCAGAGAGCTGCTTGACAATCTCCAGATAGATAATTCATTCTTAGAGGAAGATCCAGAGGCTTGGATTCTCAATGAGGCATTCTGTATCGCAGAGAAAACTATTCAGAAACTTCCTACTGTCAATGACCATGCAGAGCCAGGGGTTGCTTTGATCCAGGACTATAACCGCCAACTTACAACCAAAGAGGACCAGCTTCAATATCTCCTGAAAGTTGTTGAACAACACCGAAAGGACTTTCCCATCCTCCTCAAAGACATGCTTAACATCTAAAGAGCAATAAGCAAAGTGACTTTGTATAAATCTGCTGTCTTTTAACATTAAATTAAACTACCAAATCTCAGAACCTGTTAGTGAACTGGCAGGCTAGGGGCATGAGCTCCCTTTAAGCATACAATGCTTTCATTGGCTTTATTAAGAAAGACTATTTTAATGGAAATTTTAACCAAGTGAAGCGTACCGATTTGCAAATAAACTATTGCTTTTAGCATAAATATTTTGAGCTTGCAATATCTGCAACATGACTTTTTTGTTTGTGTGTTTGTTTGGGATAGATTTTATCTGAATTATAGTGTATCATACAATTTTTTCTTAGCAAAAGGCTCGTATACCAAAAAAGCTGTTGAAAATATCATAAAATGAACTTGTTTATCATATTTCCAAACCTCAAAAATGGCAAAATCGATATAAATTTGAGCATATTAAGAAAAAACAACTTTTGGGGAATAACAGTGCCTCTAGTGGTTGGGCCTTAAAAGTACCATAACTCAAAGGTCCCTTGAGGAAATTGAACCCAACTTTTTACACAAATTTGCGGAGAAACATTTGCATTCAACAAGATACATTTGATATTTTGTGTTCATTGAAAAGTGTGATAAACGTTAAAAAATATCAAACTTTGCAAAAATGGCCAAACTTCAATCGCCTTGAGCGACCCCCAAAAATTAATATTTTTGAAAAAAATTTTGCACATCTTATTTTTATTGGAAAAAGAACATTTTTAACGCCTGGGAGCAAAACTTTTCAAAAAAAAATTTTGGGGCCATTTTTGGACCACCCTAATGCGTAGTTAACAGACAGTAAACTTGCAGGATAAGACTGCATGGTCACTGAACCACAGAAAATCTGCAACATATGATAAAAAATCAACAAAAACTTTTTGCAGTTGATAATGAAACCAACTATGCCTTTTAAAGATTTGGCAGTAATTGTGATAGAGCAGCATATTAGCAGAGAAATTTTGTTAAATTTGGCCTATAATTATTGAAATGTCAATAGCAAAGCTGAAAATTGCTATTGCAAACTTTTGTTTACTATGGCTAATAATTTAAATTTTCTTGAAAAATTTTGTTTAGTAAGCCCACTTGGGGCTACCAAAGGCTGTCAATTAAGTATAGCGTAATATTAACAACACACTTAAATGTATAGTTGCTTATGTGGTCTAGCTAGACCTCTCGAGTTTTAAAATTGAGATCCAGTTCGAACCTATAGTCACGGCCAATATTTTTACGACTGAACTTATATGAACAGTAAGCTGCAGATGCTATTATTTTATGTGTCTTGATTTTAAAGAAGAAGTTTTTAGATTCTGGATTAACCAGAGAAGATATGCCTTTATCACTTGATGAAATCAAAACAGAGTTTTGTGGTTGCACATTATGGCAAAGAAGAAAACTTTTTGATTTTTTTAAAAGCTTTGCTGCACATGATCAGGTGAAAAAAAAAAATTTTTAGCGAAACATCTTGTAGAAATGTTGATTGCTAATGTGTTGGCTGTAATTGCATTGCTAAATCTTTCAAGAAGAACCCTTCTATTTGCTCCTAAAATTGTTTCAGTTATAATTTGATGATTTCCAAGTCACAATGAAAAGTTTTTTTTGTATGAACATTTTGTATAACATCAAGAGCTTGTCTAGGCTTAATTGCACAGTTGTATGGCTGTTTGAAGCTAAGGATACAATTAAAAGGAACTGAAGTGATACACTTTAAGATGACGTTTAGAAGATGATTTACAAAAAAAATTGCTACAATCTGATAATAATGATTCATCATTACAAGCACATGGGTAATCGGTAGTTTTGGCACAGTTTGTATTGTTAATTTTACAAATCATGTGTTGAAATTTTTGATGTTGTTAGAGGTAGGGGGTAAATGGGCATATCCTCAAAAACATGTCATCACCACCTTATTCAGTGTTAAAGTAGTTGAACATCATATTCCAAAAAAAATTTTTGAAAAATATCAAGTATCCAAAAATTGCTGCCTATTTTTGTGTTTTTTTGCAAAAATTTCGCTTTTTCTATTTTTAAAGGTTGTTTTTGTTTATTTAACTACACTAAAAGGTAGTCATTCTATGGTATAATGCTTGAAGACAATTTAGGTGATAATTCAGCAAGTCATGCATGAGTGATTTTGAGAAAAAAAGCTAAAAATCACGTTTTTTTCTATTTTTTTAGTTAATGTAGCCTACTAAAATAAATGACAACGTAGTACCAATTTACACTTGTATTCAAGTTAAGTTGTAGCATGGTTGAATGTCAACGCAATGTGATTCGCATTAGATAAGAAAAAACGATTGGCTCGAGAATCAAACTTCCATTCTCCTCTCACATCAATGTCCAAAATTTGCTCACGTTCCACTTGTTGAACGTCTGTTTGAGCAGGATAACGCCACCATTTATTACTTCCAGGTTTCTCACGACATAAATGACCCAAGATAATCTTTTCATCCATTGACTTTACATATGCAATGTACCAATCATATCCTTGATGTTTGCCTTTTTGCCAAATAACATCACATAGCTGGTTTATACTAAAAGAAATCGTATTTTTGTTGTCGTGGGTAGCTTGTGGTTTTGAGGAGTTCGAAAGAGATGTTAGGACGTCTTTGTTTGACGGTAAGTTAGCAACTGTAGCAGTTGATGCTTCATTGGTTGTGGAGCTTGTTTCCTACAATATCAAGAGGTTTTCCAACTTCTCATCATGGCATATGCCATTTTGCCTATACAATTCTGGACGTTGCATCTTGTCATTCTTGTGAGTGCTGGAATAATATGCCATCTCTGTTTTCACGATAAATTCCACTTGACTTGGCCTTTTCTACAAAACTTCCAATAATTCCTCCGCTGTTGTACATGGCCCAGACCAAACTTTGCAATCATTAAGAAGCTTTTTCATGTAGTCTGTAGCATTTCTTTTTTTTGCCATTTTTAGTTCTATCCGAGCTTTCAACTTAGATTTTTGTTCCGAATTCCATCTCTTTTCTTGATTCATCAAAAGTTTTGCTATTAGCTTGGATTTACTTTCCACTTTAGATTGATTTGATTTGTATAGACATAAATCGTTTCGAATTGATACACCTGTAAATTTCTTATTTCTGGACTTGGAGGCCTTTGCTGCTCGCTTGTCAAAGATGGCAAGATTTCTTTCGGTTGCTAGATTATTTGTTGGTAGTCCCTGCAGTTGTGATTCTGCCATACTGGAGATATCAGTTGCTCGAAGCATTTGGTGTGCATCTGCAAAACCATACTCCCTTCCACATTGAAGCTTGATTCCATCAGCTGCTGCTTCGCACATTTTCCCAAGAATGTACGAGGATAATTCATCATCTGGCTTTTGTACTATCACACCTCTCATATTCACAACATATTCTTGAAGGGTCAACAGGTTACCTTGGCACAGTTCGTTGTACAGGGTAGGCAAAATTCCAACCAAGTCAGACTGGGAACATTTTTCAACCATATTTAGAAATGGGAAAGTGACACTGTGGTTCAAGTAAGCTAAACACTGCAGCTCTGTGTAGAAAAGCTCACTTGCCATGTATAATCGACAAGCTTCAACTAGTTGGTTGGTACTGTTACATTCATCAGGCAGCATTCGCAAAATCGAGTATGCTTCCAAAATAGCTGCCGCAGCTTTACCCAGTTTGCCAAATCGTCTTTGTTGATAAAGAAACATCCGTTTCAAGCAGCCTTCTCGTTCACAAATAAGATCAAACTCATCAGCTAAGGAACATGACTTGCCACTTTTATCCCGAGATTCAAGAGTAACAATTGCATTGATTCCTGCATCAACTGTAGTCTTTTTGCCTCTAAAGAAGGACTTTAGGGATGGATTAATTTGTTCGAATGTTTCTCGTTGTTTGACTGTTTTTTCCACGTTACTGAGCACTTCGAGGTTTGTTGCGTCAAGTTTTTCCACAGTGTGACTTTTGCATAACAAATGAATCGGTTGATAATCACTTTGAATTGCTGCTGCTATTTGTTCAGTTACCTTCAAATTTTTTGCCACGGCATCAGTCATAAAGAAGTCAATTTGAATCCAAAGATCATTGACTGACACTTCATTTGCAGTTTCAAGTGATGCTGCAGTTGCTAAGCATCTTAAGCTCTCAATGAGTAACTCGGTTATTTGCTCTCTGTCTTCATAAGCAAAGAATAATGGCCTAAGAACAAATTCTGCTCCATCCGTAAAGTTCAAGAGCATTGCTGGCGACTCACCATCTATGCTGTTTCTGGAAGTTGTATCATAGTGAAGTGTGCATTTGCTGGAGGATGGTTTCTTTAACAAATGCATAGCTGCATCTCTTTCTACCTGTGATGCTTGCATTTGCTTATAATCAGAAATTGTTCAGGCTGAAGGTATTACACATAAATAATCTTCATATTCAGCTGCTGTAACAGGTAATCTAGTTTTCTTTGCCGGTGGTTCTTCACTTTCATGCATGTTCCCAGTTTGCTGATCAACATTGCTTGGATTGGACAAGTGAAGATCATGCTTGTACAAATATTTGCAAACAGTTTGAACAGCAAGTCTAGATGTTTCAACTGAAATTCCACATATCGAGGACAAATTAGCACACGTAGCTTTGATTTCGTCTGTGCATACTTTAAGGTTTTTCCTTAGCTTTGGTCTGGTAGTGTCAATGGTATCAGTTTGAGTTGAAGTTGAGAGCATTGTCATTGTAGAACGTGTTAACCCAGAGCGGTTGCTACTTTGAAAATCTCCAGGATGTTGTGAATGCTTTTCATTCTCAGATGAAGAAATCAGTGCAAATTTATACTCAGCTACATTCATTTGTTCTTGTTCGCATTGCTCTAAATATATTTGTGCCTTTTTTTGATCAAAATCAATGTCAATTTCTTCACTAAGTCGTGCTATTTTATGTGAGCTTTGATCTTTGTAGAATGACTTTTCATCCCCACTCAACTTGGCCATCTGTTTTCCAATGTCCAAAAGGTTGTTTGGGCAAATCTCTAAATACAAAACGAAGACATCAAAACAAACTTGCATGAAACACTAGATTGATGATAAATATTTAATTTTTTAGTACATAACTTGCATTAATATTTACTGATGTCAATTGACCACAGCATGATCAATCCTTGTTAAGCAGGTTTTGATGGTAGTGATAGTGATTACTTTTTTTAACTGTTTTACAATATACAATACGGTAACTTAAGAAGTTATTAGTATTAGAGACTATTGTGTCACAAACAGTACACATTAATTTTACCTGATTTGATTGGTAGATCACCATTTTGCCATTCCTTGTTTAATTGTCGAATAGACTTGGGTTTATGTTGTGATTGACTTCCTTTTTTTTCTTTTTTGCGATGTGCTGTAAAACATAATATTTCAAAACACCACAATTTGTAACACTGTGACAATGATTATGCTTTTCGTGACACCTACATACCTTGAATGTATACTTGGGAATGATAAGTTTGAACCAAGTTGCTTAATTTTTTTTTGACAGAGTTGATACTAAGAACATGATCTTCACCAAATGATTTGATCCATAATTCTCTCAGACCAACAGCATATGCATTGATTGTTGTTGTCCTATAGAAAGAAACAATCATAAATACCTGATCACTCTCCAGTAAAACAGTTTATTAACCTGAAATGTAGAATTCATTAACTTTTCGTAGACCTGCTTGAATTCCTAAAAGGCAGTCGGCTAATTTATGCAATACTCACATTTTTGAGCTTTTTGTTTGAGTTGCTACAGAAAAAATTCCAATTGCTGCATCGTACCATGTGGGTAACTTGTCTCCAAACACAAATACCAGCTTCTCTTTCATTGTGGAATTGTTTATCTGATTATTCTAGCACCTATGCATTTCACCACTAGCCTGCTGCAAAACAGTTACCGAGTAAGCTTTTAGTAACAAAAAACGCAGTGAATCTTACTACTCTAGAAGCAGCTTCTCTGCACTCAGACACTACAAAAGAGCTAATCACATGCTAATCATGTGAGTTCAGTCATGTTTGACTGAACTCACATGGAACTGAGTTTAACAACACACTTTTTTCTTCAGTCCAGCAGCTGCCTCATTGGTGTAATGGCATGTGCTAGTGACTTGCATGCTAGATGTTACAGGTTCCATTCTTGCTATGCTGCACATTTTTTCATCAATAAGCGGTTGCTTCTTGTCTTAGTAATTTGTCTAACCTCCTATGGTGGAGATTATCCAAAATCTATATGTGTGGATCATTAAAGTTCTTTAAAATTCAAAAATTAAAAAAAATGCAAAAATAGTGAATTTTGGAAAAAACTGGCAGCAATTTTTGTATAAAAAATATAAAAAAATTTTTTTGCTCATATCATCATATTTGGACCCAAAGCTTTCATTTGAGCCCATGATGGCTTGATTCTGAGCAAGTCGGTTTTGAAACCACACTTACCCCCTACCTCTAATGTTGTAAGGTAGGCTATGTTTTTGAAGTTTGCTTAGTGCATTATCAGTATTCATCCAGAAAGCATCTGGGTTTGGCTTAAATGATCTATGCTCCCACAAAGTCTGCCTTTGCTTTGCTCTAAGTCGGCATCGTCTAAAATTTCTAGCCATGATGTGAACCAAATTTATAGATAAATTACAGTATGTTGTATTGGTTCTGGAACGAAGTTTTTAACACTGTCAAAACATTTAAATGATAAAAGTTTGTTCTTGCCTTGATCACTAATTAAAATCAATATTAACTTTTTTTCATAGAGTGATGATACCGTGGAGGTGGAAGATAGTGATTGTGACCGAGCCATAATGGCATCGGACTGCAGTTCTTCACATGCTTCTATCAATGATCCCCTTTCGAATGTCGAGAATAATCAGTCTGAATCTCTTTCATTCTCTTTGCCACTCGAGTCTAACAAACCTCAACCAGAACCTCTTGTTGAACACTTTTTAGCTGATCCCTCGTTTGAGCGGTCTATTGCATCTTCATCAGCTCACACTTCAGCTGATCCTCCCTCTGAGCAGTGCATTGCACGTTTTTCAGCACATCTTTCAACCGATCCCCTCTCTGAGCAGTCCAATGCATCTTCATCATTACATGCTTCAGCTGATCCCCCCTCTGAGCAGCCCATTGCATCACCATCCTCTGTTAATATGGATAAATGTAGTGTTCCAAATCTAGTAACAGTCAGACCAATGCCGAAGCAATTTCCAATTGAATTGTGCAGTTTCAAGATCAATGCGAAGGAGTTATTACGCAGTGGTGTATTAACTGAATCTGGAAAGCGTGAAATCGTCTCTGAGCTACTTCATGTTATGAAAAAATTTCAAAGGTACGAGTATGCTATAAAACTAACATTTTTGCAATATTTGTTATGTGGGCTAACTGCAATGCGATACTAATCTAGAACAATAGCTTCAATTTCTTCGCATAAAGTTACATTTTTGTGAAAGTTTGTTTACAATTATTTTACATACCGGTAACTCCTTTTAAACGTTTTGTTGTGGAAGTAACATCTCTTATAATCTTAACTGCATCTCACCGATTCCTGCCACCTTATTGTGGTAGTGGATTTTACACCCTTCTCTAAAGGCAGTAGGCTGAAATAGCCCGGCAATCTCTCGCGTGCCATAGGACTCATTTCCAGTGCTGCGGTGTGACAGTGGGGGTGTTCAGTGGTCTTGAAACTGGGGCATGAATGGCATTAGCAGCTTTGCTCAGGCTTCTCTTAAAACTTGCCATACTCTTTGTTTTAGCTCTTTCACCTCCAGTTTCCTTCTACTACCCACTCTGTAGGGATTGGAGATGTAGCATCTCATGTAACTCCATCCTTTTCAAATCCTTCCCCCCTCACTGGAAGATTCTTTACTTTGTTCTACGTGCTGCATCTATGTTTGGATGCGATTTTAAGGAAAAATAAGTATGATGTAATTGTCTTCCCTGATGATTACTATAAAGCCGCAGACAGGTAGAAGAGGTTCTCTGAATCGCTGACTGATAGGTAACTGTCATCTCTACAATGACATTTGGTGTTTTTTGCTGTGTCTGTGGTAACTGTAGCTTACCAGTTGTAGGAGACTTGAGTGATTTCACCACCAGAATGAGACTTCTGGGTTACAAATTCCATGTGGATCGAATCTGACACTTGCTGCCAGCAACTTGCCACTGTTGCCGCTTGTTTTGGGCCAAGCCCTGGAAATGGTCCTATTAACTCACAACACCTAAAAGATGCTGCAGCAGGTGCAGTGAAACATTTAATGGCAGTGTGATGCAATCTTTATTTGCACCTGCGGGGTGGCTTAAGTTTTTTACTGAACTGTATGAGTGTATGTACTTTCAAAAAGTGCACTTCAAATTAAATTACATTGCAAAGCATTATTATTATCTGGCAGGAAGGGCATTGGAGACATAATATACTAAGTTGCTTTATGAGGCAGATATTGTAGACAGTATGGTCCAACCTCTTCAAATAATAAGATGTGATAACAACAATATGTTAAAGTTTATCTTATTCTGTGAGTGTTGTAGTAAAAGTAACAATTGTCTTGAGCATTTTAAAGTTAGTGTTTCCCCTGCTAGTAATGACAATTAAAGCACAGCTTTAGTCTTGAATGCAACTTCCAAAAATGTTTCTTATAGCTAGACCAAATTACAGTAATAAGGTAAAGATCAAAATATTGCTATTAGAAGTTTTTGATTAGAATATTAAAATGTTGGTGGTAAATGCAATTTGCTTTTTTTTTTAGGGGTGGAAATTCCAAGTAATACTTAACTTTACGCTATGAAACATTAGTACTGTACTAAGAAGATGATGGCTATTTTTAAGTGAAATTTAAATATAGGCTTACTTTCAAGCGATTAGATGAAAGTACAGAAAAAATATATATATACCATTCAAGAGATATTGAACTTCAAAAAATAATCGTTTCCAAGATTTAGTGACAATTAACACTGGCTTATCGTTCTGAAAATTTGTGTTAGACATTTTGATCATTCTATAGCCCCAAAACTGGTATCGTTTTGGACAAAAAAGGCTGAAATTTCGTGGTACTGCAGCCAGATAATTCACACACACTTATTGCCCATTCTTTCTGATCTGAATATCTGTTGTTTCTCGACAAATAATTCTCATATGATGACTCTGCTATTTATTGGCGCAATATCCAGGAAACATCTATTTTTGAAGTGTGACTGATATATTTTGAACAGCTGGTGCTAGAAAGACTGGTTAACACCAATTTTTTTTTAATTTTTTACTGATTTTATAAGCTTAGTTAAACCTCACTTCAGTCCTAAAGAGAGACGTAGACCTACTTAAAGTTATTGAAGATGTGCTTACAGTCTTAAACGGAGACATACTTGACGTTATTTCATATTTTCAATAATCCAGACGGTCAGCTGCGTAGAAATGCAGTAAATGCTTTGGTGAAATTGGGCAAAGCTCAACTTTCCCTTTCAGTTGATGAGGCTAAAGTGAGTTTAGCAAATATTTATATTTCTTTTTATTTTCGCTATGATTGTAAACTAGTATACTTAAGCTATGCCAGTTAAGCAACAATATTTCATGCTATCAGTAGGTTGCAGATTTTTTAGCAAGAGCTTTAAAATGTCAGTTAAAAATTATTAGTACTTTGAAAGAATCTAGACAGTCTATACAACTTTTCCAAGATGAACGTTTTTAATCATGGTTGTTTGTTTTGTTGTATGGTTGTTTGTTTTAATCATAATCATGGTTTTAATCATGCTAGTAACAGTACTCTTACAGTTCTGGAGATTGCTGATAATGCCTTCTGTGCGAAAGTTTTTTATGTTTAAAAGTTACTTGAGATGCAAGTTTAAAGCCCGATTTACACTGAGGCTGAACCAGGCTGCATTCTTTGTTTGTTAGTTTGAGGCTGCATCTGACCTTGTTCAGTAGGTCATAACTGGCTTCAATAAAACAAACAATGAAAGCAGGCTGGTTCAGCTTCAGTGTAGATCGGGCTTAAAGCGGACAAAAGTAAAATTGATTAGGTTTTAAACTTAGTAAAAATATTATATCAGTATTCTATTTGCGATGGCTGTAATATTTTTGGTGCTGGAGTTAAGATAGATGGTGTTAATTTTTTTTTTTGTTCGGAAACTATTATGCCATGCATAGCTAAATCAGTTTAAATTTAGCAATGTATGGCAAATAACTGTTGAGTATCTCAAGAATTGTTGCATAAAGAAGAATAAAGTCGATGCAAATCGCAAACTGGTAGCTCACTTTTTATTAGTAATATTACAAAACCCAGTTCAATTCCACTCGTGTCCACCTCTCTAATGAAAAAAATAATTTTTGCAATACTTTTGTTATTTGGGTGTCTCCCACTTGGCTTGAACCATCTTTTTATTAATACTTTTTCTGACTTACTACCGGTATATCACACAATCAAATAGCTTTCATTATATCATCTTATACCTCTTATACAACATAATAACAGTGTAATTAACTGCAGTAGTTACCAATTCTGTATTACTTGTAAGTATTACTAGATTAGTTCAGACCTGGGGATCAAACTAAATTTGTGTTCCGGCTCCTCCGGACTACCGCATCAACTCCAACTTTTATTGGCCCCATGGCAGCAATTCACACACCAATAAAACAAGGCCAACAGTTCTTACATGTGCAGAATACTGCCTGAATGATAATGTCAATTCAAAATTTTGATTTTTGTTTGCGTGGTATCCTTGTACTGTAATGTTGCCAGTGGCACACCACCACATGGTGCACAAACTGCGCACCGATAATACTACATTGCGTTTTTCTGTAGAAATACAGTGTTGTTTCTATTTACGTTGTTTTGCTTAGCAATTCTGGCTACGAAAATTGTCGCAAAAAATCAATACCGACAAAAAAGTTGTAAGAAGGGTGCTGCAGAAAAACAAATCAACTTCTAAAAGATCCTTGAACAACATATCTGGAGTAGCAAGCACAGATGCTCCAAAGAGGCGAAAATCTAGTGATGAAGGGGCTGACATGCAGCTAAGTGAAGCAACAATATCTAAGCAAAAGGTAACATTTATGTCCAATATATAAAGTGATCTTTATCCTTCATATGAGGTGCAAAATTTAATTTGCTTTATGCCTCACTGCTTTTTTTTTTCTACTTGAAGGCATTCACCATCAGACTACGGTATATCAAGTTGATGCTTGCACCAGGCTGTTGATTGCAAATGTAAAGGTGAAGGGCAAAGCATTCGCATTGACTTAGATTTAATGTACAACTGCACACAATAATTGTCTTGAAAATCAAGCAGTAAATGCACAGAGTTGTAAACCATTTTCTCTTGTCTATTAATGTCCATAACATACCTACGTTGTGCTTACGAAGACCAGTGCAGTGATAAGTGTAGACGTCTCTGATGTGTAGACGAGTGTGATACCTTAATTTTGTGATATTGTTTCGAGGTTTCATTATAACTTGAATGGCAAGCACATAATAATCAACTGTAGCATGAGCTGTCATCCCCCAATATTAAAATGGTTGCGTGTTTGCATATTGCTAATTGAAAAGTGAAAGTTACCTAAAAATGCTAAAGTGTGCATTTTTGTGTAGAGCCAAACACTTCTAGAAATACCGAGCATGAGTCGAGTTTCATTTTCCTGTATTACTTTCTATGTAGTTGATAAAAGACGAACTGGCTAAACCAGTTGCAACAAGAAATCAAGCAGCAATTGCCACTTGGATGACAGAAACATATATGGACAGGCAAAGTTATATTAAACATCACAAACCAACACCAGCTCTGATTAGGAAGGATTGGCCTGGGTTACTACCATACAACGAGGTAATTTGGAATTAATGCAGTTACTGCATGAATTTTTGCGAAGCAAGACTTTCTAACTTTCGCTTTCATCAAATCTCAGCATTTGTATTTGTATTCGTAAGTTTTAGGAAGCAAGACTTATAAAAACTAGAATACAAGCGCTGCGATTTAATGAAAGCAAAAGTTTTGAGAAAATTTAGACTACACGGCATATCTTCGGGCTGTTGCGTGGAACCTTCGTACCCTTTAGGTTTGGTTCGAGCTTCGGCATTCGCGCTGTTATGTTTCCTGCCTTTTAGTCTGCACCCTAGTGTGGTAAACCCGAATTGTTTTGCAAATATTGTTCATTGATTCTGTAAATTATGTGTAATATAGGTATTTTCATTTCTGTTGTAGCTTCTTAGCGAGATGCACAGAAGTACTTCGCATGCTAGTGAAAAGGAGGTGTATGCAGTTGCAAGGAACTTCTTTATTAACGTAATCAACTTCGGACGAAGCAAAAGCCGAAAATCTTCAGGATTAGTCAAAGTTTTGGAGCAAATACCATTCGAAACTACGGCAATGTCACTAGGTATGTTATTTTTGAGTCATTGTAGCATATGTGGAATAAATGATACTTATCTGTCATTTTTATTTTGTTACTAGTGCTGTATTATTATGGCCTCGGTTCCCCACTTCATGTTAGGCTATTTCTTGTCACTAAATCGAAATGCTATTTTATATTTTTACAGATGCTGTGGTCGCGAATGGCGTGTATGTTCTGTGTTATTTGGTTACATGCAACACAAAGAAGACGCCCTCAGCTGAAAGATACATTACAGATGTATTTCCAGTAAGTAACTGTCGAGTGTTGCTGTTAAAGTGCTTTCTGCTTGCTGTATTATAAAGTAATTAGTAAGTTTAGAAATCAGTAAAAATACAAAACGATGTTGAGTTTTGGTTTAGCTTGAATTACTGGGTACCCCTTCATCCAAAGTGTGGATGCTTCTACCATCGCACCGGTTTAGCTACGAGATGAGGTAACATCAATAGAAGTTGACACTTGTGCATGTTTGTTGTAAGATTACAATCCATACGCAAAAAACAAGTCATGCATGTACATATTTTGCTAGCAATAAAATCTTAACGGAGGGAATGCGGGACATTTTTTAAAAATGATATGATGGCGAAACGGGTAACTACAAACATCCTTAATTATACCGCAAGTCTACAAGTAAGTTTCTTTAAAACACCACAATGGTAACACAGTTTGTATTGAAGGTAAATACATCAACGTTGGAAATCGAAGCCTCAATCGCTGATCGACATCAACCATTTCTGGCTGTGCAAGGCAATCTTGCACACGCACACAAAATTGTGCTCTATGAAGAGAAGAAGCCCATTTTGGAGTTGAAGGACGTGTTGAGCGGCCTGCTAGCCACAATGGCCTACTACTACGTAATGGGCTACGAGTATTGTGCCCATGTGTCAAAGGCTCTGCAATATCTTCAAAAGTATTTGTTTAACATCTTCCAACCGGAAGTGTGCGACTCAGTGAAAGAACTGGCGATGTACTTGAAGACTGAATAGACTCTATTTATTAATGATTGAACAAGAACATGAACCGGCCCGTCACGGAGACATACTTAAGACGGAATTGACTCTATTTATTAATGATCGAACAAGAACATGAACCCGTCACGTAGACATTTTGTTTTTGTGCATAACTCTTTTTTCATTTTGTGCATTTGTGTGCCTTTGTGCATGCTTTTGCTCATTTTTATATTCAGATAACTCTTTTTTCATGCTTTCGCTGTTTTTAACACTTGTATTTTCTTTTCTCTTCAAAAAAACAAAACTTGGTCTTTTATGACACAAAATTACGTATGTGCTATGTTGTGGTTAGCATTTAGCTGCAGATATTATTTTAACAAATACCCTGCTATACATTGCAAACTGTAGATAATTAAGATTTTTTAAATTTTTGTCGAGGTAACAATCAGCGGACTTAAATTCCCCTTTAACTGTTTAAACCTTAATTGAATTGTACGCCGCACAGCATTGTTTGCTTTTCTTTTACCCTTAAACAAAAACCAAAAAGCGTTTGCTTTTTATGTTTATCTAATGGCAGTGCAATTTGATGCCAGTTACTTGGATAAACATAAAAAGCTAACGCTTTTTGGTTTTTGTCAAGGGTAAAAGAAAAGCAAACAAGTTTTTTTTTACATCTCAAGGAATAGCCTATATACTTTATGCTGTATAATTGTGATGCTGTGAATTAAGGACGATTTATTTGGATGTCGTCTAAAAGAGAGGAGCAGAGCTTACGCCTAATACCGTTGCAATGCGCGCACGCTATATACGCAAGCCATCCAGCATAACCGTGCAATGCGATACCAGCAATTGGGTAGACAACCAAAAAACGTATAGGGTAGAAACTACCCAACAAAATATTTGGTAAATACTACCCAATGTTTTATCGTATAGGTAAATACTACCCAAATAAAACATTGGGTAGTGGTAGTATTTACCCAATATTTTGTTGGGTAGCAAGTACCCATTGCAATTGGGTTTCTCAACCTTACTACCCGAAAAAAGTACCCAAGCATTTTGGGTAGAAAAAACCCATTACAAATGGGTAGTTGCTACCCAAAAAAAATATTGGGTAGACACTACCCAAACTTGAGAATTGGGTTTCTCAACCTTACTACCCAAAAAAAGTACCCAAGCATTTTGGGTAGAAAGAACCCATTTGAGTTTTCAGTGAGCTTCTTTACCACACTTAAACCTACACATGATTTGTTGGTTTTAGTGGTTAGAAATTTTTTGTGCGAATCATATTTGCCCGAAAAATATATGATTTTGTTTTGCATTTTCAGGCGGCGCAGTTAGCGTTTCCGGGCACACAAATTCTTGGATGTTTTTTCACTTCGTAAAAAATATGAAAAAGCATCTCACTCAGGAGCCGGATGCGACCCGGCGCTACAGAAATGACGCTGATTTTTCCCTACACTGCAAGTGTGTAGCTGAGGTAGCATTTGTTCCGCTACAACGGGTTGATGAAGCGATGGCCGCACTGCAAACCCACCTTCCACCAGAGTGCCAGTTTTTACTGGACTGGCTTAAAGATAATTACGTGGGTAAGAAAAATATTACAGATTATATTTATCGACACAAACACATCCCTTGTGAACCAGACTATCTAGCTATTAAGATTCATGCGCTTTTTCCTTTCAGAAAAGTAGTGGCTGATTGGGTAAAAAATTCTAGTAGTGAAATTTGTTTCAAAGTCAGCTGCAGGCCGTCCTCAAAGAGAAGGTTGCTGGTCTGCTGCTAGATTGTTTTTATCCCCTTAGATTTTTGCGTGAAAGTCTCTCCGAATATTCAAAGAATATTTTATACAAATGGCAGAAGTGGAGTCCAGGACACAAGGCTCGAGGCCCAGGTCAAGGAAACCAAAAAAAATCCGAGGCCAAGGACAGGAATGCTAGAGGCCAAGATTAAGGACACAAGAGCAAGTATTCCCCCCCCCCAAAAAAAAAGGTCTTTAAAATTTTTTTTCAGGCGTTCTCCAAAACAAAAGTCTATAAAATTTTTTAACCTATCTACAAAATTTTGAAAAATCAAAAAATAGTGCTGTCCTCGAGCCGAGGACAGGGCAATTTTCCAAGACTTGAGGCTTCGAGACCAAGGACTTCAAAATGTGTCCTCGAGGACTCTACCTCTGATAGATTGAGTGAATATACAAAAATTTGAGTTTTGACGTTTATGTCATGGGTTTATAGCCGTTTTTTTTCCGAGATATGCGATGCATTACCGGTAACAGTTGTTTACCTTTTATTTATTCAGTTTGCGAGTTTTGTATTTTAAACTATAGCCTGCTTCGGGATGTCAAATAGTATTCTAATCCAGATACGCAAATTATAACTTAGATTTCTGTCTTATTTTAATCTGTTGGCAAAACAAGGAGTCGGGTCCGTTAAACCAGCTCACTACTGACTAAGATTACGGCACAATAAAAATCGTTAATCCAAAGGAAGAAAAACAAAACAGAATCTTCGTAGCAATAGTTTGATAATCGCATAACTGAAATTCAGTTATTCATCAAGTAAAAAAAAAAGTCCAAGTTCACAAGTTTTGGAGGCTACAGACTCCCATAACGCAAATAAAATTTTTAGTCAGTTTCTGTCCGCAATTTCAGCGTTTTTTTTTTTCGTCCACACATTTGTAAAAAACTTGGCGTACGCTCATAGTTGGCTGTTGATGGAATCTTTTTGACTGTAACTGTGCCAGTTATGTGGTTGAGTTCAGCCTTACAAACCTTGTCCCGAAATGCACTCATTAGCATTTTCGTTCTGATTAAGGTTTAGTCATCCGTTTACGCTGACTGTTAACTACATAACTTTTACAAAACAGCAATTTAGTGTGTTAGTGTTTACAATACAGAAACGTTTGCTATTGATATATGCATATTTTTTTTCTATAGGGCGTCCGAGACATGGTGGTGGGAGGCGCAACCCCATATTTCCTCCACGGATATGGAACGTCCATGATCGTGTGCTCTGCGATCAAGTAAGTTTTGTAACGAGTCGTAAGTTGTCAACCTATTTCTTTTGCAATAACCATAATGTACTGTTTATCTTGAAGTTTATTTATTCTCTTGATTAAAAAATATGCTCCGGTGGGGATATCTGTAGGCAGGGCCAAATCTAGATTGCGCAAAGCCACTGTCACTTTTGAGATTTTTACTACATTTCAGCCTGTAGGAAATAAATAAAATAACTTAGCAATATAGTCTGTTTATTGAACTGCTTTTGCACCTCTTAGAAATATCGACCACTCTTTCAGTTGTGCCAGCAGCACAAATTTGTTATTAAGATTAGTCCATATAGGCATACACGATTAGATGATAGGGCATTAGTTTTCAATTCTGGTTAAATTTGTTTTTGGTCTTTATAAATACTCTATGGTGGAATTGCTACGAACTATGGCAGTATTTTTTAATGTTTTTATATGTATACTGTATATTTTTAGGACAGAACTAACACCTATGCGGAGGCAGCTCATCGGTGCCTCCAAACCGAGATGGGGGTGGATTATCCCAACATATGGAAGCTTATCGATGTCCTACGAAAAATCCAAAAGGCTCGGGACAGCGACCAACTAAGGATGAACGCCGGTTATTTGCCTCCACAAAAAAAACGAAAATACAGAGAAGCAGATGATCGGATCAAGCGGCAAGTGACAAGATTTATCGGCAACCAGCCGCAATCTATGATCGACTTTTTGCGTGGTGTAAGCCATAATTTCGAGATGGACCCGTAATATAATGAGTTCTTGTTGCTATTTTCTTTTTATGTTTTTTTGGTAATTATTTTTTGCGTTTATTTTATTGAATTTGTTGCAGTTTTGTTGCAAGACTTTTTTTCGTGATCAAAAGAGAATTTTTTTCATTAACTTTAGTTCTTTCTGTCATTGAAGTGATTTCAAGTTTTTGCAGTGATAGAAAATCCGCGAAACTATTTTTTTTCGAAAACGTTAACAAATACATTTCAACAGAAGCATCAAAATACAACTTAAAATATGACGAACTATAAATAACGGGGAGCATCATAAGAAAACACCAAGCAACCAGGAATATACTCTCAGCAGCAAAACGGGGGTGGGGAGGGGGTAGTTTTTCAGGTTTGCTTCTTTTAGATTGGAATCGGAGCGGTGTGGTCCAAAATGACACTCTTGAAGTATGTACTCCGTTGTTGGTAGATTGCCGCATGAGCAGTCACTGGTAGTGCTGAATGTATGTGGTAATAACAAGGGCTGTGGTACAATCTTGTTTGTATCGTCACAAGAGTATATTCCTGATTTTTTGGTATTTTTTCTACTCCTTTCATTTTCATTTTTACTAGAAAGAACATGTTGCTGTTCTGATGATGCTCCCAGATTGCGGAGCAAAACGTTAATTTTGATAGAAAACACTAGATCAAAAAACGCTATTTCAAATATGTTTTATCCCGGTGAACGCGGCATTCCATAAGCTTTATTTTCAAATAGTTTATACATTTGCTGCCCGACGCAAATTAACCGTATTACGGCAATACAACAATAAAGCTTTTTTGTCATATTTAAAGACTTTTGATTTGTAATCACTAGCATTAAATCAATTACGACTAAAAACTTGATATTTTTCAACTTAAAAAACGCTCTGACAAAAGTTTGGTTTGATACAATTTTGTAATTGTGTTTCAAATACTTCTATACTTGCCGCATCAAATGCAAAAAAAAAAAAAAAAACAGCGGAAAACGTAAAAAAACAAACAATCAATATAATTCCGAGGCGAGTTATGATTTTCATATTTTGTATAAATTACTTTTCTATACTTGCCGTGCGCAACAAAAAAAAAAGAAGCGTTTGGCAACTTTTACCGATTACGCGTATTTATCTGCAGAAATGGGGTAAGGTTAGAATGCATATTATCAACCATTCCAGTCACATCACGTGATCGGTCTATCTCCTTTTTTTCTTTTTTGCAAAAGTTTTCGTTGTTTATAAACTTCGATAATTTCGCATTCCGTATCACAAAGCACATACGAAACTGAAGGAATAATCGTGCAAATGCTTTGTAGATTGGGCAGTGACAAAATAAACACATTACTTAAGGCTAGCATTTGCAACACAGGTAGATATTAACCTGAAAACAGTGAGAAATAGATATTATTTATAATAAAAAAGCCTGTTGGGGTGTGTAATTTAATACAAGTTATTACTGATGTAGCTGATTTGTATAGTTTAATAGCAGGTATACTGTAGGTAATAAGATATGCCAACTTCTCCTTGCTACAGTAAGTTACACAGCACGAAGCAGCCTAGTTTGTAGTTGGGCAGGGGGCAGTATTACCACTAGGCCTACTTTGCTACTTCAATTTTTATCTAGGTACTAAGTAAGGTACTTTAAGCAATCAAAAGTGTCGTCTTCAAATCATGTCTGATGTTGCAAGTCTAGATTTACTAAGTTTGTTCAACAACAACACTGTCTGATCAGTGACAAGAGGATAAAAATGCCACTGCAAGAACAACTGAGTCTTTGTTACCCCAAATTCTTAAAGTTACAAGTAGGCTAGATAAGTCTAAAGTTGGCTAATCTGTATTTTTCTTATTGAACAGCATGGCATTTCACTCTTCAGATTTACAGCTTTGAGTTTCATGCTCCTAGAAGTTAGATTGATCTGAAGGGCTAAATGTATTCCTAAGATCTACAAAGCTATGCAATATGCATTTATAAAGTACAAAGAAAAAATTAAAGTGTAACCACTAACGTATAATGTAATTGTAATTACATTTTATTCACCAAGTTGCATTGGCCAGGCTGCCAGGAGACAGTGAGAGTCAAGCTGCCACCTGCCCACCTGTTTACCACACATGGCAGAGGCTTCACAATGTCTATCCTTATAATTGCTGAACGTCAAGCAGGGAAGCTGTGAATACCAATTTTTATAGTCTTTGGTTTGACCCGACCAGGAATCGAATGCGAGTCTACTGCTTAAGTAGCAGATGCTTTATCCACTTGACCACTGCTCTCTCCACTAATGTAAATCATTGGGCTACCTGAATTATGTCACAGTTAATACCCCAGATCAAATTTGCCTAAAAAGTGATATATACTGTACATAAAAGACAGTAGAGCAGGGGTGTCGTTAAGTATGATCCGTCGCTTTATTTTCGGCAGATGTACGATTCATGTATGAGCACACGTGCATTCTCTCCTTCTGTCCGATCTAAGCTATTCCCCAGATCTAGCCCTAACCCTAATGCGTGCACACATAAGAGGAGCAAGAGCGCGTGCATGCTCATACATGAGTTGCAGAGATTCCGAAATAAAGCTGACGGCTTGTACTTAACTACACCCCTCTCCACTAATGTAAATCATTGGGCTACCTGAATTATATCACAGTTAATGCCCCAGATCAAATTTGCCTAAAAAATGATATATACTGCACATAAAAGACGGTAGAACAGTGCATCAAATCTTCTATCTGTTTAAATATGTCATTCATCTTCTGGATAGTGGTACATTTGTAGATTTAAGGCCTTGGCTACTCTTTTACAGTCACACCAATTATGTTGTTTCAAGTTCAAAAACAGTTCAAGCAAGTCCTACGAAAACATACAGGATCATAGGCATTGAAATAATCACAAGAACTGCAAGAATCTCAAACCTAACTCATACTTGAGTCTTGACCCTTCAAATTGTGATCCTTTAGTTCTTTGTGGTCTTGTATACAGTGTATATATGTATACTGCTGTATATGACAACCCTAATCCTTGTCCTGTTTATTTTTTTAGCACCTGGAAAAGTTTCAGATAGTTGCTAAAACGTGTCAGTAACAAATAAGTAAACTTAATGTTAAAATTTAGCAGGAACACTGCACACAAATACTATAGGGTAAAATTATCAAAATGAAGATACTTAAATGAACAGGCATAATAATGGGATATGAGTAAAAGGCGGAAAAGTAGGAAAGGGCGGTTTGGGTTAGGGTTAACCTTAACCTAATCCTAACCCAAATCTAATCGTAACCTTTTTTTAGCACGATTCCCGCCTTTTCCAATTTTTCGGTTTTTTAGTCTTGTCCATAATAATGAATCTCCTTTAAATATGGCATCATATGCAAGTGCATTTCACACAGACTTTTTTGTCATTTCACAATTAGTTTGGATTCAATTAAACCGAATGAGAGGATTATACAACTCACAGTCAGAAAGTTAGCTATTGGTGATGATGGATAGCAATTATGATAAAAGTAAACACTTGATTCATATCTTTTGTCTTATTGTATCTACTGTAATTGTTAATTGAATGTAATGCAGCCTCATTATATATGATCTCGCGTTGGTTAAAAAATTCATCAAACAACATGTCCCAGAAAGAATATTGTTATGAAGTGGAATTATTTCATTTTGCAGGTCTAGTTAATATTGTAGTTTTATTGAATCGCTTCTAGACATTTTGCAAGGATAATCATTGGATGTTGTAACAGTCAGCTGGACCTACAGTACACTACTTTGTACTGCATGCAGAATGCATATCAAAGTTTGTTACAGATTGTAGTTTCGGCGTTATCTGTGTTTATTTGTATAACCAAAGAAAGAAAATACGATGCCAAAGCAAAATGCTGATGACTATGGCTTGACCAGAAACGATGAAGTTTATGAACAGAGTATTGCAAGTAAGTGTACTGTTTCATGGAATTTAGCTACCTAGTAGTTTTCGAGCAGACGAGCCTCAGGTAATCAAAATCAGTTGTTGACTTGGCCTTTTTATGTTTGTGTTGTATCCACAGTACCTTCGTCACTGCAAAACTACACAATAAGAGCAATAGACATGTCAAAAGTTGACTGTTAAAATTTTATAGAGCTGGTGTATCAATGATTTGTAAATAGCTGCTGTGCTTTTCCTTGCAAAACTCATTGATTGTATTCATCGTTTAAATGGAGTGAGATAAAGTCCATTCAGTTTACAAACCTGTGCCCATTGTGTGCTGTACTGGTAAGTTTCTGAAAAGGTTGATACTGTATGTTCGTAGATTGCAGTTTTGCAACCTGCAAGGATGCAACAGTAAATTAATTTTTCAAATAATGTAGTGAAGATTTCTGTTTTTTTCATATGGTTATTTATCTTTCTAGATATTGCTACCCAAACAACGTATAATATGGCATTGCTACCTTCAAGGGAGAGGAAAGACGTTGTAGAGACAATTTCATCAGAAAATAACTTGACGGTTTGCCAAAATCCTGACTTGGTAAGTTTTCAAACACTTTTTCAAATTATGATCTCTGAACCTTCTATTAAGAGCACCTGTATTTAATTAAAAGCCCAACTTTACTGACTTTGCGATGCATTCCATGCAAGAGGTGCACAAATCAGTGTATGAGGATCATTCAAAAGACTATGTGGAACTTGTTGCAATCTCGTGACATGAGTTGTTAATTCATTGAAAATATTGTTTTGATAAAGCTACATTGAAAAAAGCTTGGTTTACTCTGGCAATGGACGTTTTTTATTCTTATTCCGATTGCTTATGGGCAAAAAAGGGTGAAATCGTGCATTCCATATTAGAAGCAATTTTATTGTTGACATTGTGAGATTAAAACACATCAAAAGAATTGCTTTGATTAAAATGTTCATGTCGTTGAAGCTTTTTGTCTGACAGTCTTCAAAGTTTTGAAGACATGAGCATTCTAATTAAAGCATTTCTCAAGTTCTTTACCACTGATGAACTTTACTAAAAAAATTGTAAAACAAATTTCAAGAAAATCGCGAGTTTTTGAATTTGGCAGTTAGGTGACATCAGCGCATATTTTTAGGCCCCCAAAACGAGACCATGAGAAGAGAATTTGCGATGTTGCTGAGTCACATTTTTTTTAGTATGTTTTGATCTCCCAAAATGAACGAAATTGCTTCTAATGTAGAATGCACGATTTTTCCTTTACGCGACCGGATAATCACAGACAAGTATGGATCTGCAGGACTGCACAGTAATTGTATATTTTGGCGATGAAAGAAAGATGGATGAAAGAAGTGATAAACTAGACAAACTAACGAATTATAGTAAGTTTTTAACTTCCAGACGACGAAGAAAACTTAAGCAATTGTCATTTTAGGCGATATAAAGAACGCCATCGTCATTTGCCCTGTGAAGTGTAGTGGAGCGGATTGGTCATTTGATTCCAAGGGTTTGCTACGGTACGTTACGGTATGATGTTTTGTAATCTGTACCTCTAACAATATATCGTACCGTAATTCCGTACTTCATTCAATTACCGCACGTAAATGTAGAGTACGGAAAAAATTTCCGTATCTATTTCGTACCACTGCTTTGCCTAGTTTATATAAACTGTTGCACAAATTAAAGTATCGAAAAGTTGCAAAAATGTTGCTGATTTGTGGAGCAGACAAGCAGTGAAAATCATTTTGATTGCGAAAGGTGTAAAAGAAGTGTCGCACACATATACCAATCAATCAATGGTCGCGTGGATAGAGCGTTTTCTTCTGAAATGGTGGATTTAAGTTCGATTCCTATCGGGTCAAACCAAAGACTTAAAAAGTATGCTTTTCACAGCTTTCCTGCTTGACGTCCAGCACTGAAACGGGACAATGCGAAGCCTCCACCGTGTGCGGTAGACAGGAAGCAGCTTGAGTCAGAGATCAAAAGGTCCCTTCACTGTCTCCTGGCCAAGGCAACTAGATGGATAAAAATGTAATTACAACTATACGTTCTGCTGCTGTCTGAGAATGTTCACTGAGTGGTTTCCATGACAAGTTTACTGCGACTGTAAGAAGACATTAACAGACTAACCAAGTACTAGGGTAGGTAGGTAGGTGCGGAAAAAATAATTCCGATTTCCGAAACGTACTGCTCTGAAAAATACCGTACGTAATACTGTGCCGTACTTTTTCCAAAAATTGAACCATATTTCCGTAGTGTACCGCAGTAACCCTATGTTTGTTTTTTGTTTTTTTTTCAGCGTTGCAGTTATAGTGTAGTTATGCTCCTTTGCCACAATTGTGTGGAGCAGAACATAAACGCCCAAAACCAGTGCGTAGACGATTCATCCGGAACCAGAAACGTCCTGGAAGATGCATTCTTGACGGCAGTGAATCAATGTAGGGGATAAACTGATGGGAGTTTATGAAATATTCTGTTTAGGTTGATCGCTTAATGTTCAATTGCTTGTGGTTTAGTGACACGCCGTGCTTTATATACTTTAGCGACAAAACTGTTTTAGTTGCTCATGTATTTCTAAATAAACATCAAATAAAATGGAGCACAACAATAAAATTCGTCAACCGATCAGTGAATGGAGCGTCTGCTACTAAAACGGTAGACGCTGGTTCGATTCCCGGTCGGGTCAAAATACCAGGCTGTCCACTGTCATTTTTTTACATTTTTATTTATTTTTTTAACCTCTGTCATTTTTTTTTACCAAGTTTCATTTTTTTTCATTTTTTTTAAACCTATTTTTACTTTTTTCAACTTTTTGTGAAGAATGTTAATTTTAATTGTGGAATTTTTTTCAAGTGCAACTGTGTATGAACTAAACCATTGTTTGTGATTTATTATTTATATTTTGGGGGGATTTATAGCTTTGCTTTGTGTGAGGAAAATGAAGGAAGCTAAGTAGCGATTTCGGTAACTTTTAAATTTTCATGATTATGTTTCGACAAAAGCAACTATTGTCTAAAATTTTTTTTAAAGCAGTCGAATTAGGTTAAAACCTTAATTTTTTTATTTTATGATTTACCGGCTTGTAATAATAAGGCTGAAATTATATCATTAGCCACTGCCCTCATAGTCCATTTACGCAGCCAGTTCAATTATGTTTTTGCACTGTTAATTTCTATGCCGCATTTTAAAAGCATTGAATTTTGCTAAAATATGCCTAAAATTAAGTTACTTTAGTAAAAAAAAACTGCAAAATCTTTGAGCGCTGGGGCCCCAGACCCCCTAGTCTCCGGCAGCAAGGCGCGCTACTCCAAACTCCTTGTCTCCAGCAGCTAGGCGCATTACCCCAGACCCTCGATACAGCCCACCATTGCAGATTTCTGGCTACGCGCCACGCCAAACTAGCAGCCAGTACAGTATACAAAAATTTTATTTAGAGTAGCACTTGGTTACTGGTTGCACCTAAAGCTATTAAACTGGAAGAGAAAACCGTACAAAAATATCATATATTGAGCGGACCCCTTCCCTGCAAAAATTTCTGGATCCGCCCCTCAACTGTATTTTTTTTTCAGCATCGATTTTTAATATAAGGTATGTTAAGTTACCAGGACATTTCATCTTGTATTGAAAGTTAGTTTCCGAGTTTTTTGTAACAATTTCTGCGCCAAAATTTCACTGTGACGGCATTCATCTCACGTACGGTAAATCTGTACGAGCTTAGATGTTTAACTTGCAAAAACATAATAAAACCCTGGTCAGTAAAATGGTTCTGTTAAATGAAGTTATTTCCACTAAAATCATGATAGAGTTGGTGATATTTGAAATTCTTTCCTTTGTGGAACACACAAAAAATACTGCAGGCTACAGAACTACGTTACCTACCTTGTGCTACAAAAGGCAACTTTAGTAACTTCTACCAAGCTGCAAGAATTATAAGCTTTTGTGCATAATGGTTGGATTAATGTAACGTAATAGATAACTTTTTCGATCATGCAACAGGTAAAAATTTATTTTTTGATTGCGCTCATTTCATTACGTAACAAGCGTTAACATTTTCCTTTGCGGCATATTATGCATTTTCGAGCACGATTATCTCATAAATTACTCCAGCTGGAATCGTAGATCATAGGCGTAACGAGGGGGGGCGGGTCCCACTTTCCAATTGAAATGCCTCCAATGATTAAAATGTAACAAAAAAGCCTATTGTTTCTTCAATTTCCGTTTCTTTCAGCATTTTTCGCTTGCTACAGTACCGTAATTAAGTAACAATAATACTGACGCCTAGGCTCCTTCAATTCAATTTCTGCCAACCAATTTAATTCTACAACCTAGGTGAAATTGAGGGCTTTATTTCTAAAAGTTGCTACCCCAGGCCCTCGTCAAACCTTTTTAAGAACGTAATGCAAGAACCAGGGCCGGATTTGCTATGTGACACAGTGCCAGGGGCCCTGCGCTCAGATGTAAGACTTTTTTTTGGTCTTCACTTTTTTTGGCAGCAAGATTTTGCGAAAATTCCCAAAGTGCCAGGAGCCCTCGCTCAATGTAAATCCGGCCCGGGCAATAACATGGTTAGTAAGCGTAACCGTCTATCGTACTATTTTTCATCAACAATTCACCTCTACCTTGCCAGTTTTTTCACGATAAAATACCGTACTTTTGAAAAAACATTAGCTAGGAGAAATGAAAACTACTAGGTAGCTAAATTCCATAAAACAGTACACTTACTTGCAATAGTAGCAATACTCTGTTCATAAACTTCATCGTTTCTGGTCAAGCCATAGTCATCAGCATTTTGCTTTGGCATCGTATTTTCTTTCTTTGGTTATACAAATAAACACAGATAACGCCGAAACTACAATCTGTAACAAACTTTGATATGCATTCTGCATGCAGTACAAAGTAGTGTACTGTAGGTCCAGCTGACTGTTACAACATCCAATGATTATCCTTGCAAAATGTCTAGAAGCGATTCAATAAAACTACAATATTAACTAGACCTGCAAAATGAAATAATTCCACTTCATAACAATATTCTTTCTGGGACATGTTGTTTGATGAATTTTTTAACCAACGCGAGATCATATATAATGAGGCTGCATTACATTCAATTAACAATTACAGTAGATACAATAAGACAAAAGATATGAATCAAGTGTTTACTTTTATCATAATTGCTATCCATCATCACCAATAGCTAACTTTCTGACTGTGAGTTGTATAATCCTCTCATTCGGTTTAATTGAATCCAAACTAATTGTGAAATGACAAAAAAGTCTGTGTGAAATGCACTTGCATATGATGCCATATTTAAAGGAGATTCATTATTATGGACAAGACTAAAAAACCGAAAAATTGGAAAAGGCGGGAATCGTGCTAAAAAAAGGTTACGATTAGATTTGGGTTAGGATTAGGTTAAGGTTAACCCTAACCCAAACCGCCCTTTCCTACTTTTCCGCCTTTTACTCATATCCCATTATTATGCCTGTTCATTTAAGTATCTTCATTTTGATAATTTTACCCTATAGTATTTGTGTGCAGTGTTCCTGCTAAATTTTAACATTAAGTTTACTTATTTGTTACTGACACGTTTTAGCAACTATCTGAAACTTTTCCAGGTGCTAAAAAAATAAACAGGACAAGGATTAGGGTTGTCATATACAGCAGTATACATATATACACTGTATACAAGACCACAAAGAACTAAAGGATCACAATTTGAAGGGTCAAGACTCAAGTATGAGTTAGGTTTGAGATTCTTGCAGTTCTTGTGATTATTTCAATGCCTATGATCCTGTATGTTTTCGTAGGACTTGCTTGAACTGTTTTTGAACTTGAAACAACATAATTGGTGTGACTGTAAAAGAGTAGCCAAGGCCTTAAATCTACAAATGTACCACTATCCAGAAGATGAATGACATATTTAAACAGATAGAAGATTTGATGCACTGTTCTACCGTCTTTTATGTGCAGTATATATCATTTTTTAGGCAAATTTGATCTGGGGCATTAACTGTGATATAATTCAGGTAGCCCAATGATTTACATTAGTGGAGAGGGGTGTAGTTAAGTACAAGCCGTCAGCTTTATTTCGGAATCTCTGCAACTCATGTATGAGCATGCACGCGCTCTTGCTCCTCTTATGTGTGCACGCATTAGGGTTAGGGCTAGATCTGGGGAATAGCTTAGATCGGACAGAAGGAGAGAATGCACGTGTGCTCATACATGAATCGTACATCTGCCGAAAATAAAGCGACGGATCATACTTAACGACACCCCTGCTCTACTGTCTTTTATGTACAGTATATATCACTTTTTAGGCAAATTTGATCTGGGGTATTAACTGTGACATAATTCAGGTAGCCCAATGATTTACATTAGTGGAGAGAGCAGTGGTCAAGTGGATAAAGCATCTGCTACTTAAGCAGTAGACTCGCATTCGATTCCTGGTCGGGTCAAACCAAAGACTATAAAAATTGGTATTCACAGCTTCCCTGCTTGACGTTCAGCAATTATAAGGATAGACATTGTGAAGCCTCTGCCATGTGTGGTAAACAGGTGGGCAGGTGGCAGCTTGACTCTCACTGTCTCCTGGCAGCCTGGCCAATGCAACTTGGTGAATAAAATGTAATTACAATTACATTATACGTTAGTGGTTACACTTTAATTTTTTCTTTGTACTTTATAAATGCATATTGCATAGCTTTGTAGATCTTAGGAATACATTTAGCCCTTCAGATCAATCTAACTTCTAGGAGCATGGAACTCAAAGCTGTAAATCTGAAGAGTGAAATGCCATGCTGTTCAATAAGAAAAATACAGATTAGCCAACTTTAGACTTATCTAGCCTACTTGTAACTTTAAGAATTTGGGGTAACAAAGACTCAGTTGTTCTTGCAGTGGCATTTTTATCCTCTTGTCACTGATCAGACAGTGTTGTTGTTGAACAAACTTAGTAAATCTAGACTTGCAACATCAGACATGATTTGAAGACGACACTTTTGATTGCTTAAAGTACCTTACTTAGTACCTAGATAAAAATTGAAGTAGCAAAGTAGGCCTAGTGGTAATACTGCCCCCTGCCCAACTACAAACTAGGCTGCTTCGTGCTGTGTAACTTACTGTAGCAAGGAGAAGTTGGCATATCTTATTACCTACAGTATACCTGCTATTAAACTATACAAATCAGCTACATCAGTAATAACTTGTATTAAATTACACACCCCAACAGGCTTTTTTATTATAAATAATATCTATTTCTCACTGTTTTCAGGTTAACATCTACCTGTGTTGCAAATGCTAGCCTTAAGTAATGTGTTTATTTTGTCACTGCCCAATCTACAAAGCATTTGCACGACTATTCCTTCAGTTTCGTATGTGCTTTGTGATACGGAATGCGAAATTATCGAAGTTTATAAACAACGAAAACTTTTGCAAAAAAGAAAAAAAGGAGATAGACCGATCACGTGATGTGACTGGAATGGTTGATAATATGCATTCTAACCTTACCCGCAGAAATGCGCCTGATATGTTTTTCAACGCAAATGCAGAAAAAAGGCAAAGTGCATACAATCCAATAATAAGTGTATTTCTGCTGCAGCGCAAATACGCGTGATCGGTAAAAGCCGCCTAAAACGTAAAAAACAAACATTTTTAAATTCCTAGTCGAGTTATGATTTCCGTATTTTGTTTGTACTGATTAATTAATTTTCTGTACTTGCCGTACGACAACGATTTTGAAGCAACTTAAGATTTCCATTTTTTGTATTTTCCATACTTGCCGTTCGCCATGGAATATTAAAAAAAACGTTAATCGTAAATCACAAACAATTATTTTAATTCCGAGGCAAATTACGATTTCCATATTTTGTGTTTAATGTTTTTCTACACTTGCCGTACGCAACCCAAAAGAAAAAAAAAAAAACAGCGCGAACCGATCAAAAAAAGCAACAATTAATTTAATGGCGTACTTATTATTTTAATTTTTTGGAAGCTTGACTATTTTCTTAATGATCTTTTGCTCTCAGAGATTAACGCTATAACTCCTATTGTTCTTAGCGTGACAAGCGCTATTAGCACCTTCAGCGGTCAGTTGGTCTGGAGGTGAGTTTGTTCCGCGGTCAGTTGTCGTAGACCCATTGCAAATGGGTCTTGGCTTGGGCAATGAGCAATTGAGCATACCAGCGCATATGCATTGGCATTTTCAACTATAATTAACACGGTCATAATTATAAGAAATGTAAAATTATGATGAAGTAGGTCTTACCCCAGGGCAGTTTTTGTGTAGGTTTACAACTGTTCGCGGGGGCTCAAAGCCGCCTTGACAAATATCTCCAGGAATTTTACGGTAACCCTAAAACAATTTAATAGGTTGTTAATCAATCCAATTCATATTGAATTTAAGTATTAAGTACCGCTAATCAAGTTAGTAAAAAACTTTTTTATCTTATAAGGATACACTGCACTAGAACAAAATCTGACATCAATTTCTATAAAAACTTCTTAAGTTTAAATGGTCAAATTACCATCAATAGTTTAATAGGAGTGATTTGGAGTTTTGAAAGCTTGATATTAGTTTTTTCTTCTACCAAACCATTTCTTCGACCTCTTTTACCAAACGTTGCCTTAAAAAGTTTTAATTTTAAAGAATTATTGTCAATAATGTATGGCAATACCGAGCAGATTACTGCAGTACTAGCATAATAAAAAATTTAAGTCTTATAAACTACCAATCTGTTTCACCCATAATTGGGATCATCAAGGGTATCTCATCCAAATAATACTATCAGATTGTGGAACTAGTGTCTTTTTTATGTTCAATTCGATTTCAGCCAAAACTTTACAGGGAATTTATGCTGAACTTTAGCATAATATTGGCTTGCAATTAGTATTTAAAGTTTATTTCGATATTTTCAGGTGAAGACAGCGTGACAAATAGATACGGTAATCAGCAAAGCGTAATGTATATAAATTTTGTACTTGTGTTGTGATCATTTCATCAAATTTGTTGATGCAAATATCTTTGTTATAATATCCTCTGCTGTGATCTCTTACGCACTCGTTTAGTTCGTTCCTTCTGTACCCAAAATCGCTGCAAAAAATGATGCTGCGTTCAGATTTTAACATACCCTAGGTCAGGGGTCGCCAACCTACGGCCCGCCAAGGCATATTACCCGGCCAGCGACCTTTTTTCTTTTTTCAATGGTAGATATACAGCAATAAGCCGCCGAAATGGTTCTCATCTTATGTTTTGGTCTTCGCCATCAATTCGGCCGAAAAAATGCCTGAATTTCTAGCAAAGACCACTCTTGTTTGGTCCGCTGGAATGGTGGTGGCCCGCTGGAACATTGTTAGGACTGAATGTGGCCCACTCCTTCAAAAGGTTGCCGACCCCTGCCCTAGGTCTTTCAAATGCCAAAAAAGATAAAGTTTTAAAGCTCTATCGCACCATAGCACAGTATTTTTTGCATTATTTTTACAATAAAAAATTAGAGCAACTTTACTTTGAAATCATTTGATCGCACGACTTGCGATTTAAGAGAACGAATGAACGATTTATTTCGATTTTGTTGCTCACATCAATAATCAATAAAACACACCACGTAAAATATTTAAAAAGACAACAAGGATGCTGCGAAGTGACCGGTTTAGGGTCTTCAAGTCAAGCAGTCACCCTAAAAGCGAAGGTTTCCACAATATAATAAAATACAAATAACAGAGCACTACCAAGCAAAGCAGTAAACATGTTAAAAAAAAACTAACGGTACTGTAGTTGAAAAACAAGTTAAGAAAAATTGGCAAAAATTTGCTATCAGAGTTATAGGCAAAAAACATGTTGCAAATTCTAAGGCCGGCTACATTGACGGGGCAGGCTATATTGATGAAAGAGCATTTTGGTATCACATCGATCAAACATACCCTACCTATAGCAAACCGTAGTACTTTCAATGTTTAAGGTAGGACACCTATGAAAATATCAAACTTCATAATTACAAGTATATCAGTACATCAATGCTCTTAAAATGACATGCGGAGGACAAATAAGCGAAGTACAAAAATTTTCACAAGTACTCAGATAGTGGAAAAATTGCCTCCTAGTGGTAAGTCGCATGCAATCTTTTAACATAAATATCTCCCTTACCCTTCAGATAATTTCAATGAAATTTTAACACAATGTTTTTAGGTATTAAGAAGAAAGACTGGAGTTAGAATTTCCGAACTTAAACGAAGACTAAAGGCAAAATCAATAGGGGTATTTTGAAGTTAGGTGAATCGTATGAGACTACATTGGGGTTCACTCAATTCTTTTTGACTCGGACGTTCTAGAGATATTCTACTTCAAACATGACGTGTAGGCTTCTAATGTTATAATTTTTGTTGGCAACCCTGACGTTGATAGCTTCAGCATCGTTAGCGACGCCATCTCAGTTCTAACTTAAGGCAACGCCGCAGTTAGTCTACTGCATTGAGTCGTTTCGATGCGCACTTATCAGTTTCATCTTGTCAAAAAAAGGTTCTAGCTGGTAAAAAAGAGTAGACTGTTTGTTAGCCTAACCATCTCAGTAAATATCAATCTGTCTGATACATTTCAGTCTAAGTCGTAGCCTAGCCCAGCGATAAGGCTTTTATTTCTAGGCTACAAAGTACCGATACAAACTCTGAAACTCACATCTGATAATAAGACTACCAGTACAAGAATAGCCCTATTGTATTTGCTTACAGTATTTTGTGACCCTAGAATAACGCTTTCCTACTAAATTGTAAACAATGCTCTACTACTCTACAATCCTTACTTTTGCTTGTTCTTAGACGTTTGTTACCTATTCTACCGTACGGCGTACAGTCTGCTCTTTTTTCCAGCAGGATCTATTGTGCTGACAAGATCTACTGTAACTGACTAATGCGGAGCGAAACGACTCAATGCAGTAGCCTAATAGAGGCGTTGCTTTAGGTTAGAACTGGGATGGCATCGCTAACGATGCTGAGGTTATCAACGTCAGGGTTGCCAATAAAAATTACAACATTAGAGGCCCACAAGTCATGTTTGAAGTAGAATATCTCTGGAACGGTTGGGTCAAGAAGGATGGAGTCAACGCCAGTCTAGTCTTGTGCGACTGGCCTAACTTTAAAAATATAAGATATTGCCGTTGATTTTGCCTTAAGTTCTCGTAATTATCTGATTGCAGTTCTACGATCTAATCAATGCACAACATACCCAATAAACTGTAAATACAAAACAGAAATTATGAAGAAGTCTCACACATACGGAATAATACTGGATAGCTCAACTTAATCGCTAATTCCATACTGAAACAATGTTTCACAGTCGCTAAAAAACTTACCAAAACACCAAGCCAAAAGCGGTAAAAATTTCTTACCACAGATAGTCGTCTTTCGTACACAAGCAAGCAACAGAGCTTTGAGAGCTTTCAAGTTGATCGCCATTAACGCAAACTGAACCTTTTCTGCGCCGCTCAAAATTCGTTTTTGCTCCCAGAACACAGCCGATGCCTGAACCCACGTCGCTGTTTCTCTCATGCGCGAGCCAAGCAGTGTAATCAGAGGCAACACCTTACATGAAAAGAGAATAATCAAACGTGAACCTTTAGATTTTTAAATTAATAGCTGTTTGGTGATGTATGGCTTTTTTGCCGCTTTGCCACACTGTCTCACAATAAATATTAATTTTTAAAAGAACTGATTATTACCTAAAGATAAACATAAACCACTGCAAATTAGCACAAAACCTAAACTGTATGACAAGTTTTACAAGCACAACAACCAAATAAATTACATTAATTTTTTAAACCAAAAGGCGCACTTAAAATACGAAAAATTTCAAAGAAACTGAAGGTACGCCTTACCTATGGATCAGATTATACTCACTTTCTCTTAATGATTTAATTTAGGTCTTTATTACAGTTTTCAGAGCGTCTACGTTGTATTTCATTCAGTGCGCCAAATCTTTTGGTGTGCCTTACATACGGAAATAAAAGCAATTATAAAGGTCATTTATTGATATTCTTATAGACCAAAAAATACAGTACGATAACACAGCTTTGTATACTTACACAGATCCCCCAACACTTTTTCAAAATCAAGAGTAATGACCATCCAGGATGAGTCGTCAGAGATATCCCAGCCCCATATTGTAACGTCAGTCGCCTTCTTTCCAGGTTCGGTTGACATGCCAGTTACAATAACGGGATGATCAACAAATTTATAATTATACCAACACTGTCCCTCGTCTAACGAAAACCTGAAAATACACCGGTATATTATTATGAGTAAACGTAAGATGAATATTATGTGGTATATTTTCGATGAGAGTTATATTTTTTTATTTCTAAATTAATTATACCTGGAGCACTATTAGAAGATGAACTTAAATCCAGTTCCACTCAAGTCGGTGATTAATGCACTCCTAAAAAAGAAATTTTTTTCGACTTTATCAGTCTTAGGCTTTTTTCTGCAAATAGCGAGCTAAAATGAAGTAAATAACTAAAACGCCGCCTTGGTTGCAGAGAACTCAAAAATTAAAAGAACACGGCAAAAACTTACATCAAACTATCAATTTCTTGCTGAACTGAAGAAATAGCAAACAGAAGACCTCCAGAATCACCAATTTCGTAAAAATGAGGACCCGTCAACTGCGAGGGTTGATTCCAAGTGTAACCACCATCATTGCTGACGTAAACATTAGGTGGAGCCGAGGAGAGTCCATTACCTAAAAAATACAATTATACATACACATTAGAGTGTCTAAAATTCATTTTCTCCTAAAAACAAAAAACCTTTCTCCTGAGCTTTCCCAATTTTTTTGACATTGTAATTCCAGAAAAATCACATAAAACAGTGAAAAATAAAAACAATATTGTTGTTTTTGACATCAATTTGAAGCAAAAAACAAGAAGAAAAGGTTTGGAAAGATTTTGTTCTTTTGGACCCATTCTTTAGTCAGAAATAGATGAAAAGAGGAAAGGTATTCGTGTTTTTTGAACGTCCAAATTTTCTGTGGGTTCACAGAATTTTGTGTAAAGAAGTATTATGCGACCGTATTCGACTCTGAGAATTATCTCACCTAAATTTCCATGAGCCAGTATAAGGCCAACAGTGCTTTTGCTTGATAAAGGTATAGACGAAGCTGAGAATTCAACTCCTTTGTACAAACTGAAATAGTTGTGGAGATGGAGGTCGCACTGCAAAATTAAACAGTCAAAAATCTACATCAGATCCAGTTGGGGTGTCATCAGAAGAAAACGCCCTGAATAGCAGAAGTTCAAATTTTTTCAAAACTGAAGCAATAACACCACGTGATAGCATAGTATTATATGAAATAAACCATCTACTGACCGAAATCGTTTCATTAAACCAAACGCTTTATTGAAATAGCAACTCTTGCAACATAAAATTCATCGTTAAGCCAAAGACTATAAAATTGATGTTTACAGGTTCCCTGCTCAACCTTTAGCAATAAAAATCTAAGGGAAAGTGTGATTTTGAAACCTTCACCGCGTGAGGTAATTCAGATGTTAAGTTGACTCAAAGACCGCAAAGACACTACGCTCTCTACAGGCCAACGAAAAAACTGGGTTAAGATGTAATTAAAATAAAATTATGCGACTACCATACCATAATGAAATCGAAAGATCATGAACTGAAAGTAACTGCATAATCAGATGCGGAAGTTATCACTGATATGGTAGTGTGAAATGGAGATGCTATATTGGGTGGGTGCTCGAATGACCGAAAGGTCTTCGCGGCTTCGTGTTGCAATTAACTTTATTTGTTTGGTCAAAGTAAATGTGATTTTTTGTGCCATTAACGTCTTCCTCTCTCTATTGCCACCAATGGTTCATTACGTTACTAGCAAAAAAAGATTTTGAAAACAGCAGAGGGTATTAGGAGGGACTCACTCGAGTATCAGTATCTGGGCATGAACTACCCAGAGGCGCATTGATGGAATGCCATGAACCTCCTTTGTCAAAAGTTATACGTGAATGTACAGAATTATCATCTCCTAACTGCGTTGTAATGTAAACACCAGGTAAAGACGAAACCTGAAAAAAAATTAAATGCAATCAAGTATGATTTTGGAATATTTTCTTAACTTTTGGTTGATTGCACAGTTTTGAACAGAATGCTCAATCTCAATGCTTTTTGCTAATTCACCGTTAACTGTGACAAATAGCAAAGTTCAAACTCGAGATGTAAAATAACTCGAAGGAAACAATTGTCTTAAACTCACACTTTATCAAACAGAACTATTTCGTCGGTAAAAAAAATTTGTGACTCCGTGGTCATTCGAAGACTACATTCTGCATCAAACAATACTAGTCTTGAAAGTGAAAAACAGCCGTTTTTTATTTGGATATGCGAAAATGCTACATGAATATATTTGTTGAAAAAACAAAGCACTTTTTCTTACAATCAAAGATTAAGAAGAGCTTCAAAACGATCTTAATATAACGGGTTAGTACGAAACTTCTATATCAGTGCGCAAAACAATTTGAAATTGGTTTGTAGCTGTACAAAGCGATTCGAAATGCCACTTGGTTTGAATTGCGACAAACTTAGACAATAGAGTTAGCAATGTGTTGTATAGAGTGACGATAGTCTAAGAAACATCCTCCACAAATAAGTCTAATACATAGAAACAGGAAATGCAGCGCAACACGTAACTAATTGCTTTCCGTAACAATTCGCTTTGTTGTAATAAGGTCCGTTGACACACTGAAATAGCTATTCCAGTGGAACTAACTTCGACCTTTCGATTCTAACAGATGGATAAAGTCGAAAATTACAGAAAGTAGCATTTGCTTTAAAACTACAGACAGACTAACCAAAGTCTAACACAAATTCGTTTTACCTTGAAGAAATCCGTTATTCCTTTTTTGTTAGGAAACAAATGTCGCTCGAGAGAAAGCGAATAAACAATTCCTCTCTCATCTGATGTGAAAATGTCTCCGTGGCCTGTGTCTAGAATAAAAAATTTATAATTCCTGGTCGTTATTAGGTCTAAGTTGCTACGTGTTCCCTCCAACTTTTTCGTTAACTGGCGAAGGCCTAAATTTCCCCAAAACAATTGTGCCCAAAGCTGTAAAAATACGTCTATGTGCACTAAATTGCATATCAGTCCAGTATTAATGAATACTAAACGTCAATTTCCACAAATTTGTCGACTTTTTCTAAAGCTGTATTTCCTTGATCATGGCCTACTTAATTAACACGGCCGTACAGTCTGCCTTGTAGATGGAAAATTACCAGGGTCACTTTTCGGTTGTCTCGAGGTGCGGCTGTCTGTATACAACAGTGTGTAATAGACAGTTTGTAATTGTAGATCGCTAACGGGTCTAAAACAATTTGTTTGATTAGTTCTGCCATCACTGTCAGTCGTACTCTTACGGTTTTAAGCAGCAGATCAATGTAATGCATCGCTATTTTTCACTACATATGCGCTGAAAGAAAGCTTTTACTAGTTAAATTATTGTTTTTCAGTGATTTAATTTGATGATTTAGTTTTTTCAGAATTATGCTTTACGCAGTGCATTTAGTTACTATTGCCGATATTCAAAACCACGTTTTGGAAAATTTGTGTTGAGACAGTTACAGTTTGAGCTATAAACAGCAGCTTGGTACAGCAGCAGTGGTTAGAATACTAATTATATAGAATATAGAATACTTATGCAAAATAGGTCTACTTCGGCTTACAATACTTTTCTGTTATTCGTAGCAATTTTGAAAACCTACCGTATTTTAACGATAGACATTTCAACAATTCATGTTTATTCATGTCCATATTTTAAGTCCACTTTTACTTTATTTTTAATGCCAAACACTTGTTCTGTTGTTTTTTGTAAATCTGGTTATAAAAAGAGGAAAGACAAAAAGTAGAGCATTCCAGAAAACAACCCTGTATTTTCCTTCCCTTTTAAGAAACCAAATTTGCTAAGCCGTTGGACAAAATTTATCAACCGTAAGGATTGGGTGCCAGGCAAAAACGGTGGAATTTGTTCGAAGCATTTCGAGGATAAGTTTTTAAAAACTGAAAAGCGAACTACGCTTCAATGGGATCTAAACCCTGTTCCCAGCATCTATCTTGATTCTAGTACCTTTCCTCAATCTCTTTTGCGTTCAGTACCCCTAAAGAGAAAGTCACCTACAAGAAGAGAGTTTTCTGATCAAATTAGCGAGTTCAAAGAAAAAGACGAAATTAAATATTTTTCACAGATTAATGAGAGAGTTTGCGCACCCAGTTATCAGCTGAAGCTTCAAAAAAATAAGGCGATTTTTAACGAAACAGAAAATTGTCCAGTCAATGACATCCCGCTTGTCACCGAAACAATTGTTGTAACAGATTCTTTAAACGTAAAATTATTTTGGAAAGCTATTCCAGTGCCTCTTCCCGAGTGGTTCAGGAAGGGTAGCAACTGTCGTTTGAAAAGCCAGTCAATGCTTGACAATTTCCTTCTTATTTACGAAGTATTGCTGAACAAGAACCAAACAAACTGCAGGATGAGCTTCATTACATTAAATACAAAAAGCCAGAAAATGGACCAAAATAGTCTCTCCAACTTTTGCGATATTCGCTGCTGTTGAGATACACTTCTTCGCCTGCTTATAAACTCTTAAAAGAGCATTTTCTTTTGCCATCATTAAGCTTATTAACCAAGCTTAGCAAGGGCGGTATATAAATAAGTACTTTAAGCACGCAATAAGGATGGCATGATCAAGGTGAGAAAATCAAACCTTTATATATATAATTTACAGTATTGCATGGTACTTTTGAACATTGTTTGCATGATTGACATTACATAAATCTTCGTACAAGAGATTAATCTCAGAGATGTTATTCAAAATTGCGTCTGCTGATAAAATCTATGTTCTTCTTTCATCGCTAGCTTGATTATTATTTTACAGTTAAACATTAATTTGCGATATAATTCAGATTGAAAAAGAAGTTATTTTGCGTAATTGGCAACGGTAAAATGCATCGCCCAATGTAAAACACCAAGCAATTATTTACAGACAGCCGCATCACACGACGAGATAAGCGAAAAGTGACCCTTGTAATTTTCTATCGACAAGGCAGACTGTACGGCCATGTTAATTAAGTAGGCCATGCCTTGATCCAACAAATAATAAGCCGGCTTAGTGGGAACACTGTAGCTGGGCAGAAAATAAAGCGAAAGAGAAATAAAGACAGATCAAAAGTGTTCGAAAAAATGTAATGTAGTTGTATTGCTAACGTTTCGCTAGTTAGAATCAACTAGCTTCATCAGAGCAGTGCTGTCAGTAGTGGTAGCAAAACGCCATCAACTTCTGAAAGCAAAAAAACAAAAAAAAAACGATCCCACACATTGCTGCAGTACAACAACTAGCGAAAAAAAAAATTCAAAGCAAGGCTCCAATAAAAATCATTGCTACGATACGTTACGTCATACAGGTAATGTAAAGGTGTGTACAAAAATGAAACAAAGGGATTCTTAAAAAATAATTTCTCCAAATTAGCATTGCAGCAAAATACGTTAGAACTAACGCTAAAAACGATTAAACCAGATAAAATTTAACACTGGGAATTAAGCAACTTTCTATAAACAGCAGGGAATGACAACCCATCTTTTCTATTGAGCACTTGGGGCTTTTCATTGATGTACCAACTTTCAGTAAAAAGACGCTTCGAGTAATCATGTTCCACTTTAAAAACTTTGACTTTAGACCAATCAATAAAATGATCATTTTCCATCAAATGCTGGCAAAGTGCTGATTTCTCGGGCCGTTGAAATTTTATTGCTCGTTGATGTTCTTTTATTCTGATTTCAGGTCCCGTTTGATTTGTCCGATGTAAACAAAAGCACAATTCTGACAGGGAACTTCGTAAACCAAGTTGGACTTTTCATTGTGATTTATTTGATCTTTTAGGGAAGGAGAAATTTGCCAATTGTTAAAAATGGTTTGAACGCCACTTTAACACCGGTTTTCAAAAGTATTCGCTTGATTTCGTCCGATACACCTTTGATGTAGAATAGGGTTGTGAATCCTGAAAAAGTTAATTGAGAACTGGCTGGCTTGCCGGTTTTACTCATAGAAAAGGGATGGGTGAATCTAGCAAGGAAACCATTGAGAGCCAATGTTTTCTTGGTGAGATCAAGATAAGATTTGCGTTCAGATGATTTTTGAATGTGGGTGTCGATTCGGAGATACAAGGTTCTAGCAACAGCCAACTTTTGGTGTAAGGGGAGGTGGAGGTCGAATTGTAGATAACGGCGGTGTGGGTGGGTTTGTGATAAATTGTGGTCCAGAGTTTGCAATTAACGGTAGGGTTGACGCGAACATCTAAAAACGCTAAAGAGCTGTTATCCTTCAATTCCAGTATGAACATCATATTGGGGGAAACAGAGTTAACATGATGGTGAAAGTCATCAATTGCTGACGATTTGATTACACAAAACACATCATCAGCATAACGTAGCCAAATTCTAGGGGGTTCTCGAAAAGTAGTGAGGGATTGACGCTCAATGTGTTCCATGAAAATATTAGCTACCACCGGTGAAATACAAGATCCCATAGGAGCACCAAAAATTTGCCGATACAAAGTTTTGTTTAAAGAAAAGCAATGGAAACATAGCTCAACACATTTTATGACATCACTAGATGTTAAGTTTGTTCGCCATGCTTATTCGGAGAAATGATTTTTATAAGCACCGCTTTCTTTCATTTTTGTACGCACCTTTACATTACTTGTATGACGTAACCTATCGTAACAATGATTTTTATTGGAGCCTTGCTTTGAATTTTTTTCGCTAGTTATTGTACTACAGCAATGTGTGGGATCGTTTTTCTGGTTTTTGCTGTCAGAAGTTGATGGCGTTTTGCTACCACTACTGATAGCACTGCTCTGATGAAGCTAGTTGATTCTAACTAGCGAAACGTTAGCAATAAAGTTAGTCTTTTGAGTAGCACCTGAGTGATTTCTCAAAGCTAGCCTACAACACCAGAAGAACTTCAGAAATTTTTTTATTTCAGGTTAAAAGTTGTTGTTGAATGTACATCTTAGAGAAAGAGATGAACTGCTTAAAAGCACGAAGGGGTGGGTTACCAAGATTAAAGTAGCATTTAACAATCGGGTACGACACAGACAAAAATCGAGCCTTGAGGTGAAAAACTCGATGGCAACATCACCGTTGCATTGACGAATCGTTAAGTAATACACTTCCTCTCATCCATCAATTACCTCCTGGCCGATCGACATGAACAAACGCCATTTCTTCACTCATATCCAGGAAGAAATAGAAACCCTGATCATCCACCAAAGGCAGTTGGGCAGCATTCCATGTTCGCCCTTCGTCTTTCGACACGTGCAGCACATGAGTTCCGTTTTTCTGAGACAAAAAGCATACACAAATTTGGGAGTGCGACCCGACTACCGACAGTTGAAGGAGCGACTTCTACAGGTTAGGGTTGGGGTTAGCTAATGTTATGGAATCGCAGTTTAGAAGTCGCTGTTTTGACAGTAGTTATTTGCAAAGCGAACGCAAAGTCATATCGTAACGTGAACAGTGAAGACATAGCAAAATTTTTGAATATATTAACGTATAATTTTTGAAATAGGTTTATTTCACGTAAGTTGGACGGAATTATCGGCTATTTCAGCGGGTGAGAGCGTGGTGCAACAATATCTCACACCATTCAACCTCAACGATGCGCTGGAGAACCTGAAAAAGTAGTTATTTTCCACACACTCAAAGACTGGGCACCCCATCAACACACAGACGACTACTGTTGATTGATACCTATCGGCCGCTTCTCCGGTTTCATTAGGTAGATGGATTTCCTATTTTACCCCGGAGAAGCACGGGAATAGCTTTTCAAATCTTTTTTTTTTTTTTTTTGTTGATTTCATGTAGTGTAGCTACGATTTCCCATAACTCAATGTCGAACAGAGATCGGGTATTGCAAACAAAACAGCTAATGTGATATCATATAAAGTCACACTAGATATATTATTCATTTATTTTTTGAAGACAAAAACAAAAATAGAAAAAAAAACACGTACGAACTGTGAAACGAAATCAAGATATCGGCTAACTGACTGCTGTTTTCGTGGTTTTCTTTTTCGCTGCAAGAGAAGACTGCGATGTGACAAATTGGTCTTCGAGTCAAACAGCCATCCAAAGATCGAAACCAGAGATCAAAAATTGATAGAGAAGAGCCAAAAATGATACTGGATTTTGGCTCACTGACTTACTGCAATAATTTCTGGAACAATATTCAATACTCACTCCATAAAATTGTATGGACAAAAGCAGGAAATGCTCTTGAACCGCAAATCCTCGAACATGTTGAGCCAATAGTGTTGCTTCGTTTGTAATAACGTCATAACGGTACAATTCTAATTCCGAGTTGGTATCTGAGAAAAACAGATAGCTTTAGCTTGCCATGCGGTTTTTGCCATTCAAATTATTGAAGTTCTGCAGTTGCATTGCAATAGAATAATTGATAAAAATCTCAGCAGTTTAAAACCGAAAGTATATGCCAATTTTCTTACCAGTTTCCGCAATTTTTTTGGTGTAATAGAAAATGTTCGGATTGATAGGATCCCAAGAAGATCTGAAAACCAAGCTTGAAATCTGCATCCAACTGATTCCCGCATCATGAGATACAAACAGAGTGCGGTCGGCAGACAAAATAAGAATTCTAAACAAAAACGATAGAATGCAGGTTTTTTCACTAGTATAGAACAAAATCCTGGATTAATTTCCCAGTTCAGTGGTGCCCCAACTCCGGCTAGCGTTGAGAACTCAATTTTGGCCCGCCACAAAATTTTCGCCAGCAATCGTGATCTAAAAATACTGGCGACGCAAAGTTGTAGCCCTCACCGCATAGTTCCACCCAAGAGCAGTTGAAGACCTTTTTTTGGCTTTTGCCTTCTTTTGTCACCGCCAAATCTGAATGTTTGACCAAAATTCTATTTTTCTTCTCTCATTTCGCTCCTTGTACACTTGATTGGCCCTAACGCAACCTCACTGAGTCCAATTTGGCCCTCAATCGAAAAGGTTTGGACACTTCTGCTCTAGTTGATCAAAACGAAACCCAGAATTGAATATGGTATTTCTTTATAAAAGTTGATTGCAAAGACAATTTGATTATTACCAGAGAAAAATAGGCATTAATACATAAACGGTACATAAACGAATAGTTTAAAATTTATGAACCAATGAACAGCGAAAGCACTTTAGTGCAAGTATTAAACATTCAGCATATAGGGTTGAGTTTTCAAAATTTGTTATTAACTTTAAAACACCATTTGCACAGTCAGATTTTGCATGCATGTTCTAGATTCCATGTTAAGCTATTCTGAATGCCACGGCAAAAGAAGTGTACTAACCGATTTTTTGCCAGTGGACTGAATACAAAACCTTGGTCAATTAAAAAAGGCAGTGCTGTTTTCGTATAGGTTTCTCCGGCATTGGTAGTTACGTATATATTTGTTGACTTGGTTGATTTGAAAAACCAATTGTAGCCAGCTAATATCACCTATCAGTTACAATACAAATAAAATAACATAATTATGACATTATACCAGTTGGTCGAACGGTACCTAATCGTCTCTGGAGCGGGAAGTAAAAGGTTCAAATCTCGGGTCAGTCACATCTGACACAGTCTTGCCAACATTTCGTCACTGCTGCGGCACTTCGTTGAAAGGAGTTGTGTGTTGCCTGCAGGCACAATGACATGAAGATGGGCCCCCGCAAACTCGTTGAACACTTCGGCGTAATGCAGCGAGTATAATGAAAGATTTCATTTGAAATAATAACATTAAGAAGGAAACATCAAAAAAAGGGGTTAAGTTCCCATGATTCTGTGTAATCTGTGACTGTTACAGTGTTAGTGAAAGTAATATATCTCGATATAAAATCAAGATTCTAGACCTTTAAAAAATATTAAAACAGCCCTACATTGCACACTTTCTAGAAAGTTTAAAGACAAAGAGTGGCAAAAAGCCTGTGCCCAACACTAATAAAAAAAAACAATTATGCAGAGTAAACAATCTTGCTTCTAGATAATTTTATAGATAATTTTATTAAAACACAAACATCTTGGTCGACATTAGATTTAGCGCTTACCGGTAAATGTTAAAAAATAAAAATAATAAAACACATCTTCTTCATTAAAGCTAACGATTCGTGACTGATTTCAAAAAGTCTTGTTGTTGTGTTTCATCTTCAAGTATGTAAGTACGTAATCAAGTAAATTAAAAAAATTATATTACACAATCGACAGTATCCTGAGTCTTACAGGCACAATCAAACCTTTGATTAACAGCCTCAGACATGCTGTTTCGGAATCGACATTCGTCTTTTATTCCTAGTCAGTATCGCTAGGACTACAGATATGAACCTGAGTGTAGAAAGGCAAGGAATCGCAAATTAACCAGATCATACCACAATTTTTTTTTCCAAAAATATTAAGTATCCACAATATTAAAAGAGATAATTATAATAGTTCAATTCAAAATAATTTTTAATAGCATGCCTAAGACAACTGTTTTGCCCAATCTCAGGGCTCATCAGCAAGGATAGCAAGGCCAAAAGGACAATATCACAAGTGATAAAAATCTTCAAAACATGCATCTTTACCAATTTGTCAATCAATGAATAAATCTTTACTGATTATGCCTATAATACATAAATCTTTATCCATCAGTCAGTCAATTTTACAGTGATGCAAACGGCTTTACAAAAAATCGGCGAGCATTTTGAAAATATACTATCAACGTCTGGGGGGCGAAGCCCCCCAGACCCCCATTTACCATCCCACAAGATTGTATATATTATCAATGATGCGAACGTTGTTGAAACAACCGGCAAGCAGTAACAGGTATTGGGTAGCAACGTCTGAAGCCTACCAGACCCCCCTAAATGAACGTCAAACTTTACAGCAGATTTACTACCGCAACCATCGCTAATCCGCACTTATCAGCTCAGATCGAGCCACAACAAGATGAAGAGTAAAAACGAGAAAAATTGAGCAACTGTGATTAGTTGTGGCAAAACCGTGAAAAAAATACGCGTTTGGAAAAAAAAGTAAGCTTACCCATCGAGCAACCCAGAAGCTTTAGAACTTGCAACAGTTTCAATAACTAAAAGACTGCATAGTGCATATCTACTATAGCAGGAAAGCACTATGCGGTATGTAATTACTTAAATGTTGTGCAGTATGGTCGTTTGCGAGGTTACGGCGACTCAAACTCGCTTTAGATTTGTCGCGAAGAATCAGTGAAGCCACAGAGCATTCAAATTGGTTACGCCATCATGCCGAATTGTTTATGAGATATTACTTTGCAATGAAGTCACAAACAATTCCAGCACGGTTTGCCACTGCTATGCGACTGCAAAAAGATTTCATGACAAAACTGCAGCAGAAGTACGAATTGAGACGCAAGTAACGTCACAGAAATATGTGCGATATAGATCAAAATAAGTAGCCAACTTAAGTTCGCAAAATAATACAGCCCTGGTGTACACATTTCTTCAAAAACAATCAAGCTAAATTCAAATTAGCCACAATAACAATTGAGTGTAGAAAAACAAATTTTTATCCAAATTTCGAAAATCTAAGTGCCGGAACCGAAGAATTGATTAAGAAAAACGCAAGAAACTTCAGATTTAAAACTTGCTTAACTCCAGTTGTCATGTACGAGTGGTGTACTTTGTGTGGTGTCAATGGTGTACTTTACCGCTACATTGGTGCCATGTGAGGAGTACTTTACATATTAACACGCTATGGCGGATAGGTTGCAAAACCCGAACACCTTTTTGTAAAGTAGGGCATCCAGGGGCGCCGAGAGCCAAACGTGGGCCCGGGGTCAGCTCAAATATTAGGCATCTCTGGTTTTGTGTACTCCAAAACGGAAAAGGAAAATGCCACAATTTTCTCCGGGTTTTGATGTGATCTCAAAAAAAAAGGTCTTTGTTCTTCCACAAACTGATTTGTCAGTATCATTTCGATGGGCTCTCTGATGAGCCCCCTCAAGTCCATGGCCCCATGTCATTGTCCCCCCCCCTGCCCCACTTTCGGTGGCCCTGAGGGCATCAATTATGAAAGCAATTTACAAGAAGTCTAAACCTGCAAGGGAATTTGAGGGAGCTTTGCAACATTTTGATCTTCAAAAAACAGTGTACCCATAGCAAGCTTTCACCTACCTCACCCACTGATGTAATTTGCGACACGACCGAGAAAGTGTGTATACCGTACAGTGTATACCAAAACTAAACATTTTTTCCAGACCTAAAACGCCACTTTACTATTACTGGAGGGCCAAACATATTTTAAAATATCGAGTCAAAATCGTGCAATAAACAAAGGTCGCAGAACCTTAAGTTCCCTCGAAGCTGCACGCCCGCGCAGATAGCCCGCGCTTTAGTTCTGCCGCGCACTGCATAAGTGTTGATAAAAGCAAGTCCAATAATTGAGATTTGATTAAATTATTTTACAAAATCAAGTAATCAGTTAATTTTGGAATGACATCATGAACTTCCACTGTGCCAGTACAATCATGGATATTAGCTAAAATGACGTCATAATTATTTGACAAACTCAATAGAGCGCATTGTCATTGAAAAACACGTGAAAACGACATGTTGTCGACAAAATGTTAACTTAGTTAACAGGTATTTCGATTAAGGTACTTGGAAGTACTGTTCTGATAAGGGATAGATCAATAAGCACAAAACATGTGACAGTTAGTTGTGTATTTCAATGAAAAGTACTTAAAAACATTAGGTTTAGAGAAGGAATCAAATAATGGTTGGCTGGTAAGAGGTTGATGAAACCGTGGCCTTGGTAAGTGGAGCTACGCACCTTATCACTAGGGCACAACCATAGGTGGGCAAGATAGCTTCGTTAACCACTAGTCCGGTAACAAACTTCACACCTCCGTTAACGTTAATCCGTTATTTTCAGCTTTAATTAACGGAAGTTAATAAAGTCCGTTAATACGTCAACATTTTGCGTGTAATTTACATTTCTTTTTATTCACGTGCTTCTAGAACACGTATTGACGCTGTTGAGCTGATTGTAAGGAAATATTTATTGCTGTGGTGGTGTTTTTGCGTTTGGAAAGTTACATTTTACAGTCTAATCTAATTTCAAGATAAAAACAAGTTTAAATGCACAAGAAAGCTGCAAGATATTTACGATAAAAACCTTAACGGAAGTTAACAAAACTTAACGGAAGTTACTTTAGTCCGTTAACAGCACTTAACGGAAGTTAATTTAGTTCGTTAACATGAAAAAACTTTTTAACGGATTAACGAGGTAATGAAAAAGTTAGCTTTGTTATTAACGGATTAACGATTAACGGACTTGTGCCCACCTATGGGCACAACAGCAGTTGAAATTCAAATCTGATTTCAGGTATTTATGCCGTAAGTTACCGTGCGTCCACACTTTAAGTTAGGAATCAAAATTGCTGGCAAAATCGCTGAGATATCGTTCCTAGCGTACATTGTGGATACGCGGTAGCTTACGGCTTAAGTACTTGAAATCAGATTTGAATTTCACCTGCTTTAGTGGCCTTAGTGATAAGGTGCGTAGCTTCACTTACCAAGGTCACGGTTTCAGATGTTCAAAACTTACTTACGTTTGGTGATGATACATATTTCAGGAAAGCTTTAGAACATTAATTGCATTGAAATAATCTAAATTCTAGAACTCTGCCTGAAGATTCCCAACAGAGTGAAACAAGACGGTGAGGCGTTGAATTTGTCATTAACAATCGGCAACACACAAAAGATGCTGCTACATAAATTTATCAACATCAGTATATTTGCTATTCAGGCTATCAGTATATTTGCTATTCATTTTACTAACTAATGGTTGTTTTTTTCAGGTCATTAGTTAATTCATATTTTCTACGTTTAGGAATTTTTTAGGCCCAAGCCTTACTTTTGGGAGCTTACACGGCCTTTCATTCCGTGCACACTAAGCAAGCTCTTAGAGGGAACGTTGCGCAGAATGGAGAAATTTGATATAAACGTTTTGGCCCCGTGAAAACCAAAGACGGCAAGTAATTCTTTACACCCATTCCATCATAATTTCAAATTAATAAATATGTAACGAAATCTTAGGCAGTGGCATCGCTGGGGGGGGGGGGAGGGGGGGTGAAAAAAATTTTTTTTTGAAGTGAAAAAATAGATCACAAAATATAAAGCTCATTTGCACCGGAGCAAAGAAGCGGATTCACAGTTGCCAAACTCCCCCCCCCCAACACCCGTAAATTTTTCTCAACGGTTCTGGGCGATTTACAAAAATGACCCATTCGGTCGAAAAATCGGCGAATTTCACGAAAAGAGGAAGATCTGCATCACTGATTTTAGCCAAATAAAGTAAACCTTTAGCGAAAAATCTTTACCCAATGAAACTAAAGCTAGTAATAAAATCTTTACCGAATGAAACCATTGCTATAAATCAAACCTTTATCAACTAAAGTACAAATCTTACCTTACATCTCTCAGAAGAACAATAGGCCAGCCAGCTCTCTACTCTCCTCATAGCTCGCCTTAAATGGCTACGTCTGCAGTAGGCTGAAAGGCTCAAAACTAGTGCTAAAATTCAGACTAAAGGTAAACTAGGCTAACAATCTTTAGAAATGAAACGCTACCAATACCCACTGCTCTCCTCGTAGCTTGCCTAAAATGGCTACATCTCTAACGGGCCGAGACGGCTCTAAACTAGAACCAGTGACTTGCAGTAGTATGTACAGTGACTCAACAATGACAAATTATTACGAACACTATACTAAGAAAATTAATAATAAGCTATAGACTGTATCCAGAGTCTTTATAGCAATAGTTTCATTGGGTAAAGATTTTTTTAATAGCTTTAGTTTCCTTGGGTAAAGATTTTTCAGCTAAGATTTACTTATTTTGTAAGCTAGTCTATCGTTCTTCTGAGAGATGTAAGGTAAGACTTGTACTTTAGTCGGTAAAGATTTGATTTATAGCTGTAGTTTTATTCGGCAAAGATTTTTCAGTTAAGAATTACTTATTTTGGCTAAAATTGACTGAATGATGGATCAAGATTTACGTATTATAAACATAATCAGTAAACATTTATTCACTGATTGCCAAATTGGTGAAGATGCATGTTTTGAAGATTTTTATCACCTGTGATACGAGGTGTGTTTGAAAAGTAACAGGACTGTGCACCTTGCACAAACAACTTTTATCCAGAGCAAAAAGCATTGATTTCTATGATGTCACAATGTCTTATGGTTTCGAAAACCAAATTTCAGCATTCTGTGACAACATTCTCTTTTGCAAGTTTTTCTGTCAAGGCACTATCTTTGTGATCGTTTTGTGAAAATTTGATCAAATTAAGAATTTTTGGCTTTTTTTCTTTGGTGCGAAGGATGAGCGTTGAACAACAAATCAACCTGAAATTTCTTGTCCGTCTTGGAAAAACTCCAACTGAAGCACTAAAGTTGCTTCAAGAAGTCTATGGTGATGACACGATGTCAAGAACTGGTGGTGGTGGTGGTACTACCCGACCCCTTCCGAGGGATGGGGGCACGGAGGAACTCTGCGGAGACCCAACAGTCGGGCCACACCCAAAGGTCTGGACCATAGATCGAGAATAGAGAGAGAGGAGCCAAAGATAGATTTGCGAAGGGGTTCAGAAGCAGGACAGTTGAGGAGGAGATGATTGAGGTCCTGTAGAGGGTGTCCACAGGCACTACAATCAGAATTCTCCTTTCGACTGATCCTGTGAAGATATGAAGATAGGAGAAGACTGTGACCATGGCAGTGAAGATGAGAGAGCTCACTGCGTATGGAGCGAGAAAGAAGAAGTTCCTCCGAAGAGACTTCGGGGACTTGGAAGTTCAGAAGGGAGTGAGAGATGTGACGTCTCCAATTGCGGTATTGGGAATAACGGACTTTGGCAATAACTGGGGGGAGAGGGCTTGGGATCGCATCAGTGGGCAGAGAGGCACCAGTTTTGGCAAGTAAATCAGCTTTTTCATTTCCGGGGAGACCTGCGTGTCCGGGGACCCATTGGAAACTCAAAGTGGTATTGTTGGAAAGGGAGGAGGCAAGGGACCAAACATTCCCAAGGGACTCAGGCAGGAGATAAGAGGGGGCTGAAGAAAGGATAGAGAAGGCTGATTGAGAGTCGGTTAGGAAAAGAACTGACTGGAAATTGCAGGTCATCAAATGGCTAGTACACCAAGCAAGACCTTGCTTGAGGGCAAAGGTTTCAATTGTGAAGCTGGAGGCAATTGGACCGGAGGAAAAGGATAAGGAATGGGATGTGTTGCATTTGAAGCATGATGCATACATTTCAGCGCCACCAGGACCAAAAAGGGAGGGGACAGATCCGTCAGTCCATACTTGGATATCAGAGGGGGAGGAGGGAGGATAGTCTGCTTGAAGCAATTTGGAGTCGGGCTGTACTGCTGCCTGTGCAGTCGGGAATGAAGGGGGAAACAGTGAAGTGGGTTGTGGACCATGGTGGAAAAGGGGGGCAAGTGATCAGAGACTCGCGTGGGGATGGGAGTGGTTGTGTGGCTGAAGAACAGAATGATCTCCAGGAGGGTTTCTTCTTTAGTCGACAGGGAACGTTTTTAATTGCCAGGGCATAAAGGCTGGAGAAGTCGGGGGGAAGGCGCAGAGCACTTCAAAGGAGTAGAGGGTCTGATGCTCTAGAGTCAGCTTTAGAGGAGGGAGTTGGGCCTCGAGAAGGAGTAGTGAGGAGGGGGTGAAAGAGGGGCATCCAGTAATGAGTCTTCCAGTAGTGGGTTTTCCAGGTTTGTGAATGGGAATGATAGTGGAAGGTTTCCAACAAGAGGGGAAGGTGTGAGAGTGCCAGGACCTGTTGAAAAGAGAAAGAAGGAGGAGCTGTGCAGGTTCAGGCAGGTGCTCTAGTAAAGGGTAGGCAATCTGGTCAGGGCCAGACGAAGTGGAAGAGGAGAGATTGCTGATGGCTGTGGAGAGTTCATTCAAGGAGAAGGGGGAGCAGAAAGAATTGTGGAGGGAAGAAGCATCCTCACAGTTAGCTTTCCGGAGTTCATTCATGAACTGTCTTTCAGCTCTGCGCGAGAAACAGGGTGTCGCTTGAGATAGATGTGGGCGAAGATAAGAGGCGTAGTGGTTGGCAGTATCAAGAGGGGAAGTGCAATCAGGAAAAGAAGGGTCATGGGAGGTGTTCTTTTTGCCCGAGATGGCATTGAAAAGCCTGAAGACAGCACGAGGATCAGAACAGGGAGACAGGTTAGAACAGGTGACTTGCCAGGTTGCAGATTTGGCTCTAGAAATGACTGAGAACGCTCTACAAGAAGCGTCTATGTATCTGAGGCGGTGCGACTCAGATCGGTGTGCTACGGAGCAGGCCCTCCATCGTTCCCGCACTGCAGATTCCGCTTCCTGGGACCACCAGGCTTTGGGGGAACAACAAAGGCGGCCAAAGGGGATAGAGGCCTTGGCAGCTTCGACTAAGAAGAGGGAAAAGGAGTGGGCAGCCTGGTGGATATTGAGTGCATCAAAATCAAGAGAGGGAAGGTGCTCAGCAATATAAGATTGGTAAATATCCCAACTGGCCTTTTTGTAGTTGAATTTGGGAGGACGAGTGTTTGGGTGACGAACTGGAGAGAGGGGGAGGACAATTTCAATGGGGAGATGATCCGAGCCAAGGCCAGGAAGAGCGCGCCACTCACAGTGGGGAGCGAGAGACGCAGGAGCTAACGAGATATCGGGGAAGAACGGCTTCGAGTGGAATGGTGAAGGAGCATGGGAGAGGGGGAGTCGTTCAGAATTTCCAGACCGGAGGAAGTGATCCAGCGAAGCAGGTCATTTCCGAGCGGGTTAGGGGGAATGAGTCTGTCCCATGTTGGGTGGTGAGCATTGAAGTCTCCGAGGATAAAAGTGTCAGGGGAGTTAGGAAGGATGTCAGGATAGAAGGTCCTGGTGTGAGAGTCAGAAGGAGTGTTTCTGATGAGAGGGGAGTAGAGGTTAAGAAATTGAAGAAAAGAGTGGTTGGAGAGAAGGACTTTGACACAGGTGTAGTCTGAGTAGGGGTCCTGGGAAAACAGATAGGAGACAGAAACAGAAGAGAAAGGCAGGTCAGAGTGGATGAGAGTGAGGACACCACCACCAGTGTTATGAGTACCGGAGGAAACAGGGCCTTGTCTACCGAATGTCCGGTCCATGCGGAGGGTATAATAACCACGGATTTGAAACTTTTTGGTTGAGGAAAGATGTGTTTCCTGGAGGAAAATGAGGTCATAGTGGTTGCCAGAGAGAAAAGCGATCAGGTCGGCACGGCGGAAAGAGGAAAGACCGCCGGCATTCCATTGAAGAATTCGGAGATTTTGTGAGAGGCGTGGATTTCCTTGAGGGTGGGGTGGCAAGTTATGGACCGGCTGTGAACCTGTGGGCGGTGGTGATGAGGCAGGAAGGGTGAAGGCGGAAGGAGGGTAGGTGTTGAGGAGGGGAGGATGTGAGGGGAGAGGCAGAGATGAATCCCTGAGATCTGAGCAAGCAAGTGGAGGGGGTGTGGGTGGGGGCGGAGCTGGAGAGAAGGGGCGGGGGGACGCTGGACGGAGGGTGGGAGAGGCAAGGTCCCCATTAAGACAAGCAGGGCAATTCCAACCCATGGGGGAGCCGGCCGCACAGATTTTGTGAAAGTCAGCCCGGGTCAGAGAGGAGCAAGACAAGTGCACCCACTTGGAGCAGGTGGAGCACTTTAAAAAATCCTTATCAACCTCAAGAGAGCAAATGGAGCAAGGGTAACGTGGGGGGCCCCGAGGTGGTCGTGATTGGTAAAAGCCAGGCGGTAGTCGGGGGAACCCTGGGGGAGGGGGTGGAGGGGACTCAGGCGGCGTAACAAGGAGACTGGTCTGAGTGGGGGAGGCAGTTGTGTTTTGGGGATGGCACGCTGGGCATCGCCAGCCGACTGCAGTGCCAATTGCACAGATTGTGTGAAAGTCAGCACGGGTGAGGGAGCAGCAAAGAAAATGCACCCACTTAAGGCAAGCAGAGCATTGAAGAGAATCTCTGCCCACATCTAGATGGCATATGGAGCAGGGGTACCTGGGGTGAGGATGGTTGCTGATGGGGCCTGGGTTAGGGTGGACATTGCCACTAATAAGGAGCAATGCCAGGATAAGGAGACACCGAAAGGGGGTCCGGTCAATAAGAAGAAGAGGAGCCACCCCGTTGTGATCGGTCAACGGGCGGCCCAGCAAAAAAACAGTCTGAGACAATGGGGGCGACCTTTTGGTCAAGCCCCTTGGGAGATCTGTCCTGCCATTTCGACCCATCCCCATTGGGGAGGGGACTGCACCACCACGTTGAGGTGGCAGGACGTTGGTGCAGATGTCAAGAACTCGTTTTTTTGAGTGGCACAGGAGGTTTAAAGAGGGAAGAGAGGAGGTGGAAGATGATTACAGGAGTGGGAGGCCATCCACAAGCAGAATAGATGAAAATGTTGAGCGTGTGAGACCAAAGGTGCGGAGCAATCGCCGGCTTACTGATAGAATGATAGCAGATGAGCTGCGCATGAATAGTGAGAGGGTATGGAGGATCATTACGGAAGATCTGGGGATGAGGAAGATCTGTGCAAAAATGGTACCAAGGTTGCTGAATGAAAGACAAAAGGAGTGGCATGTGCAAGTGTGTCAAGACATTTTGGAGCAACTTGAAACCGAACCCAACTTGCTGAAAAGAGTTGTTACTGGCGATGAGTCATGGATCTTCGAGTACGATCCACTCACCAAACGGCATAGCCTTGAATGGAAGAGCGCATTGTCACCAAGACCCAAAAAGGCGAGGGTGTTCAAGTCCAAAACCAAGGTGATGCTAATCGCTTTTTTTGGTGTCCATGGAATTGTCCGCGCAGAATTCTTGCCACGAGGCCAAACTATTAATCAGCACGTCTACAAAAACAACTTGCACGTCTGATGCGCTAAGTAAGGGAGAAAAGAAGAGAACTGTGTGAAACGAGGTCATGGCTGCTTCATCATGACAATGCTCCAGCTCATACTGCCTTGGAAATTCGGAAGTTTCTGGCCAAAAATAACATTGCTGCACTGGAGCAACCACCCTACTCTCCAGATCTGGCCCCTTGTGACTTCTTTTTGTTTCCCAAACTCAAGGAAGTCATCAAAGGAACTCGTTTTCAAAAGTCAGAAGCCATTAAAACAGCCATGACAAGAGAGCTCCGAGCAATCCTGGAGGAATCCTTCCAGGAGTGCATGGAAGCGTGGAAGAGGAGATTGGAAAAGTGCATTCGAGCCCAAGGAGATTACTTTGAAGGTGACATGTTGTAAAATTTACTTGTCAAATAAAATAAAACATTTATAGACCCAGTCCCGTTACTTTTCCTACACACATAGTATTGTCCTTTTGGTCTTGCTAGCCTTACTGATGAGCCCTGAGATTGGGCAAAACAGTTGTCTTAGACATGCAATCGGAAATTATTGTAAATTGAACTATTATAATTATCTCTTGTAATATTGTGGATACTTAATATTTTTAGAAAAAAAAATTGTGGTATGATCTGGTTAATTTGCGATTCCTTGCCTTTCTACACTCAGGTTCATACCTGTAGTCCTAGCAATACTAACAAGAAATAAAAGACGAATGTCGATTCCAAAACAGTATGTCTGAGGCTGTTAATCAAAGGTTTGATTGTGCCTGTAAGACTCAGGATACTGTCCATAGCTTATTATTAATTTTCTTAGTACATTGTTCTTCATATATTACACAACTTTGGCTCTTACATGAGCGGAGTCTATTGGATTGACTTGCATGCCTTTTTGTGTTCTAATGATATCGCCTTGAATGGAATTACTAGAAATATCTTGAAATGACCTAAAAATATATAATTTTGCATCTTATCATTCAAACTAAAATCTCAGGCTTGTTTTTACACCATAAATTAATTTTCTTTTGCCACCACAGCAAAAATGGCTTTATATTAAGTCATCTACTTGCAGATTTCAAGATCAACAATGCAATTAAAAATACACAATTTAAATAAAAAATAAATAAATGCAAAAATTCTAAGCAAAGAGAAAAAATATTCCCTTGGGTGGAAGACACAGAACTGAATTCTCAAAAATTTTTGAAAAAACTACCAAAATGAGAATTTAAAAAATATTGAAAAAGTGTTAAATGAGCAAATCCTGAACTTGAAATTCCCTAAAATGTCAATACTTAACTGAATACTTTTTCTGCAAAAAAAAACAGCTATAATGTAACAACTAACAAAGGTAGCAAAATGCTGCATTTTGATCTTTATATAGAGCATCTTGGTGATGGAGCTTGGATAAGTTCTATATGTTCATAAGTTATTTATCTATCAGTCTATGCTCTGGTCCAAAGAAGTGTTTCTTTTTTTGCTTCTAAACATGCTAATTCAATGAAAAAAATTGATTTAATGGAAACATACAGTGTCAAGTACATTTAACAGCTCATTTTAAAAACAATAAGCTCATTTTGAAAACAGTAAAAATATTAAACAACTGTCTGTCCACTGTGTATACCAATTTTATCATTTTGGAATCATATATAAACATACTAGCACTTACTTTCCTCGATCTGTACTCCTATACAATTTTGAAGACTGAGTAACAAAAACTCCATTTACAGTTGTGACTACAAGAATTGTTCCATCATTTCCAGACCAAGCAACTGCCAAAGCTAAATTGGAATCATTGCGAAAAACATGCTGCAAGTATATATTAGGAATTAAATGCAAATGCTAGAATCATATAAATCAGACATACTTTTACACTACCACCAAGTGGTTTTAAGCTCTTTGTGTTTAATGCAGCATTCTTCTTTACCACCACAATCTAGCATATGCATCATAATCTTAACCAAAACAATCTTTCATTTCACCAAGACATGACGAGGTTAACTTTGTGACTTCACTCAAGGCTACAAGGTCCTTTTTTTGTTTAAAAATTAAGGCAAAACTTGACAAATACAGTAAAGATGTAATTTTAATAACCAGTTATGTACCATACCTTATTTTGACTAGAATCCAAATTTGCTTCAAAACCATCTAATTTTGAACATGATTTATCGACATTTCTTTTACTAATTTTGTTGATCACATTTAAGTCAACATCCTGCTTTATGAATGATTGCACTCTGTCCAAGGATGCTTCAATGATTGTTACACAGCACAACACAAAACACGAATATAAAAAATTAGGAAGTACAATCATTTTCATTTCGTTCTACAACATATATATATAGAATTAAAACATTTAATCCAAAATTAATTGTGAGTAAATTATCGCAGTACAGGTATTTAGATAATCTTTGATAATCTACTTCTGAAGTTTCCTCTAACTCTTCATTATTAAGCACTTTTTGAAACCCTCATATCAACCACAACTAAATTAATTACTATTGATATGACAGGCTGATAATAATTAGCTTCCGGTAGTGGTTATTCACACCAGCTCAGAGATAGTCTTTTGCCCTGATTCTTAGTAAAACCCATACCATTATAATGAGATTTTTATACAAACATTACAGTTCTGCAACACAAGGCTTTAGGGTTGTGTCATCAGTCATATTCGATAGCCTATACTGATTGTAAAGTATGTTAAAATCTTTATAGTTCAAAGCATACTCAGCACTAGTTAGCAATAGTGATTACAGGTTGTGATAGTTGGTATCAGGCTGTCAGGCAGCCAGGTTCTAGGTTTCAATTAATACGAAATGATTGTCTACTTAGAGTAAATGATATCTCAGATCTGATCTACAGTAAGCCTATCCTACTAGAAAATTTGACCTGTGATCCAGCATCCAGGATCTGTGAGCAGCACCAGTCAGCCACTGTCAGCAGGTCAGTACAGAGTGGTATGTAATTTTTCCTCAGTCTTCCAAAAATTCTTTGTAACCCACAAATGCAGAGTTTTAATTGCCCATTCTTAAATTATAAACAGCAAATTATAATTGTAAAAGCAATCATACTGTACTGTGGGTCTTACCGTAATATTTGTTGATCAATTGTTTTTATTATTTTGCCTCTAGAGACAAAGCAGCGTTTTTCCTCTGTTTAGGTTAGAGTTAGGGTTGGGATTAGGGTTAAAATTAGGGTTAGAATTAGGCTTAGGGCTATTTTGGCACTCGCGGCAAAATAGCCGCTAGGACTTTATTTCACCTACATTACCATTTTGCCTCCAAATGGCAAAATAACATGGGGCTATTTTGCCTCTGGAGGCAAAATAGCCACTGCCTACTATTAATCCTGCAGTATTTCTACCATTACCAGATCAGAGACTCAAATCTTGCAAATGCAATTTCACAATCTGCAATATTAACTACAGGTAACCTACGTACCATATAGCACTGGCAGTTTTTATTATTTATTTTATCAGTTTGCAGCAATAATATACTGATACTTTGATAATAATTTGAATTAGCGAGCATCTTACTAATTAGCGTGCACCTTTCGTACCTTACTCTCGTCTTTGAAGTTCTACCAATTACCGGTAACCTTACTTCAACAAACCTTGCACTTCGCTATTTAATTGCTTGTTGCTCTCCTCGATCTCTGGATTTGGCGCGAAATAGTAATGCATGGATTAGCGCATTGTTAAGTTTATGCTTCAATGATTTCATGTGTTACTTTTTAACTCAATAGTGATTTCTAGCGGTGTAGTTTATTTCTGTCAGTAACAACAGTAGCAAAAGTGGTTTTAAACAAAAGTTCACTGTAATTGTAATTACATATTTATTCACCAAGTTGCCGTGGCCAGGGTACAGCGAAGAGACCTTTCAGTCTTCGAGTCAAGCTGCCACCTGCCCACCTGTTCACCACACTCGGTAAAGGCTAACTCTGTCTTAAAATTACTGAACTGGAAGCTCGGAATACCAATTTTTATAGTCTTTAGTTTGACCCGACTGGGAATCGAAATCGAGTCCACCGTTTCAGTAGCAGACGCTTTATCCACTCGACCACACTTTATCCACGACACCTCTGGAAAACAGCAACAAAACAATGTACATCAGGCGCGTAGACAGAAATATGCAATATGGAGGGCTGTTTCGGGGGTCTGGGGGCGGAGCCTTCAGTGCTCAAAAATTTTGTATTTTTTTGCAAAAATGACTTAATTTTAAGCCTATTTTAAAAGAATTAATGCTTTCAAACCAAGGCATAGAAATCAGCAGGTCAAACATGATTAAACTGGTTGCATAAATGGGCTATGTGAGAAGTGGCTAATGGTAAAATTTCAGTTCTCTTATTTACTAGCTGGTAGCTCATAAAATCATGTTCTTCTATAAAACCCACAAGAAGTGATCTATTTCACCTACATTTTATAGAGAAAGATAATTGAAGAAGGGGCTAATGGTAATTTCTATTTAATTAATGCTGAACAGCCCCCTCCCCTCCCCCCTATTTCTAAATTTATATATACTTTTTTGATGAAACCTACGTTCAGCATTTTTAAACTACCGGTAACGATCAAATTTAATTGTTTATTTAGGCCATTTTTCAAACTTTCTACGGTTTTGTGAGCTTTACAGAGGTGGAGTCGAGGACACAAGGCTCGAGGCCAAGGCCAAGGACACAAAAAAATCCGAGGCCAAGGCCAGCCTTTCCGACGACAGACACTCGCGAGGCCAAGGACAGGAATGCTCGAGGCCAAGGCCAAGGACATAAACGCAAGTGTTCTCCAAAAAAAAAGTCTTCAAAATTTTTTTTCAGGCGATCTCAAAAAAAAAAAAACGGTCTAGAAAAATTTTTTTCAGCCGATCTACAAAATTTTAACCATTCAAAAAATACTGCTGTCCTCGAGCCGAGGACAGGGCAATTTTCGAGGACTTGAGGCTTCAAGGCCAAGGACTTCAAAATGTGTCTTCAAGAACGTCCTCGAGGACTCCACCTCTGGAGCTTTATTTCTGACAAATTAACCCCTCTCCTAAATAAAAGTTTTGAAAGATGCTTTGAATCATTTTTAGTCCATTTCTGAGCAAAAAACATTCTCAGGAGTACTGAAAACGTAATGTTTTCCTTATTCTGCATTTTGGTCGACAGGCTAAATGGGTTTAAAGTCCCTTCGCCCCTGGCTGCGCTACAGATGTACAGTACGTCATTACATGCAAAATATTGATCATTACGAAGACAAAATCATTTTCGACAAGTGAAAGCGCTTTGCGACCGTATGTTAGGTCAAGGGTAAAATTTACCATACGGCACAATGGTAAATAGTAGTGCCACTGGCCAGCGCTCTGGTGGTAAGCCCTTCCAGTTTGTATTCATCTATTTTTGGTAGAAAAATAGCAAAAATCCCCGAAGTGCCAGAGACTTCGTGCGATGTCAATCCGGCCCTGATCAGGTATGCACTTGAAGTAAAATGAAAGCGTGCCGGCACTACGGCCGTACAAGCACATTCTTTGGTTATTCAAATCAAAAGTTCAGAGCTTATACGCTCTTGCTTCAAGAGGGGTTGCAAAAAGATGTGAAGTAGGGTACCCAGACTCTCGAATTTTTAGAAAGCCTGCTCAAAGTAGAAATGTTCTATCATCATCATCATCATATTTATTTATTTACCAAGTGACGTCATATCACAAAAAAAAACTGCAACTTCTTCTAGGTCTATCACCAAAGCATCGAAATATGCAATTCCTTTAAAACCAACAAACGAACTTGCAGAGTCAAAGCGATATTTAGTCACTTGGTGAGGAGACAGCGAAGGACCGAAAGGTCATCTAAGTCTACTGCCACCTCACCAAGTTAAGGTTAAAAAAGCAGCTTCTAGATTTTCTCAGTCTGCTACTTTCTATGATAAAAAATTTCATGCAAAATTAAAACAAACTGTTGCAAAGATATGTACACTTTGTACAGTGTATACACAAAACTCACAGTCAACATGTAAAGAAAATGCAAGGCAACATTAGAATTGTTCTAACTCTAAGCATACTAAAAAAAAAAAAAAATACTGAAACTACAGATTGGATAGAAAATAAAATCAATAAAGTTCATAATGCTTATTTATGTTTTATAGAATTTAAAGTGGGCAATTGAAGTGAAAAAAAAACAACAAAAACCTCCTTGCTTTGTTTTGTACTGTTTGCCAATATGTCATTAGTACTGGTACAATTTCCAATACCAGTATATATCAACCTCAGTCAGTTACTGTAAAATTACTTATAATTCAAGGGCACATCAAAATGAGAGATGACGTATTGCATAAATGTGTGATAAATGAATGCACCATCTCATGCCATTCAAGCAATAGAATAGGTTATTGTTGAACTCAAGCATAGATATGCAACTATGTTTCCTCTAATTACTACTGCATTGCTGATAGAAAGCTGTTATTTTAGCTTTTATCGGTTTCATAGGTTGATAAAAAATGAGCTTTAACAGCTTTTTTAAATCTTTAATTTTTTTTTAATCTTTAATTTTTTTTAATCTTTAATTTTTTTTAATCTTTAATTTTTTTTTAATTTTTAAAGCTTTAAAAAAAATTTTTTTTTCTTGAAGGCCCGTAAGGGTTAAATGCAGATCTGAGGAGGAAAACCTTCTTAAGGCTCGAATTACAACGAATCGAAAGTTTTCACCGGAACTAGGCAAAAAACGGTGTAGTACAAGTGATTATTGGGTGTAAAGATCCTTTTTTTCTATTTTTTTTGTCTTCACCTTAATTGGGGAAAAATAAATTTAATAAATTTATTTAATTGAGGAAAAATTCACCTCAATCGAAGTGAACACTTTTTCGTAAAGATCCTTTTTTTCTATTTTCTTATCTTCACCTTAATTGGGGAAAAATTCATCTGAATCGAAGTGAAGACTTTTTCGTTTTGGTCTTCACCTGGGTAAATTAACCTCAAATTAAAGCGAAAACTTTATTTTCTTTTCTTTTAGTCTTGATCTCAGAGTTGTAAACGGGCCAACAAGTAAAGGCCAAATACGAAAGCATAAGCCCAAACCCGACCCGAAAAGTGATTTCAAGCCAAAACCAGGCCCGAAAGTTGCAAAATGTGTACGGTTATTGCTAGAATGTGGTTAATAAACCGATACTTACTGCTTATCAATTGTGACGCAATTTTAATAATATTTGTGTACTAATAATCGTATGATGCTTAAACTACGTCGTCTTTTAGTGTTGCAAAATTATTTTTTTCATACGTTTTTGCAGGACCTACAAGCAAGGATGGCAGTACGGTAAGGTACGGTACGTTTCAATTTTTGCTAAGAAGTACGGTACGCTGGTGCGATATAGTCGTATTATTATTATTGGAAACCCTGACGCCGACAACGTCGCATCAACCGTAGCGCTTATTAGGCAGTCTCTTAGCGAGCTTCATAAAATGAACATGTTAGCAATATCATTGTATTGATATTACGCAAGATATTATAGCTGGTACGGTATGCCTTTTTTGTAATGGTACGGTAAGCCTTTTTTGTAACGGTTTTTGCAGACTTTTTGCACATTGCGCCGGCTTTTTGTATTCAGGTGCAAAAAACAGCTGAAACCAACGCTAAATGTATGAATTGAGATCGCTGATTTATAGGCTGGTAATTTCAAAGTCAGTTTAAGTTGCGATTAGTTTAAAGCAAAGATGGCAGTACGGTACCGTACGAAAGTACGGTACGCCTCAATTTTTGCTAAATAGTACGGTACGCCTTTTTTGTAGTGGTACGGGTACGGTGCGTTGGTACGGTACGCTTCAAAAATTGAACTGAAGTACGGTACGCTGGTACGGTACGGTTCAAAGTGCGAGATACGTTGTACGCAAATTCTATACGTACCGTTCTGCCATCCTTGCCTACAAGGCTAAGACACTAAGCAAGTATTATGTCAAGCCTGAATAAAGCCTGACATTTTGTCAATCTCAAGCCCGAACCCAAACCGACCGGATAGTACCACCACCACCACCAACCCAAACCGACCCGAAAACCCCTTACAATCTGCTTCACCTGAAATTTGGGAGGATTTAATCTTTTTTCTCTTACTTTTCGGCTTCGCGTACCATTTGCGTTCGTTTTGTCCTTCGGCCCGAAAGTTCTCTGAACATCCTTAACTATTCGCCTGTAGTAGGCAGTATTACCAGCGTACTACCTTATTAAAGTAAAATTTGCTAAACTAAACAATAATTGCGATCGAACACTTTCAATACGATTATACGCCACGTGTAGACAACCGAGTGTAATGTACAGTACGTGTAGCCATAGGCGCAGCCAAGGGGGGTACCCCTAGAGGCACGGGCCTCCCCAATTGAAATGCTACCAGTGATAATAATATTGACAACGAAGCCTATTTAGCCTGTTTACTTGTCCACTTTTCGGAACTGGTTCTTGGTTCTGGTACCTGGCCTCAGCTGAGTCACACACAAAAAAGGTTCCGAATTACGTCCCAACGATTCCCATTTTGTTACTGCAACCAGAAGTGGACTGGTTGCAGTTCCAAAAAATCTGATCGTTTTAGGTTCACTAGGTTGGCTGCATTGGCAGGCTGATTGGACATAGGTTAGTAGCCTACACGGGTTAGTAATAAATTAGACTACAGTAAACAGACCTATGCTGGTATTGGTAGAGTATGCTAGGCTACTTTGGTCATGTAGAATAAAACTAATACGTAGTATACAGGGCCCGCGGGCCGGATGCGGATTCAAAATAGCAGATTCTAGGATGCTCGGAATTTTGAAAAAATAAACATAAACCGAAGACATCTTTTACTGTTTCAGTAACATGCATTGTCTTCAATTCATATAATAGTTACATCCAGACTAACCATTGTTGTTTATAAAAAGAAAATCACCAGCAATAATTGTAAAAAAAAAATGTAAGAAATTATTGTACGTGACGCTGCGCTGACGCTGTTGCGTAAAGCAGATTTTAGTTGCCACGCTGCGCGGCGCGGTGCACTAACAACAGCGCGTGGCCGCGTACGCTGCGCTGTTGCCATCTCTAGTCTTCGCCACCGATTCGTCCGAAAAAAATCCTGAATTTTTGGCGAAGACCGTTTTTTTGTTTGGGGGGGGTCTTCGCCATCAATTCGGCCAAAAAAAGGGCTGAATCTCTCGCGAAGACCTTTTTTTTGGTCTTCGCCATCGATTCGTCCGAAAAAAGGCCTGAATTTCGAACGAAGATTTTTCTCGTTTGGTCTGCTGAAATAGTGCCGGCCCGCTGAAACCTTGTTAGGACTGAATGTGGCCCACTAGTTCAAAAGGTTGCCGACCCCTGACGTAGTGGAACAAAAGCCATTTTTGTTGGATTGGTTCTGCTCTTAAAAAAGTTCGTCTGCTCGCAGGCTTGCCTCCTGTATTATAGTTATAAAGCTAGCAACAGAATAGGTTATTCGCTTTGATTGCTTAAACTTCCCACCGACATATTTTGCTTTACTGCTCTTTCAAATTTCCGCTTGGTTGGCTGTGCATGCATGCGTGACCGAGTTCTTAAAATGCGCATGCAAACTAGAGTGGAGCTTGGAGCCGGAGCGGAGTCGGAGCCGGATTTCGCATTTTTACGCCGGAGCCGGAGCGGAGCCCGAGTGACAATTTTTAAAAAAGATTAGGAGCCGGATCGGAGCCGGAGTCTAACCTTAAGGTAGTCTTTGAAGTCGAAGTGATAGTTGGTAGTAAAATCAGTAACTACTTTTGCATTCTGGATATAGAATATCAGAATATGTAGCTAGGCTAGGCTTATACCAAGCTATTGAGCAATATGAAAATTGGTTTGAATTTTTCGTCGAAGCGTATTTTTGTCTTGGGAGTATTTCGGAGCGGAATGTTGTTGTAAAATTTCGGAGCCGGATTGGAGCTGGATTCAGTCAAAGAAATATCGGAGTGGAGCCGGAGCGTAAAAATTAGCCACTTCGCTCCACTCTAATGCAAACTCGAGCGAAAAAGTGCCAACAAAAGAACTACTTTTCGGAACCAGAAACCAGTTCCGAAAAGCGGACATGTAAAAGTGTAATTGCTCTTCAGTTTCAGTTTCTTTCAGTGTTTTCGCCTACAACAGTACACGCGTACACCATTAGTTAACAAAAATATTAATAAAGACTACCAAGGTGCCCGGCCCCCTCAATTCAAGTTTTTGACATCAATTTAAATGTGTAACCCGGAAGAAATTCAGGATTTTTATCCTTAAAGTTGTAACTTCAGACCCTCATCTAACCTTTTTATGAACTTCAACCATTTATTGCACCAACTTCAAATAACAATCCACCTCCACCCCGCGAGTAGTTACGCAACACAATACATTTGAAACAAAATTAGCAAGGGGAAATGCTTATTGAATAAATTATTGAATTTGTTTTAATTGAGGGGCTCTTCTGGTCGTACATGTACTCCTAAAACTGTTTATTTTTATGACAAAACAAAAATTTCCTAAGGTATATCTTCAAGTGAATTATCATTTACTGCTAAAAATATTGCAAAAGGCAAAGTACCTTGCTTTCCCCCATCTGGGCCGAATCACCTACAAAATTTAACCCAAAAATGCCAGATTTTAAGCGTATTTCAGACTTGGCCTGTAAGTATAGGGAAGACTGAGCAGTGAACAGCTTAATTTTTTCAACTGGCTTTCAAACTTAAAAAATTATATTACTTCAAATGGCTCCAAAACCGTGCGAAATGCAATCCATCACGGCATTAAAAGAGCTATTTTTTCCAAAAAATCACCCAGCGGCTGCGGGCTTTGCCCCCAGACTCCCCTTTGAGTTACGTTTGAGTTACACTAGTTTGTTCGCTCTGCCTCCCAATTCGGACATTTTTGGAAAACTTTTGCTTCAAATCCTGTCTTTTTAGCAAAATCCTGATTACGTGCTTAATCAAGCCCAAGGCTTCTGGGCTTCCATTCTGAGGTATCTTTGTCCCATAAAAGTCCCTCTTTTCGAAAATTTTTGATAGCTTCATTGCATGTGATTTGCGGTTTGGCCCCCCAATCAAAAATCCTGGTTGCACCTATGAGTGTAGTAAAGAAACCCAACGCTCAAGGGCAGATCAAGATATCGCGCCCGCAAGCGTTTGTTGCTACCCCGATCGAAAAGTGAGCAGAACATGCTAAGAAGTATCTGCCAATCGTTGTTTACTATCTTTTCTTCAGTTTGTAACGACCTATGAGTTTGGTAAAGTGCGCCTCAAGCTACGCCAGCCTGCTCCACCGTGGGGCTAATAACATTATTCCAGCTAGCTCTCTCTACCTTTTACCTTGCTTGCTATACGCCATTGCATACTTTTGCAACAGTCAATTTCTAAACAGGCCCGGCGCCAGGATAGCGTGACTGGGGGGGCAGAAATAAATTTTCGGTGGGGACGAGAAGTTTATTTTGTGTGAATTCGAGAGGGGCACAGGGGCACGAGAAATTTATCCCAGTCTGGATGAAATAAACAAGGTGAGGAGCAAATAGTCAAAGGTATTTTCCTGCCGAAATCGCAAATTCAAGCGGTTTTTCCGGCCGAAAACAGGTGATCTCCAAAAAAAAAAAAAAAAAAAAAGGTCTTCATCCACAAAAAATACTAATTTGGACCCTCGATTTGCGCTCCAGAAGCCCCGAGCTTGTTAATTTCTTCGGGGCACAGTCCTCGCTTGGGGGGGCAAAATTTTCGTTTGGGGGGGCACAAGCAGTCAGATGGGGGGGGGCACGGCCCCGGTATGCCCCCGTGGCGCCAGGTCTCTTTCTAAACCTTGCAGCAGAGTGAGTAGAAACCCAGAACCATACAAGATGTCATTATAAAGTCCTAATTACAATTTTACCCATTGGAAACAAAAAGTGCTTCAAAGCTTTATACAAAGCATTAATTTTGCAATTAACACACAAAACACTTTTCACTCCAATAAGTGATTTTATTAACTTTTTGCGCAAAAAGAATGTTGTATTGCGCTTTGGACAATCTGCCCCAGCTTCCACTTGTATAGTTTTTATTTATTTATTTTCTATTCATTCACAAAAATAACAGCTTAAAACACAGACGCACTCACAAAAATAAAAGGAACATTGTCGGTGTAGGTACTACAAAAACATTACATTAGCTTGCTCGTAACAACAAATCCAATTTTCCTGAAATTTTAAAGTTATTTGTTTGTTTAGCAGAAACCACTTCACAAATTTCACCTTTTACACTAATTGTTTGTATTTAAAATTGTTGGAAATCGAGTTGCATATTTGCATTAGAAAATAATAAACGTAACACATAGTAACTCACAATTTTCTGATTAAAGGTTGCAATCAAAGTTAAGTTCGGTCGGAAGGACGAAAAACAACGTGCAAAATGTTCTTGTTGTTTCAAAATGTCTCGTGGTGTCGCTGTTGAGCTGTAATTCTGACCGATCTAAAAGCACCATTCATTACAATGCAGCGCAAATCTAGTTGCAGTAACCTACCGCTTAAGTTCGCACTCGTTTAAGCTCGCATCCCTGTTAAGTTCGCGCAAAATTTCCACAAATTATAGATTCAAGCTTTTCAAAAATTTAATGCTAGTAATTTAATGTTCACTTTTCAAACATGCCATGAAGCGTTAGTGGATACAGAATAGAACCTCTTTTACGTTTTGCTTCCCCAATCAACTGTCGCAGTTTTCACTAAAAATGTTCAAAAGAATTTTTCAGCTTGCTATATTCATCTGTTACTTGAACTTGCACGTCTAGAGTTAACTATGACCTTGTACTTTAAGAACTTTTTCGTATATGTTTTCAAACCCACAAGAAATTGACATAGCCTTAATTGGTTCCGGAAATGGTATGCAAGCTGCGGCAGTTGTGTGATTACTCTCATCTTCTGCGTTTTCTGCTGTTATTTGCATTGTTTCCAATACCTCATTCACATCATCCAAAATAACTTCATTGTTTTCGTCATCAATGTGCAATTGTGCATAAACTTTTTCATGGTGCATTCGTCTATTAAATGCTTTAAAGCTGTTTCGTTCTGGATAACACGCTTTTACGATTATCTCTGCTTGGTGACTTCGAACCAGCAGCAAAATTAGGGAATGACTAAAAGGCGATAAGTACGAAAAGGCGATTTAAGTTATGGCAAATCCCTAACCTAACCCTAATCCTAACCCAAACCCTAACCCTATTTCCTTTTAGCGCGATTTCCACCTTTTCCTAGGGCGGAAAAGTAGAAAATGGCAGAAATCGTGTTAAAAGGAGGGTTAGAATTAGGGTTAGGTTAGGGTCAGCCCTAACCCTAACCAACTTTTCCTAGTTTTCTGCCTTTCTGTCCGCAAAATTACGTGGGAAGAAATCAAACGTCAACCGGAAAGCTTGGAAAATGGTCAACTCCTAAGCGGGTGTGGATTCGTCCAAAGCATATCGCACTGTCGCTTTCTCGTGATAGAAAGATAAAGATGCATCAATCAATAAATGCTTTAAAGCTGCGCAAGAAATCAGCCACAATATCAAATTTCTCATCCACTCCACCTCGCAACGCTTCTTACTGATACTAGTAAAGTTCAACGCATTCTTAATTTTTTTTTTTTAATCTTTTTGTGTGCTTCTGGCCTAAAGGCTACCAGCTCGGAAGCCTAGGGAAGAGCCACCTGAACGGCGACTACTTAAAAGAAGCAATGCGAAAAATTGTCTTCCCACAGGAATCGAACCTGCAGCCTTTGGATTACCGGTCCACTGCTCTACCACTTGAGCTAGAGAAGCTAGAAAAGCCTTTGGATTACCGGTCCACACAAATGCCTTCATCTTCGAATTTTGGGATTTTGTGAACTGCTTCTAGTTTACCTCGCATAAAAAGAAGCTCAAAGGCTCTTCCCTAGGCTTCCGAGCTGGTAGCCTTTAGGCCAGAAGCACGCAAAACGATTAAAATATTAAAACTCTGGCCTGCAAACGTCAAAAAACATCTTAATTGACTTATTATTACAAGCATTCTTAATTGTTGCATCCGTAATGGAATTCCAGGCAAGCTTAACGTATTGAGCTGCATCTAGCAAATTGACGGGGTTGCCGTAAGCTACACCAGCTGCACCATAAGGTAGCCTATTTGCTTGCTCTTTTTTGTAAGCCTTCAACTTGTTACCAAGTTTGTAAAAATCCAAAACATTTTTAAGATATAAATATTTCTTCAGTGCGGCAATAGTTTCCATATCACAAGGCTGTTTCCAGCTAGTAAAGCTTGGTGAGAGAACACCACTGTAAGGTTTCCTCTTTCAAAAGCGGGAAAGTGGCTTGGAGCATTGTCCAACTGTAAAAGAACTGGTCAACTTCACGTCCTGTTCTTTTTTTTTTACCTCAGGACAGAACACATCATCAAACTATGCGATAATTCACTGACACACATGGTGCTTACACAACAATTCAATTAGCAACTCTCGATTTGAACATAAATTGTTGAGTTCGCACCTACCGGTTAAGTTCGCACAAGCTGCATAGATTCAAGTTGCGAACTTAAGAAGTAGGTTACTGTACCAATATTGATAACTCAACAACAACCTCGGCGAAAATATTCGACATATGTGTCAACCAGAGTTGTAAGTCGGGCCGGACTTTTTGGGTCTGGTTGACAAAACGTTTGGCTTAAATCGGGCTTAGTATACGTATTTGTCTTGAGTTTTTGCCGTTTAAATGCTTGTTTAAAAGCGTAACTAAATTTAAGATAACTTAAATTACTTTGATACGCTGAAAGACGACTTCGTTCAAGCATTATGTGATTATTATTATTACACAATTATTTATTAAAACGTCACAATTTATCAGCAATGAGCAAATTTATTTCAACGTATACCTGCAATAACCATTTACATTTTTAGATCTAACCTAATTTTCGAGCTTTTTCTGACCAGGCTTCGGCTTCAAATCCGTTTTTGGGTTTGGGCCTGTTAGTACTTGTCGGCCCGTTTACAACCCTGGTGTGAACGTCATCGGGTTTGAAATTAAGTTTAGTGACATATAATCGCATCATTGTTTTTCAAGCTTCCACACAAATGCCTTCATCTTCGAATTTTGGGATTTTGTGAACTGCTTCTAGTTTGCCTCGCATAAAAAGAAGCTCAAAAGCCTTGGTCTTTTAACTGATTGTGGATTTTTGTTTTTATTCTATCGAGTTTTTATTACAAGTTGCATTTTGCATTTTGTTTTTATTACAAGTTGCTCGGAATATTATTCACTTGATACTATTGTGAACACGATTTGCTATAAAACAAAACCAAACAGTTTTTACCGCATTCACTACACTCAAGTTAAACTCCACCGCGGAAAGACAATAAAAAAAGTGCTGTAGCAGAAAATTCAATTGTAAGAGGTAAAAGCGAAAAGCCATTTGAGAAAAATACCTTAGCCAAAAAGTTTGATTCTCTTTTCATTTCTTTTATCATCATTTTTCTAAAATCTTCATTAAACTTTGAACGAAATAATTAGACGAGAGACTTTATAGTACTCCAGCAAGTTTTCTCTCTAAGCCATTTTTGAAGCCCGCTACTACAAAATTTTTTACGTTATTTTTTGAATACATTTGCACTCATACACTGTAGTTCATTGTTACCCTTAGTTATGTCCCAAATTTTGCGGACCCCGTCTTCGAATCTGTGCCGTATACCTAAAAGAACCGATCGTGCGGCATCCTGCGAAAATTTTTCCTAGCACAGCATTTAAAAAGGGAATATGTTGTGGAAAGATAAAACGCTGGTGAAGCAGAATTGTAATAATCAACCGTTTTTAGCGCTTTGGCTTTGCATGTTATACTTTATAATATTGCAGTTTTTAAAAAATTTCTCCGGGTGATGACAAAATTCTGTTCAACATAATAATTGTACTCTTTGTGTTCTAGCACCAAAGCCTCACTGTTCCAGTATTTATTTGCTGCATCGTTGTTCTCACCGCGCCTAACTGCTACCTTGCATTTGTGTTGCTTGTAGCGAAATATCAAGCATTTTCACAAATACAGGGTAAAGCCAGACAAGGTATAAAAATCTCATGCTATTTCTTCTAGTGCAATTATAAGTTATACTTTAACTGGTTAATAATTCAAATAGGTATTTCTAAAATGTTTTTTAGGAAGAACTGTTTTTAGAGGATTGGGTTGAAGACTTTGAGGTTATCTTCTCGATGACTAAAGGTAGACTATTATAGTACACGGAGTTGCTATCGGCTTGGGTTTGGAAAAAAGAATGAAACCAAACTGATTCGGGCCGCGAAGTTCGCGAATATCAACGGTTTATTTGACGTTTTGTTCCGTGCATTGTAAACTGCGATCAAGATAATGGAATTAAGGCTTTGCAAAACCTTACCAAACGGATGAATAATTTACCGTGCAGTACGAGAATAACACTAAAGAATTTTTGACAGTATCACACCAACTCAGAACTTGCAAACTTGGCAACAGCAGAAAGAATCGAACCAACTTTTTGGTAGTTAGCGTCGTATTTTTTACCACCGCGCAATCCGTAAAAGAAAAAGCTCTTCAGACGAGATGAGCAACGTTTTTACGAAATTCTCTCATTATGTTTGCCGTCGATTCGCGAGGAACAAAATGAAGTCTTTGCTGAAGATAGCACGTAAGTCTGTTTAGATAGTTCAAATATGTGGAGCCATCTGAACACATCCACAACTTGAAACTACCTACATTGGTCTTACGTTACATAAAGCGATTCTCAATCTTTCAATCAATCTCAATCTTAGATAAAGCGCATTGCCAACTAGAAATTTTGATTATACTAAGGGATTTAGTAGTTTCTGTGCTGAGTTGCATATTTTTAATTTGAAGACCGAATGCGTGCCAGGCTTCTTGCTTTGAATGACTCAAGCATTCTCTCACTACATTTTTGCGATAAAAGTATTTCTCTGCTTTACTAATATTTTGTTGAAACATTGTATCGACTGTAAACGAATCGCAAACTTGAAACCATGATAGTGTACTGAGATGCACTTGATTTTGGTCAATGAAACGCCGCCGTTCCCGTCCGATCAATTATAAAATTAACGTTTGGGCCCTGCAGCCTCTCATCCATCTGCAAATTTATATGCAGTTTAATGGGTTTTTAAGTTGCTGCTAGCAGTTTTTAAAGTTTCAAAAAAGTTTTGATTTGGCCTCAGATACTTTATTACTGCTAAAAATGTCCATTAAAATCTAGTCTGTGCTGTCATAAAAAGGCCGCTTGAACGGGCAAAAACATACCGCAAATGCTGGAGAGTGAATAATTGATAGAAAATCTCTCGTCCGTTTAATGGCAAATTTTATGGGTTTTATGGGAAGCAGCGACAAGCACGCTGGTAAAACTTGGACAAACATAGCTGGGCAAAACAGCTTTTAACGAGAGCGGAGAATGGTAAAACAGGGAACTCCTATTGTGCAGAGTTTTACCACCGCAGCCTATAAACGGTTTCATGTTGAAAATCAACCACTTTTGTTGGTGTAGTTTCTCGTTATTTAACTTCAAACATGAATTTTTGTGTTTGCTTTGTTATAAATTAGCTACTGCTAAATTTTATAGCCTTTTTTGTTGAAATACATCGCAAAATTCATATGGTTTTCGTTCAAAGAGAGTACGCTAGTACAAAGTACCTTTGAATAAACCTAAGTATTTGAAAAGAAGCTAGCTTTCAAAGATTAATAGAAGGTTTTTAACTTCGATCCAAAGAGTTCTATTAATTCACTCAACAGTTTCAAATCTGAATTGTTTCATGCACAATTTTTTTTATCACTATCTCATTTAAATGAGAAAATTTTTGTATTCCATTCTGGAATGAGTGAATTTTTCTTGAGCTGAAAATATACGGTAACTGGTTAATGTAAAGGCATACAAAACTAATTTTATTACCGGAACATCTACTTTGTGTGAAAACACTCGTTTAGAAATGAAGCATTACTTTGTAATAAAAGCTTCACTCTTCTCAGAAATACAATTACTAGATTCGAAGAAAGTAGGTTTTGAAGTGTGTTTCAGTGGTCAAAAGCGATGCTCATCATAAAGAACATTACCGTACTACGTGAATGGCATCCACGGAGTCATCTTGTGACGTCTTTGCATGTAATGAATCCTACGAAAGCTAAAACAGCTGTTGCACCCTCGCAGAATCCATCATGTGGACAGAATATACAGTACGTCACTGGACATCTCTTATATTAATAAAAGGAAGCTTTCTTTATACGAATTAAGTATAATCACTGCGTTAATCAAGATAATAACCTCTTATTAACTCGTAATGTTTTTGATTGCGTAAGGGCGTTAATTTTTACGTCACGTCAGATTTTTTGATGACAATAAAAAAAAAGCAAATTAAATGAATCACCTAATTGAATATATCTAACAATTATAAAAAACTGGATAATCAAGTTCCAAAATTAAAACCAGGTATAACCGAAAATGGGTTAATTTTTAGTGTTCGATAAAGTTGAGTAGAAATTGATACGTAAAAATTATTCGTATCATTTCTGTCAAAATAAGAATATCAGTAGTAAAAATTTAAAATGAGTGGGTCGAGTAAATAGAGCGCCTGCTACTGAAACAGAAGATATGAGTTGTATTCTCGGTGGGGTTAAACCAAAAACTATAAAAGTTAGTATTTGCGGCTTCCTTGCCGGACGATCAGCGATAAAAAAATCGACAGTGTGAAGCCTACACAGTGTGTGCAGACAGGTGGCAGCTTGACTCGTAGATCAAAACGTTCTCTTCGCTGGCTTCTGATCAATACAACTTGAAAAATACGTCACAATTACTCTATTTTAGGGAGTTCGGAGAAAAAGATGTTAATTGAATCTCAATAAAATTTAAGTGTATTGATTGCCTTCCACAACACAAACGTTCAGCAAACAAATTGTGTAGCTAAAAGATGAATTTCGGAGGACACGAGGCAAGTTGCTATTTTATTTACAATTTTAAAAAAGTTTTAGACAATTTTTAAGAAAAAAATGAAAAAACTTTCAACACACAGAGTAATCATTCTGCTGACTTTAAACTGATAATGTTTTTAGCCGTATTAGAAATATTTTTTGTTTTCAAAGAAACAAATTTTTCGAAAAAAATTATTGTTCACACAACGTTAACTCATCAAGTTCAAACTACGGCCTATTTTTCGAATTAATTCATCACGAATGTTATGCACCAACGTAGATTAACTTTGATCCAAAGATTAACAAAATTTTAGGGTAAAGTTAAACAACTGGTCGGGCGAATTGCTATAAGATAGAAAAATCGTGGATCAAAATTAATCCGCGTTGGCGCATACGAACCACTTTCATACCGGTACTTAGAAAGTCATTATTCATGATTATGGTTAAATAGCACATCATACAGTATTTCAAGATAAAAGAGTTTATTTTTTACAGCGCGTATTCGCTCAAACAAAACACAGCATTATTCATTTTTACAAACAAACTGGTAACGAGAAAGGACCGTGAGTGATTAAAAGTAGAATAAATGAAATTGAAAATATATTTTTGTAGTAGCAAACATATATCTTTTTCCAGTTGCCCGGAGCGTACAGAAGTACACTTGATAATAGGGATGGCAGAGGGATGAGAGGAACCCTCCCCTCCAAGTCTTCTCGGCACACGTCCGGGTCTCATGTGAGTTATTCTAATGTGTATAAGCTATACATTCTGAAACTTGTAATATCGGCGCTGTTGCTCTTTTGCGGCCAGCTCTCAAATATGCATTTATCTGACACTGAACTGTATACTAAATCAAAGTTTGCTGCAAAAATTGACTTTTGTGGATTACATTTACAATGCCTTGTTGTCCACTTTCTATTTTGAAAAAGCTTTTTGCAATTCAATCCATTTGTTTATCTTTAATCAGATTGCTTATAGTTATGCAGTAGAACGCCGATTATCCAAACGCCGATTAATTATCCGAACGCTACTAAAAATAAGTTATTAGAGCTTGATATCCATGAGCGAGAAGCATTTGAAGTAGAAAGAGGCAATTCTTCAACATGCAGCTAAGCTTTGGTAGTAACGATGGCTCTAAACAACGAAAAAACTTACCGGTAACCTAAAAAAATGAATGACTACTTAAACTCTAACAATGTACAGTAAAACACAATGTGTGAGTAGTGTACTTGATGTTTATGTAAGATTGCATTTTGTTCAATTATCCGAACAAACCACTTTTCCAAACACTCCTCGTTCCAATTAGTTCGGATAATTGGCGTTTTACTTATATTTACATTCTTCACATTGTAGAAACCGAGCACCATCGATTACAAAGAGGATTCGTTCAGCTTCCGGGACAGCGACATGGAATCAAGGTATTATGCTGTTCGACAGATTTTCGCTTTTTTGCAAATTGGATCAGAACATAAAAATACCATTATACTTTATTCTATTTCAGAGGTCCACTACAAAACTGGTTTGTATCGACTAAATACTGTATTTTAGTTTTTCTTAATGCCCCAAGAAGTGAACTATTTGCTTCATTTATATTTTCGCAGTCAATCACTTTTCATTATGAGTTCAAGTGTTTCATTTTCAATCAGTCATTTTTCAGAAAAGTCTCCACTTTTTTAGTTTCGGACCCATACTCTTGAAATATTGCAGCTTTGGCTAGAGATGAAGCCACGAAGTGAATACAACTCATTTTGTATGCCTGCTGGGAAACACGGGTTCAATTCATAGCCAAAACATGTTAAAAAGTTTTTAGATAACGCTTTTACGAAATGTTATCTCTAATTAGCGGATTCAAACGAGCAGCAAATTTAGTCATATGAACAAAGCAAATTTGGAAAAAAAAAACATAAAGGAGCACTCAAGTTAAATTTTCACTGTAAAATTGACCAAAACGTTGGAAAAAACCTAAAAAATGTATTCTTACCAAATTTCAACTTTCTACTTTTTCAGTTTTCAAGATATTACAGGTCAAAATTAACAACTGCTTTTATTTACTTGAAAAGCAGCTAATTTACAATTCTGACCCTTTACTTTGCATTGAAAAAAACTCTGCCCCAAAACACTCATTAAAAATTGGGAATATGCAGTAGCCTTTAGAAAAATTTCAACGTGGAAAAAGTATTTCTAAGGGGAAATCTAAACTTATGTCTTGGTAGAGAAAGATCCTAGAAAGCTCAATTTCGGCGAAGTTCACGAAAATAAAAGACTTAAAGTCTCAATCTGGATAAGCTTCTGGTTGTGAGAAAAAATGACTACGGATGGGATTCGTATCTATGCCCTCAAAAACCAGAGATATACACTGGTTTCGTGGTCACAGAGTTCGTCAACGCAAGACAGACGTTAGATCACTCTGTCACTATAGCTCTGTGTTGATACGAGCATGCTAACCATAGGTGTAAAGTAACGAAAGTAGCTCTGCTTAAGTAGTCTACTCAAGCAGAATTTGCCGGTATCAAGCACCTTTAAAGTAATTACATTTTTGGATGCTTTCTACTTTCACTTGCTTACTTTAGCATGAAGTAACGCTACTTAAGTAGTATTTTGACTCAGAACAGTACAAAGTGCTGTTGTTTTAAACTTGAATCACAAATTCGTCAGAACATTTGAATTTTTTATCGACAATTGCTCAGTAAAGTTAAGTTAGATTTTATGAAATGATTCCTAGTAAAATCTACGTGTCATGATTTTTAAATCTCAAAGTTTTGGTGTTGTTCTTTTTGATTGGAACAAATAAAAACTTCCAACAATTAATTACTTATGACGTCTTGAGAGAGCGATGGGTTACAAGACCAAGCATTATGTGGCAGTGATGTAGAGGTAGTCGACTAGTTGTCATACACTACAGTTTGTCGATTGAATAATTTGTTTATTTTGCTTAAATACTTTCAGAAATATTTGTACTTGAGTACTTTTACAACGACTATTTTTTACTTTTACTCAAGTACTTCTTTTGTTCAATACTTTGTACTATACTTCAAAATTTTTTTCGTTCAAATAACAAAACTTTTACTTGATTACACTTTTCGAGTACTTTTACACCACCGATGCTAACTTATAAGAAAGTTAAACTGTTTACCGCCTCATTTTGACCGAGATCTGCAAGCTTTAGGCGGCTGAGACTGCAGATGCATAGCACTCGCTGCATTGAGATTTGAAAAGTCACTCTCCGTTTCCGGTGTTCGCGCTGTGCGAGTGACGAGCGCGTGAGCTTGTTGACCTACATTCTTCTCATTTGGCAAAATTAGTTTTCTGATCTGTAAAAATTTTTTTGAGATAAAACCAGGCAAAAAATCTCACACTTGAATGCTCGTTTGAAGGATCAACCGGAAAGCTTGGAAATTGATTAATCACTGCACAAACCAAAAAGAACTTCCTTAGTTTTGATGTTAGGGAGGTTAGCAATACACACCATGATATTGGGGTTATATGAATTCTTAAGGCCAACGTAAACTCTAAACATGCCTAAAAATTAGCACTATTAAAATACATGTAACTTCTTTCACAAGTAGTTTAACGCATTTTGCTACATCATGGTTTTTTCAAAATGCCATTTTTGATATCAGTATGTTTCCAAAATTAGACGTTCTACCAGCATGAGCCGATTGCACGGTAAGAAAATCTCGCACTCATCCGGGACTTTTCACGGTAGCCAATCTCAAATAACCGACGGAAAAAGAACCGTTTCAATGGGAGCCAATCATCGCGCCCATCAGTTGGGCCACGAAAAACATCGAACTCTGGAACCAAACAGATCAATGCGAAACAGCCAAGCATTTACGGTGGGTGATTCCAAAGACGTAGAATTAGTTCATCTGTAGCAAAGAAATATAGTTTTAAGAGAAAGTTTTCAACGGTGTTAAACCACCATAATTGATGGTGTAACAGGTGGTAGAAAAAGTACTGGTCGGGAATTGTCGTAAGATTGGTTTCTCTGTAGTTATGACATAGTTTTCTTCCATTTTTCTCAAACTATAGCTTTTCTCTTTTACATCCTGTCAGACAAACCTTATCAGTCTTTGAATTGCTGGTTTGTTTCTACAGTTTGATAAGATGGTTGATTGCAGTATATACGACTAATACGAGTAACAAACTCTCTGCGCCACCTAGAGATTGAAACACTCGAAAATATAGCACGGCGCATCAACTGTCAATGTGTCGTTTAGATCAGCAAATCATCGCGGAAAAGAATGACCGGAACAGAAAATTCGAGTTTATACAGCTCTGCTGACAGTTTTGGTGAGTTATTACGTTTTGGCTACAAGTCAAAAAATATTTTCTTGTAAAGCCAAGTGTGCCAAATTATTTATGTATGATACGCTTAATCTAAATTTTTTTTTTCAACTTCAAGTGGATTTACACACTACCTGTTTTTTGTCCGCTTTTGTCCGTTTTGTACATTTTTTCTTCTCCATAAAGAAGTATGCTCTTTTTCGTCCGCATTTTTTTATGTCCAAATCTGCACAAATCAGACTGTCACATACTTGAGAAAAGTTTTCCGAAAAAAATTTTTTTGTAAAGAGGTACAGCCCTAGTTTGAAATATCGCTCTCATCGTTTATATACACAAAATTTTTGAACAAAATTTTGATCAATATGTAACAGTCTGCTTAGTGTGGATATGGACTTATAAAAATGCGAACGGAAATGCGCATACTTTTCATGGAGAAGCAAAAACTTGAAAAAACGAACAGAAGCGGACGAAAAACGGATACTTTGAGAATTTACCTTTAGTAATCAACTTTCTTAGAACAACGGTGTGATTACGAATTTTTGTGACGAAAAAGTTATCTGATTTAAAATATAAAACACATTGAGGACCTTTTTAGCGACTATACGACTAAATTATAATTGTAATTACTGTACATCTTTATTCACGAAGCTGCCTTGGCTAGGAGACAGTAAAGGGACTTTTCGGTCTTCGAGTCAAGCTGCCTTGCTGCCCATTTATCTACCACGCTCGATGAATGCTTCACTTTATCTCTTTTAATGCTGAACATCATGCAGGGAAGGAGTGAATATCTACTTTTTATAGTCTTTGTTTTGACTCGACCGGGAATCGAACCCGAACCTAGAGTTTTAGTAGCAGACGCTGCAATCACTCGAATACTATCTTGTACAGTTGTACACATTCTCAGAAGAGGATGTTGATATAGGCGATTTGCAATAACTCTTCTTTTCAGCATCTCAAGAAAACGATGACGTATATCCATCTCTGCCTTCAAAATCGGTAAATTTTGTATAGCTCGTTTATTCTAAAACGTACTCGTAGAATGGTTAGTTGTAATTTTAAATAAAGTAATCCAGCATAAATCAGCAAGTAGCATGAGCAATGATAGTATGTACAAAGTGTTTGATTACCTCACAAAACATTATATTCGTTTTCTGATTGCATAAATACACAAGCTTTTATCAAAGCACTAAATTTGTTGCAGAGCAAGTATGGGAGCACATCATCTAATTACAGTGATAGATTCTATCCGAATCCACTAGAGGTAAGATTATTAGAAGCAGCTGCACAATCCAGCAGTGAATCTACCTGGAAGTAAGGTGGCTCTTGTATCGGGCCTCTACATTTGGAATCCGGCCCTGACTTCTGGGGTTTTGAAGCAGTAAAGACCTTTTTTAATTGGGTTCAAACAGGGTCTCAACCGACAAAGACGTTTATGGGCCTTCAGCATATAAATTGCTTAAAACACAAAGTAGTAATTGCAATGAAAAGTTAGCGGATTATCGAATAGTTGCGTCTGACGCTGTTCGGTGACAGGAGGATAAATTTGCACAACAACAACAACAAATCTGCCCAGAAACGAGTCTCAACTGGTAGTTTACTTTTGGGTCCCAGTATTATAGATTTGTCACTTGAATAAACTCCTAATCAGTGTTGTTGTGAAAATGTATGGAGAATAGTCAATCATGTCAAACTTCACACAGCAATCAACCAAATTAAGTATTTCCAACGTTAGGTAGCGTATTCTTACTTTGTGTGAAGCTTTAGTACTTAGTCCAAATTAGGGCTTTAGAGGAAAAGACATTAAAAAAATTTCTTAGAAATTGCAGTTTTTGAAAAAAATAACTCTAGATTGTATAAAATCATAGTTTAATAGTCATTTCTTGCCTCAAAATCGAAAAAAGTTTTTAATCGCTACCAAAAAAATTTTAGAGCGCATCAGGTGGACAGCGATTCAACTCGACAATATCACAAGATACCGACACTACGATAACAAGTGGGAAAGCACCCTCAGGATTCGATGATTTGGCGGATTATTTTAACAAGTACAATAATTTGATTTCAAGAAGTGTTTAATACTTAATTATTATCAGAATAAATGATTTGGTTGGTTAATCAAATCGTCTGGGCTATTTCGTGCAATGCAGCAATACACATCACTACAAACCCGGTGGTTGAAGCGGAACGTACTCGTATATTTATAAGAAACAAATACTTTTTAATTTAATATAATTAGATTTGATTTGTGGTTATTGCTAATTTATTGACACATATTTCTTTATGATGTCAGAAAACTGGAAGATGTTCAGCGTCAATCGGAAAAACTCAAAGGCGAACCAAAACAAAAAAAAAGCAAAAATGTAAGTCGCAATTTATAATTTTTCACTTGCCATTTGAACTAAAAAAAGAACACTAATTAATTTTAGAACACAACGTAATGAAGCAACCGACAAAAGCCTATATCATTTTATTTTTCGAGCATTTACTAAATAAAATAAATTTATGGTAAAGCTTAGTTGTCCTCTATCTCAACACATTTAGCCTGTTTACATGTGCACTTTTGGGAACCAGTTCTTAGTTCTAGTCCAGAACCTTTTTTGTGTGTGACTCAGCAAAATTCAGGCACTAGAACTAAGAACTGGTTCCCAAAAGTGCACATGTAAACGGGCTAATTTTGTTCACTATCAACTAACTAATTTTTTCTCCACCCCCCCCCAAAAAAAAAACAAAGCAAAAAACAAAAAAGAAAAACCAAAACCAAAACAAGTACACGCAAGACAAAGAAAATTAAAGTTGGAAAAAGAGTAAACATGCTCGTTGATATCTTAAAATGAAAACTTCTTAAGACCACAGAATTTGTCGAGTTCTCAGTATTTTGCCTGCACCAGCACTAAAAGACTTCTGATATTTTCCTCAATGTTGATTTTTTATAATTCCTATTTTCTCAATAACTGAGTTTTCGAACCTTAAACCTGAAATTCTTTTGCTTGATATTGAGCGGTTGTTAGCCGATAGAACTTTTAGTTTTCTTTTTTATTTGGTATTCACCACATAAATTCGAAATGTATACGTATGTAAAAAAGTGAATTGTGTGATTGTCTTATTTCTTTAGAGATTCGAGTCATTTCAAGATGATTCTTCCATGTTCAGCATGACCCGAGGTCCTCCGGGTGGAGGTTCTTTTGTTCGACGTGGAAAGAGCCTTAACAATAGCACTATCCGACTAACAAATAGAGCCAACACTTTGCAATCTCAAACTTCGGCAGCAACGCAAAACTCCAGGCCAAGATCGAAATCGGTAACAGCGTTAGGAGCTTATTCAGCATTCAAACAAGCATATAAGATAAAGAAAGGTCGCTGCGCTAATACGCTACTTTCTTGTGACTTACTTTCTGCAGCTGAATTTTGAAAGAAATATTGAACTTAATCAAATATCGGTGATATTTTGTTTGTATTACAAGCAACTAGAGGCGTGCAAACTGGCTGAAAAAAATTCTCTTGAACGCACCGTAGTTAAAACAATAAAGTTGATAGTATTGCCCACTACATGATCGATAAAACTCTTCATAGAGCATAACTTTGAACATGCTCTGTACTCCTATACGACTACTCGACACATAATTCACACATAATTTATTGAAACGATTGCAGGTTTGGAATTCACAGGTAAAGTACTGTCTTGCTTAGTTACATTCACGTTGAAATCAGCATTCAGTAGGGTACGAAAACGAGTCTTTTTAGAGAAAAGCATCGCAGATGACAGAGTCAAGTTTGATTTCGGTCAAAAGCGAAATTGAGGGATTGAAATCGCAAATCTCAAAGAGCTTGAACCGAGCAAGTAAAAACAGTGTCCTCACATCTGAGGACATGGATGACATGGCTGACTACTTCGGAAAAAGATTGGAGGAATGCCAAAAGCAAGTAAGAGCAGTGCACTAATTATATCTTTTTTTAAAAGCCGTAATAAACCTCTAATGGAGCCTTGGAGTGTTTTTTTTTCAGTTTGAAACAGAAAACTATGCTCCAGGAAGAGCATAAAAGAAGTGAAGTCATGACTTCCGAAACGTCCTGCTTTGTTTCAAAAACAAGAATTAAAGTCGAGTAGGCCAATCATTAATATTGGATGGTTTAATTTTATGTTACATCCAAACGAGGCAAAGACATTGTGAAAAGCTTCAAATTGTAACCGTTTACAACTTGTGGTCGAAGATAGCTCCAATATAAATAACAAAAATAGATCCACGAAATATTACCACAAGTGTATATTTATTGCAATTTTTGATAGAAACATTGTAGAGCCATAATGGTGCGAAAAACGGTTGCATTTTATGCAAATGATCTATTCAGTGGTTATTTTTAATAGGTTTACGATGCAGTGAACCAGGTCCAGAGTGAAGTTGGAGAGCTAAGAAAAGGCTACGATGGGTCTTCTCAACAAAGAGGAAGAGTAAGGCAGTTTAATTTTCACTTAGAAGTTATCCTCAAAAATCTATCGTAGAATCTCCGCAGAATCATGTAATGCTATATAGATCTCATAACATGGAATCATTATTTATTAGAATAGTCTATGGCTTGTGTTATGCATACCTAAATAACTTTTTTGTAGTTTATTTCTCATTGCTCTCAACATGAATGATAGGTGCTTAAGTAGCTGCTGTAACTTCATCATTATCATTATTACGGCATTTTTGTCAGTATCAACATTAATTGTTTAAGATACAATTTAGATTCTGCTTTAGTCAGTTTAAGCCTGGAGTTAAACGTATAAACTTCAAAAGTATATAACAATACGTATTTTGCAACAACAAGCACATCTTCCAGAAATAAAATTCAATTGACGTTTAAGTGGTATTTGATAAAATTTCTATTTTCCGTTATCTTAATACGAATTGATGTTGTTCATAAGGATGCAAAGTATTTAGTATAAACTGATAAGTTCTTGTGACAGAGTCGTCATCGTTGGGGCCATGATCTGACCGACGATTCATACGACAGCAGTGACAGTGGCATCGGCGCAAAGAACAGTACAATCCGGCCTCCTGCACGACCACAGCGAGACGATACCATCAAAAAAAGTCGGTAGTAGAAAATTCCTCAATTGAAATTATGTTGGTTTGTTTGTCGCGTATATTCTTCGCTCAGTACCATTTTCAGGAAGATGTTTCGAAGGCGGCAAATCGTTGGCAATTCTGCGTCCCGATTTAACCGGCCTCCAAACTGAATCCTAGACTTGCCGTTTTAGAAATGAGCATGAAACTATAAAAGGTATAGATTCACAACTTTGAGGCTCGAACTCCACTGGGCGTGAAATTGCAAGCGTACGAGCGTATATTTATTCAATTTTATTTAACTGTTAGTGTGTATACGCTGGTAAGCGGAACGCCGGGCGTACCGAGTTTTTTAAATTTAACTAAAAACGGGCCCACACTCTATATCGGGCCTGAACGTCGCAGCTGCAGTGAAACTTTGCTTTTTATGCCAAATACCAGCTCGTACTTCAATGACTATTTGAATGCAAATTGTTTTTAGAATCTGGGTTTACTGACAAAGGATTTTCAAATGCATCCTCAACGTTGCGAAGGAGGAGTCAAGGAAATATTCCTCCAGCCTTGCCTCCGCGCAGTGATGACATGAGCGGAAGTGCAAGTTTTACGTCAGAAGAACTGCCTCCTCTCCCACCCGGTTACGGAGATGAGGACTTCATGCCATTCTTTGATGACGATGATGAAATGGAATCTCTTGGATCAGACGGTGAAGATGATTGGGACGACTTTGAAGAGGTACAGCGCACAAAAACTAAATTCTTGCCCGGTGTTACTGTGTATTTCACCAACACTAAAAAAAAATTGGGCTGCTCTAATCCTGCTTTTGACTTCTTACGCGATATTCAGATGTTGTAATTCTTTTTTGTTGTATGTTGTAGTTTATTGATGATGACACACCAGCCCCAGAAACATCCATTCCTGTTCCTAAGATTACTTTCAAGAAGACCAATTACGTGTACCAGACTATTTATTCGTTGTACATTTGTGCGTTTTTGGCTTATGTGTTCGTTCGAATTCAGTTTACACTTGATGCTCCTGGATTGAACAGGATCTATTGCATTGTAGTTGCAGCACTGGAGATCATAACAGCTCCTTCGTTATTACTGCAAGTAAGTAGCAACAAATTACACTATTCAACAAAGTTTAGTTTCAAGCTTTTATTTTTCTGATTCATAACACAATGAAATTCATTGATCACAATCTAAACAAACAAACCATGCAGAATTCCAACTTTTGGTGAGTAAATTACCTAGATGGTTTACTGTTCTGTAATTTGCTTCTAGTTTGGCCAAACCATATTCAACAAAGTTTAGTTTCAAGCTTTTGTTTTTCTGGTTCACAACACAATGAAATTCATTGATCACAATCTAAACAAACAAACAAACAAACAAACAAACCATACAGAATTCCAACTTTTGGTGAGTAAATTGCCTAGATGATTTACTGTTCTGTACAGAAGCAAGAAATCCGGCTCTGCTCCAATTGAAATGCCACCATGATACAAATAATAACAACAAAGCCTATTGTTTCTTCAGCATCACTTTCTTTTAGTATTTTAGCGTACAACAGTACTAATTAACATTATTATTATTTACGACCAGGAGGCCCGGGCCCTCTTAATTCAAATCTTTGCCAATCACTTTATACGTATAACCCGGAAGAAATTCATGGTTTTGTTCCAAAAGTTGAAACCTCAGGCCCTTATCTAACCTTTTTATGAGCGTAATTCACTAACGTGATTAGTAGCCATCTATTGCATAGGTTCTCAAAGTGCTTCGTACGGAGCTCCAGGACTCCGCTAGAAAAACCTAGGGGCTTCGCAAGATGTTCGTTTACTTTTTTGTTTTTATTTTCGAAATTTATTGTGGGGCTTCGTAAATAATGGTCAACCTCTTCAAGGGCTCCATAACACCAAAAGTTCAAGAACCCCTCATTTATTCTACGAACTTCAAATAACAATCCTCCTCCACCTCGCCAGTTTTGCACGACAAAATACTTGAAAAAAATTTAACTAGAGGAAATGCTTATTGAACAATCATTAAATGTGAATCGAGGGGGCCTGGGCCTCTTAGTCCTACATGCTCTCCTAAAACTGGTTATTTTCAAGACAAAAATTTCTAAGGCAAATCTTTGAGTGAATTATTATTTACTTGTAAAAAATTTGCTGGAATCAATGTACCGTATTGCTTCCCTCCACCTGGACCGAGTCACGTACAAAATTTAACCCCAAAATGCAAGATTTTAAACGTGTTTTGGCTTGATATGTAAGTAAAAGCAGAACTGAACAATTTGACTTTTTCAATTGGCTTTCAAATCGTAAAAATGTAGTTCTTTGAAACGGCTCTAAAAACGTGTGAAATGTGATCCAAATGGCATTAAAATAGCTATTTTTTCCAAAAGATTACAAAAAATTGCCCAGCGGCTGGGGGCTTTGCTGCCAGACCCCTGTCTGCGATGCGTTTGAGTTACACTAGTTAGCTCTACTTGTCTACCAATTTAGACATTTTAGGAAACCTTCATAAATTTTGGTTCAAGTTGTCCACCTTCAGCAAAATCATGTTTATGTGTCACACACATCGGCCCCGGCTTCTGACCTTCCATTCTACGGTATCTTTGTCCCATAAAAAGTCCCTCCTTTCGAAAATTTCTGATAAAGTCATTGCATGTGATTTGCGTTTGCCCCTCCCTCAATCAAAAATCCTGGCTACGCCTATGGGCCAAACGCACTTTTCAAGTTGCCGAAATAGCTTTGCAAAATTCTTGTATCTGATTATCTCACATACTAATGTGGTTCTGCTATCGTTCAGGGCTTTTGCTTGTGGAGATGGGTGTCACGCGACCCACCACCGGAGGATGCTTTTCAACGCCCGAAATTCCATACTGCAAGAATCATGGTTCCAACATACAAGGTAGGCTTTAAGAGTTTATATTAACAGGAAGTATCTTTTCCGTGATCTCTTTGTTAGAATATTTATAAACGCATACAACAGGCATTACAATTTTTGATGTTGATGCTAAAACTTTGCAACTGTAACGTTTTTATGCCACAACTTTGATGCAGTGCAGCTTGAAAGTGCTGTACTGTACATATTTATGTGTGGTTGCGTTACATTAGAATAATAACTTCTTACACATGGTTGGTGATTCGTTCACAATTGAACAGAGAGACTTGTGTTTGTACAAACATCCTAAGAAGTTTAGTTTAAAGGCCGAATGTTGTAATGTTTAGTCACCAGATTCTAAAACATCCTTTTTTAGGAACCTCTTGAAGTGGTGGCTGGGACAGTTCATGAGATCATCCACATGGATCTCCCTCCGCATTTTCACGTGCACGTTTATATTTTGGATGATGGAAAAAGAGAAAACGTGGAGAAATGGATCTTGTCAAAGCGAACTAAAAGGTTGTTATGATTTTTGATAGTGATGATGAAGTTACCGGTATCTATTGCGTTTACTAACTGTCTCATTACTTTCAATTTAAAATACTTATTCCTCATATGAAATAGATCCGCAGCATTTCATAGGCGTAATAGATATTTTTCTCTGTTTATATCAAACTGAAGCACCACTTCTATCAAACATAAAATGGTTTGGTTCCGTGTCAAAAAAAGAAATACAATGTGTAGATTCTAGAAGGTTTGCTTTGTGGAGAAATTTTTTGACATTTTTTCTGCATAGGCGAGTGTTTTTGCATTATATTGCTCGGCCAAAGCTTCCGGGCGTGCCTCATCACGCAAAGGCTGGTAACATCAACCATACTCTTCATTACATCTTCGATGATGCTTTTGCTGAAAGAGAATGTGTGATCATTTTTGATGCTGATTTCATGCCGAGGTAAGTTAAAATCCTGATTAGGAGAAATACTATTTGTAGGCATGTCTAGCAAAAATAACAAACCTTATTTAAATATAAAAATTATTCCAGATTGATTATTCTTTCATAACAATTAATCAATTTTTTTTGCACAAACCTTATGTCTACTTTGGAACCATTTCATCAGGCTATTATCTTTTCAAATATGTTTATTATCGACAAATATGCTAAATGGAGATCTATTATAAATAACAGTAGAATTTACAGTGGTTATTTTCAGCCTTTTATTCTTCACTATTTTGATTTATTTACTTTGTTTTATAGACGAAACTACTTGCTGAAAGTGCTGCCGGTGTTTTCCGAAAAACGAACAAGACCGATTGGCTTGGTTCAGACCCCTCAGTTTTTCTACAATGTAAATCCTGATGAGGATGTGTGGGATCACTTAAACGTTTCATTTTTCCACCGAATCGAACCAAGTTTAGACCGATGGAGTGCTGTGAACTGCTGCGGAACAAATTTTGTGGTGCGTGCTGATGCGTTGAAGGATATCGGATACTTTCCTGTCGGATGCTTGACTGAGGACACCTTGCTCTCTCTTCGTTTGTGCACAATGGGTTGGGGGGTCGCATACCATCACGAAGTTTTGGCTATTGGACAATCCCCGCATGAGGTTACAGAGATTTTCAAGCAACGCTCTCGTTGGTGTAAAGGAAATTTGCAGATTTTTTTGGAGGAGTTTCCTCTTATGCAGTCTGGTTTATCCTTTACTCAAAGAATATTTTACAGCTCTTGTGGATTTAACTATTTCTGCGCCTCTCTTTCAATCCCATTCTTTCAGCTTGTTCCAGCATGGGCTATCTTTTTCGGCTTATGGCCAGTGTCCAAAATTGGTCTTGAGTTTGCCTTTGCTTTTTTCATTTACTACATTTTGGGAAACATTTTGCTCTTGTTTCCACCTCCAGGGTTTAGCCTTAGAGACATGTGGAATGGAGAACTTGCATCAACAAACTTGTGGTTTACTTATTTTAACGGAGTGAGACGAATTGTCGGATCAAAACTTCTCAAGGGAAGAGGTATGTGGACGAATTTCCGTGGTGTTATTTAATCTTCGGCTAGAGATTTTTTGGGGGAACAAGCAGCTGGCTTTCCAAATCGCTTTAGAGTCTCAGTGGTATAGAAAGCAAAGTTAATGGCTGGCTTAAATAAAATTTCCAAAAGTTTATCAATTAATATGAAGTGGAGGAATGGAAAGCTTATTATTCTAAACTATACATTTATACGTTCTACTGCAAATAAGTTTTTGCGTGATCATGCTTTTCTGAAATTCAATTTAACGAATTCAGATTTTGTTAAAAATCACTATAAAATGTTGAATTGTTCTTTTTTATAATCCGTTTAACCTCAGCTGCTTTGTATTTTCCAAAGTACTATATATGACTTTGCTCATCAGGAGAATTGACATTCAAAACTACAAAAAAGAAAACAGAAGAGGACGAAGAAGGATCAAACGTTGGATTTCAGAAAGAAGATGTTCGTGCTTGCTACATGCATTTCATCATGTTCTTTATTATGGTTGTGACCATTGCATTTGCTATTATCAAAGGTACAATCAGTTTTGCTTGTGTTATTTTTAAGTTGTAGGAAGTGAAGCACACGTTTAATATACAGTGAACCCTCCTTTATCGCTGGGAATACGTTCCAAAAATAACCCGCGATAAGTGAAATCCGCGAAGTAGTCAGCTTTATTTTTTACTGTTATTTTACAATGCAATACTGTACTGCAGAATGAAACAAAAAACCTCTTTTCAGGCTCGAAATGTGTTTAAAAAATAGAAATATTAACGTTTTCTTACAAATAACTATAATAGTTTAAGGAATGGTGTTGTAAAACAATATTTTTTTTTATTGTAATGGACTTCTAGACAAGAGTAACGCCCCTAAGCCAATCAGAAGTCACTGTAAAAAAAGCACTGTAAAAAATTCCGCGAAACAGCGAAGCCGCGACAGGTGAAGCGCGATACAGCGAGAGATCACTGTAAAGCCATTTTATTACATCTTCATTACTGTACTAGTAATTGCTGTATACTACAGTGTATAAAGTATAAGTGCGGTAGGTAGAATTATCGAGTGGTGATATACAAGAATTAGTCATCGCAGAAAATACGTATTTTGTTCTAAGGCTTACATAAGTTTTCTATTTTGACTAGGGTAGGATATGATCAAGTGGTCAGGAGATAGGATAATTTCACATTTCTTTTACTCTGTCAACATAAAAACCATGTCTCGGAAGCGGTACTTGACAATTTACCCAATTTTTTTAGCCAAGCAATCCTGCTGATATTTCAAACCACTCTTTTATTTTCAGCTGTCGTTGCTACCGACGTGAAGTTTTACTTCTATTTCATGTACATGATCGGTATGTCGTGGGCTTTGATCAACATGACTCCATATTTAATTGTCGTCATCTATTGCTATTACAGGGTCCGAATTCCGGGCCTTGTGGTAGCCTGCTTTCGAAATATCCAAATGCTGTTGCGTGTGGTATGTGCTGCTCTAATTATGGTACAAGCTTTCACCACAAGAAACTTAACGGAAAACTTTGTTTGCCCTCACGACTACACAGGAGAACTAGGTGTGTACCATAAACGTGATAGGTATTGCTGCGTTGCTGTGGTTTTGGTTGTTTTAACTAATCAAATAGTGATGGCGATCGTTGCAATTGCAACAATGCAGGGTGTTGCTACATTTTACCTTAAAATGCCAAATCATTTATGGTATAAATCATGACAATTTCTTACCTTAAGTATTGAAGTTGACTTTCGTCATTTCATTTCTGGTAAATTTTCAACACATTAACTCAATATTTTCAACTTGAATCTCTCGTGTTCAAAATGCAACACCGAGAGCATGTTTTTTAGCCAACCAAGTAGTTTTTTAAGTTAAGGCTTGACTGGTTATTTTCTTACGTTTGCAGGAGTTAGTCCACTTGCTGTGGTTGAAACCTTAGATATTAGTTCTGGATTACAAGTTAGTCGCAATGCGTTTTGGCTTTTGGGTTTGAAGGATGATTTCTACACCGTCCAGCAAATCAAGCAAACAGCATGCAATGAAGATGAGATCCCAATTATTGTCTTATTCATGCATCCAGCTCAAGGCCTTGCTTTGGATGCTGAAGCTGGACATTACATGCCTGACCAAAGAATCGGTAAAGAATTCATCAATTGTTCAATTGGAAGCAACACTGTAGATTTTAAAACAAAATGAAAAAATAACGCCATTTAAAAGGAGCATTACAAAAACAAACGAACAAGCACCAAAATCCACAGAAAACATTACTAAAAGGAGACAAAAAAATCCAGTTGCATGCCTAAGACAGCTGTTCCGCCTAATTTCAAGGCTCGTCAGTTTGACTAGCGGGGCTGAAATGACAAACATCACCGTGATAAAGCCTAAAAAAAAAAAAAAAAAAACTTGACCAAGAGAATGATTGAATAACTGTCTTAAGCATGCGAATGGAAATTTTCTTTTAGTAATGTTTTCTGCAAAATTTGATGTTTGTTCGATTGCTTTTAAATGGTGTTCCTTTTGAATTTCGTTTTAATACATAATTATTGCGCCCACTCCCTTCGATGGATTTCTTGATGCTACAATTATGTTATCCCTTTCTTTTTGGATTGTTGATTTAGGAGTTGTGATATTGGGATAAGCATTGCTTTTGTTTCTTAATTTCTTTAAATTGCAGATACATGGGAAGAATATGACGAATTGGTGGATAAATATTCGGCAGAGCTGAAAGATGTTCCGTCTTTAATTGTAATGGAACCTTCCTTGCTCATGCATACCTACAACTCAAAAACAGATTATCACAACACTGACTACCAGGTACCTTTCCGTGTTCAACAATATAATGTCTGTAAAATAGGCTTTTAGACACTATGATCGTTTAAAAGGTCAAAGACTCAAAGTTTTCCGGTGACAGTGCAAAATTGTAAATTGTCCACAATGTGAAAGCTCAAACAACTCTTTAAATGAAGTAAATTTGGCAAATGGTCCAAATTTGTTGACCATAGCTTAACTTTTGGTGAAAAGCAAAATGATACTGGAATGTTGTGCATGCTGAATAGCCACTTTTAGATAAATGAGAGAGAATTGGGTATTTGGTTTGACTTTCTCTCAATCAACAAAATCTAAAAATAACCTTCGATATCATTGGGATTTGAAATAAATTGCGTTTAAAGAGTAGAATTTTATCATCATGATTTATGGAGTTTGAGAGCCTATTATTTTAATGTAAGTACCAGAGGTGGAGTTGAAGACACAACTTTCGAGGCCAAGGCCAAGGAACAAAAAAATCCGAGGCCAAGGCCCGACTTCTCGATGACAGACCCTCTTGAGGCCAAGGACAGAAATGCTCGAGGCTAAGGCCAACGACACAAGACGCAATTGTTCTTCAAAAAAAGATTCTCAAAATTTTTTTCCTGGCGACCTCCAAAAAAAAAGATCTTTGCGAGAGAAGACGCCAAATTTCCACGAAAAATCAAGCGTTCTCCACAAACTAAAAATAAAAAAGGTCTTCGCAAATTTTACGCGAGGTTTCTGCCGTTATCCAAACTAAAGTGAAAGAAGATCATAGGCGTGGCCCATTTTAAACAAATCAAAAAAGTGCTGTCTTCGAGCCGAGGACAGATCATTTTTGAGGACTTGTAGGCTTCGAGGCCTACACCAAGGACTTGACCTTCGAGACCACGGCCAAGGACTTCAAAATGTGTCCTCGAGGTCTCCACCTCTGGTAAATTCGTAGTGCAGTCAACCTAAATAAAAAGAACAATTCCACCGCAGATTTAAACGCAAGTTTATATTCTTTTTTCAGATTCAGTTTACTCAACGAGTCCACAGTGTAGTTGAGAAGTTTCCAAGGTCCTGGGTTTACGTGGATGCTGGTAACGCTATGTACCTGCAATGGCAAGTTAACTTGGATCACATAGTCACCGTGATGAAGCAGATGCCCCAATCCATCAGAGGATTTTCTATCAATGTAGGGTCCTTTGTAAATACTTCGTTTAATGAACAGTTGGCTTCAGAGATTCACTGTCAAACTGGAATGCATTTCATCATCGATACATCCAGAAATGGTGGGGAATTTTCAAGCAGGTATGTTAAACAAACTATATTGGTAAGAAATGTGGTTTTTGCCACAAATAAAAGGAATAGGAAGAAACTTTTTATCGGAAATTTATATGTATTTATTTATTAATTCTGACTCAAATGTAACCTTAACTCATATTCTTACTAAAAACTAATCTCAAACCTAATCCTAAATCTAACCCTAACTCCAACCCAAATCTTGTCTCTTAAAAAAAGCAAATAAAAAACGCGCGGATGAGAATTTCTCATTCTCGTTTTACTTTTTTTAACTCAAAATTTTCCAGTGAAATAGTCACTCCCTAAGAAATATACTGTAAAATAGACTTGCAATTATGACAGACCAAATAAAATAGTGTATAAATTGCATGCGCATTGACTAATGTTCGACAGTAACCAAATCACGGAATCAGTTTTGTTAGGAAAGAAAGTGAAAGAAAGATATGAAAGGGACAACTACAGTGTAAGCGTTATTATTAAATTTTGTCCTAACTGTTACTCGTAATAATTTTGTAAACCAACAACATGTTTTTGAATATTTTTAGACCACTGGATGAGATCAATGAGTGCACTTATGATCCTCCAGGGGTTCAAAATGGAACGAGACCTACTTTCATGGAAGGAGCTACAATCAAAACTTTGATAGCAGAGCGTGACCCCGAAACTATTCCTACTGAGTATGATGACCAAGTAACTGGTCCAAGTAAGATCGCAGGAAGCTAATACCAATAGTATACTGTACATACTTTTGAAATCATCAAGCAATCGAAGCAGCATGAGCTCCTTGAACTTAGTTAACGTTATTTCCAATTTAAAAAACGATTTAGTAATGTGTGGTTCGAAGAAAAACTCATCATTAGGTAATTTCAAAACGCTGCTTGAGTCTGTTTTATCAATACTTAGTGTAAAATTGCCCTCCCACCCATCCTCCAATTTGCAATAAGTTTTTCTGTAATTGCTTACTTACTGTAAAAGGCATTTCGATTTTCGAAACCCACTTACGAATCTTTTGCATGTAGTGTGGAGCAAAATCGATCTGGCTATTTTAGGTTGAACTTAAAATCTGCTCAGTCTTGGCATGGAAAGTCTAAATATTTGTAGCAGAAAAAAAGTTTACGGACAAAAACGAAGCTGAGTTTGATCACGTAACATTTGCTTTAGCACCAGTTAAGCGTAGAAAGCGTTGGGTGGACGGAGCAAGGTTTTCCAAAAAACTTAGGAAACGTTGGACGATCAACCCGGACCCAGCTGCAGCGGATGCAGTAGAGGAAAACTATTACGGAGAATACACAGCTGAAGGTATATTTAATTCAATTTGTTCATTGCTATTGATTTTGTTTAGATTTTGCTTTATTCAAGTAGTGAACGATTGGCTCCGAGAAATCGTAGAGCACCTTTTGAAAGCACCGACCTACACAGCATTAATACGAAATCTATTTGCGAATATCTATAAATATTTTAATGCTTGGTTTTCTTTTACCTAAGATATTAAACAGAGGCGTGTCTGAAAAGAAGGATGGAGGTCCTTTCTAAATTTTGACAGCCAAGCAATAGAAACTTTTTATGACGCAGTGCTGCATTTGAACCCTGCTGGTATCAACTGTAAGTGACTGATTTCGAAGGTCGCGAAAATTTCTGACCAAGTGGAAACACTCGATGTTGTTACAACACTTCTACAATTGCCGCACATTGTAGATGCAACCCCGTTGAAAACAATACAATCAGCCCTAATTTCGGAGATAGAAATTGCGATTTTTTATAAATAACAGAAACTTTGGGTTCGGAAAAATAGCAGGTACCACAATACTTTACATAGTTTAAGTTTAATGCCTTACAAAGCTCTTTTGTTTGTAGAAAGCGACTACTACGACACAGAAGAAGCTGCTTCTTGTGTCACTACTGAAGCTACTGGTTTGGACGCTTTTACATGGGTCAAAACACCAGGGGAATCAGATGGACGTTTATTTGAATCAGGAACCTATCACCCATGCTTGCTTAACCACTTGCAAGAGTGCAGTGACACTTGTCCACAATATGTCCCCAAAATATTTGGTGACTTTCAACGTCCCGATCAATGCGCATGCGCCGGTACAAACACTTGAAATGCAGATAAGTTGTAAAATTTTGTCTGCTGATTGAAGTGCATAGCAAATGGAAGTGATAGTATGACTACTAGCTTCTTTACTTGCGTTTATGGTTTGTTCTGCGTTTTGAACTATTGCTAAATTTTATCTTAGTTTATTGGTTTGTTCTTGTATTTAAGAATGTAATTTTTGTAAATATTGTACAATTTGCGACCAATTCGACAAAATATATATGGTGGAGGAGAAATAAAAGAATTTGGAAGAAGTAACATTTTCTCTTCAATTTTACTGCTTCGAGATAAACTTATTCGAAGTTTATAACTGAGGAATGGATTTTCTTGGACCACAGGTTTTACGTCTCATTCAATACTGTTTCTCCTTCAAAATTTTGTATTTCTTCCAAAACCTTGTTTTGGACCTTTCCAATCTTCTCCCTTCGAACGCTTGCAAACAAAATTTATGACCACGATAATGAGAATAAAACAGATCTTGTCCTTCCCACAAATGCAAATTCCAATAGAGATTGTATTAGTAAAAAATATCGAAACGGCGTGGAGTTTGTGGAAAGGAATTGTTCGGACAGTTGAATATTTTCCTGCAAAAATAAGTAAAAACTCAAACATCTTTATCAATTTTCTCACTTTCTACCGCAACCGTAAAGATTAAGAAAAGATAAAAATTCTGAACTTACGGTATAGGCTAAAATGATATTCAGATGTGCCAATAGGCACATTGAGTCCAACTTTTTTTGAAATGCAGTTCAAAAGTTTGAAAAACTTAGTATTGGGACATATCAAGTACACACTAGAATTCAAAAGGCTTGTTAGTGGTACAGAATTTTTAAGATTGCTTTTAATAGCGTCGGAGCTATCATTTCCACTCTTTGAGAAATGGGTAGCCTTAGAAAAGGCTGTTTTAGATTGAGCGTTTTTATCCAGCTCTCTTCTTGAATCTTGGCTTAGAATAAAGAAAAACTAAAATATAATTCTTCAATCTGGCAGCATTTACTAAAGCATGAAGAATGTGCCAAACATTATAACAATGCAAAATTTTCCAATTTGAGTACAGCAAGATCTTCATTCCATTGATCAGTTCTAGAAGCAACCTACATTAATTTGTTACAACGAATACTTTGCCTTCAATTAAGAATTCGTTTATTGGAACGACTGACGCTCGCGTCGCGTGTCCCTTTGTTTTTACTCGGCCATTTTCCAATTAACGAGTTCGAAATTTCAGACTTTTGGTTTTAACTCAAGAACGGTTAGATCTAGCAACATGAAATTTTGACAGCAGTTTCAGATTAATGAGTTGCATGTTTGTATCAAATTTCGTGGCAATGAGTCCCATGACTTTGGTATTAGAACCAGAAAACCGCCCCGCAAGTTTTGCGTAAAAAGCCGTCTCAATCAAAAACGGCTGAGGCACAACAAAAAATATTTCACACGGTTTTATGTCTTAAGATACTCTTTCACTCCTACCAAGCCACTTTTGACCGCGATGAAGTTTTTTTTCCCTTTTTTTTCTTTTTAAATCTTGTACGCTCTTCTTCTCCTAAACCACAAAACATCGAAACCTAATTTTTGTGTAAAATTGTTGAGCTGCAAACGCAATTTTGTCCCCCGAAATTTTTTAGGGCGAATTGCTCCGGAACCCCCTCAAAATGGGGCCCTAAAAATCAATTTTTTGAACATTTTAAGCTAGGGGTCCAGTTTTTTTGATATCAGTAGATGTTTAACAAAAAAATATTTTAAAATAGTTTGGGGGTACCACCCCCTCGGGATCTCCCGAAAGGAGCCCCCCAAAAATCATTTTTTGGAACGACTTAACCAGTAGCGTACGCAGGATTTTGAAAAGGAGGGGGCCAGGAACTTTAAAAAATTTGAGGAAACAAAGATCAGAACAAGAAATTGTTCCACCCAAAATCAGTCCGATTTTTCGCCCAAAATTAGGTGAAGAGCAAAAAAATAAAAAGGTCTTCACTCAAATTTAGTCCCATTTTTTTGCCCAAAGTTGGGTGCAGGCCTAAAACAGACGTATAAAACATACCCTTTGTGTAATCAAAGCTTCTGCCCAACTTGCAGAGAGGGGGGGCAATGCCGCAATTTTCCATGCTATTCTATGCTAATTATACTATCCTGGCAACCCAAAGGGGGGGGGGCTATGGCCCAATGGCCCCCCCCTAAATACGCAAATACGCCCCTGGGCTTAACCTAGGGTGCCAGTTTTTTTGACATCAGCAGATATTCAAGAGACAATTATTTTGACATAGTTTGGTGGTTTCGCCTTCGGGGGATCCTTCCAAATGGACCCCCTCAAAAATCAATTTCTTGAACGGTTTAACTTAGGGTGTCAGTTTTTTTTGACATCAGCATATATTCAAGAGACAATTATTTTGACATAGTTTGGTGGTTTCGCCTTCGGGGGATCCTCCCAAATGGACCCCCTCAAAAATCAATTTCTTGAACGGTTTAACCTAGGGTGCCAGTTTTTTTGATATCAGATGATAGTTAAGCGACAAATGTATTGATGTAGTTTGGGGGTGCACCCCTCTGGATACTCCCAAATGGACCCCCAAAAATCAATTTGTCGAACAGTTCAAGCTAGAGTACCAGTTTTTTGTTTTGATATCAGTTGATATTTAAGAAACAAATGTATTGACATAGTTTGGCGGTACCACTTACTGCGAACTCCCCCAGATTGATCTCCTTCATCTTCTTTTTTGTATATAACCCTCCCACAATTGGCTCAGAGTAGTAAATGAGTCGGCTAGTTCAGGCCAGAACCTGAAAAATGATTGCAAACCCAAACCTGGGGGTTGTTGCATGCTCTTCGTTCTTCATCAAATATTTGTTATTCGAAAAATAGCGAAAAATTATAGGCTACAAAAATTCTACGACTATCGAACGTTCACTATTCGTAATTTCATGTTATTTGCTATTTGTTGTTTGATCTTATTTGCTATTTTTTATTGGTATTACATGCTCAAATTATACGAATAGCGAATATTCAATAACTACGTCATTTTTTTGAGAATGTTTTGAATTCTATAAACTATTCATTAAATACATTTTTATCGGTCTTGACACAATATTTTATTTTTGATCAGTGTGAAAAGTTGCGAAAGAACAAATACCGGTTCAATTTCATTGCTATGTATGTTATATCGTCTTACTCTTAGACAAGAAATTGATCGATTTTTTTGGAAAGACCATGCTGCCAATAATATGCGCTTTATCAAAAATTTATTGTGATAAAAATTGAAAAGAAATTGGCGTTCTACCAGTGTTACAATAATAATAATGAGAAAAAATAAAAAAAATTATAATGAATTAATGTTAATATAACACTCCTAAGTTTTGAAAATGAGTTGCTTTTTGAACATTGTTTTGCCTAATTGTTCTTAATTATCGTAATCATTATACACTAACCTTGTGAGAGTGTGGTTTAAAATTGCTCAAAAGTTTGTTTTGCTGAATATCATTTTACGGATGTTTTCTCTCTGTGTCTAATTTATGACTACCTGTGAACTAGAGCGCGACTGAATTGAGAAGTTGTTACCGGTATCTTTGGGAAGGTGGAGGTGTACAAATACTACAACATTTTTCATCATAGATCTTTCTTTTATTTCATAAAAAAAAAAGATGGCTTGTCTGTCACGGCGAATTCTACAATATATCAGAAGTTGTAGCCTATTTGAAATTTGGTTCTGATAAATTTTGAGAATATTTTAATTGACAACGACAATAAAAAAAAAAAACAACACTACTTACTGGAGAGCAATCATTTTTTTTTGTTTAATGGCATTTAAGACAAGAGAACAACTCTTTATGTTTTAGTGAAGAGAATGACTCTATCTCTTTAATGCCATAACTAATTTTTTATTTTGCTTTGTTTTTTACAAGAACAATTTAATCAAAACACGAGCCAAATTGAAAAAAAACAATAACTTCTGTTCAATAGTACCATATCGTAACGAAATGGTAAAGCGATTTCAACAATCAAAGCCAGTGCCATTGGCGTAGCCAGGAGGGGGGGGCAGAGCGCGCGGGCACTACCCAATTGAAATGCACCAATGATAAAAACGTGACAAAAAAAGCCTGTTCTTTCTTCAGTTTCAATTTCTTTTAGCATTTTTCGCGTAACAGTACACGTGAACAGCTAATTAATAACAACATTAACGACCAGAAGGCCTGGAACCCCGAATGGGCCCCCCCAAAAGTCAGCTTTTTGAACGATTCAACCTAAGGCGTTAGTTATCTTTTGTTATCAGCATATGTTTAAGACACAAATATTTTGGTATACCATCCGCGGGGGACTACCTCAAATGGTCCCTCCAAAAATCAATTTTTTGAACGGCTCAAACTAGATCCAGGGGTGCCAAAACAATTTGACTCTGATCTGCATCTGAGCGCGGGTCTCCACTGGAATTCGGGAAAAAAAGTGTTCCAGTTTTGGTGAAGACCTTTTTTTTGGCCTTCACCTGAATTCGGGGAAAAAAAGTGTTCCAATTTTGGTAAAGACCTTTTTTTTTGGTCTTCACTTAAAAAAAATTGCTTTTGGTCTTGTTCACCTGAAATCAGGGATGACAATCGCATCGCATCGATGATTTTCTTCGATATTTGTTATAGAGAAAAACTGCGATGCGATGCAAAGTAGAATAACATATACGATTTTTTTTGCGATAATTTGAAATTTTTTCGATGCGATAATATCGCAGCTACTTTGCGATTATTTGTGCGATTATTGATTTTTAAACTATTTTGAAATTTAAGTTTGTTGCATAAAATTTAGCACTCCGTTTACAAGCTATCAAAGCTTTTATTTAACCACATCTGCAAATCAGTATAAAACGAAAAGTTGCTGCAGTATCTTCTTGATGCCTGATGCTTCAAATACCGACAGTGGAAGCCCGTTAAGTGTTACTGCTTCCACAACTGCTTTCTTGAAATCTGAAACGTCAATGGTATAATCGACATGGCTTTTCTCGGCTGGTCACATTACAGTAACGAAGGCATCTAAGGCGGCACTTGAAGACGCTGCAGATGAAGACCGACCTTTTGCTTTGATCAACGTTTCATGCTGTTCGGGGGTATTTGCGTTTAAGATGCTGCATTAGGTTGCTTGAGTGAAAATAGGATTTGCCTGTCTTGTTACGCACAGGCGTCGCTGCAAACTTACAAGACTTGTACTTTGCAAGAACTTTCTCTCCTTCTTCCTTCCTTTCGAAATACTCGCGGAAATCATTATCCAACTTTGGCATGATTTTCCTGTTGCAAAACTAGACGTATTCGCAACCAGAGGTGGAGTCCTCGAGGACGTCGTTGGCCTCGAGGACACATTTTAAAAGTCCTTGGCCTTGGCCTCGAAGCCACAAGTCCTCGAAAATTGCCCTGTCCTCGGCTCGAGGACAGCACTACTTTTTGAACCGTTGAAATTTTGTTGGAAAACGCCAGAAACCTCGCGAAAACTTTGCGAACACCTTTTTTGTTTTCCTCGCTTGGAGCATAGGCGTAGCCAAAGGAGGGGGACCAGGGAACCCGCCCCTCTCCCATTGAAATTTCACCAATAACAATAATGTGTCAAAAAATCCTACTGTTTCTTCAGTTTCAGTTTCTTTTTAGCATTTTTTATTTGCAACAGTAACTAACAACAATATGGACGACCAGGGGCCCCGGGTCCCACTCAATTCAATTTTTGTCAGTCAATTTAAACGTATAACTCGGAAGAAATGGAGAGTTTTTGTCCTAAAAGTTGCTATCTCAGACCCTCATATAGCCTTTTTATGAACGTAATGCATTAACCAAGGCCGGATTGACCATAATATGGCGCAGTACCAGCTAGGGGCACTGCGCTGAAATCGTAAGACTTTATTTGCTCTTCCCCTATACTTGGCAGAAAAATCTTGCAAAAATCCCCAAACTGCCAGGGGCTCGGCGCGATGTAAATCCGGCCCGGCAATAGCATGGTTAGTAGGCGTAACCATCTATTGTACCATTTTTCAATAACAATTCAGTAATTCGCCCCTAACTCCCCAGTTTTTACGCACAAAATACTTAAAAAAAAATTAGCCATGGAAAATGCTGATTGAACAAACCATTGACTTCAATTGAGGGGCCTGGCCCCCTGGCCGAACATATACTCCTATAACTGGTTATTTTCATGACAAAATAAAAATCTCTAAGGAAAATCTTCTAGTGGATTATTACTTTCTGCTAAAATGTAGCCAGAGACAAAGCAATTACTTTCCCCTACTTGGACCAAATCACTTACATCTAAAAGTTAACTCAAAAATGCGAGATGTTAAACGTGTTTTGGGCTTAAATTGCAAGTAAAAGAAGCATTAAACAATTTAATTTTTTTGATTGGCTTTCAAATTTCAAAAATCTAGTGCTTTCAAATGGCTCTGAACACGTGCGAAATGTGATTCAATTGCATTAAAATAGCTGTTTTTTTCCAAAAAAGTTACAAAAAATCGCCCAGTGGCTGCTAAAGTCTCTGGCGGCTGGGTGCCCCGCCCCCAGACTTCCGTCTGTGATACGTTTAAGTTACACTAGCTTTCTCAACAGGTCTTCAAAGTTAGATATTTGCACTTTTCAACTATTAGTTTAAACCCTCTTCCTTTACAAAATCCTGGTTAAGTGCCAACAAGCAACGGTTTCAGATCTTCCATCCTACGATATCTTTGTCCGACAAAAAGTTCCTCTTCTGAAAATTTTTGATGACGTCATTGCATGTGATTTGTAATTTGAGCCCCCCCAATCAAAAATTCTGGCTACGCCTATGAATTGGAGATTGCCTGAAAAAACTTTTGAAGACCTTTTTTTTGCTTGGAGAACACTTGCGGCTGTGTCCTTGGCCAGTGGCGGATCCAGAAAATTTTGGTGGGGGGGGGATTTGAAGCCAAAACCTCAAAAATTCGGATGTCTTCACCAAAGTTGAGAGTGGATTTTCGGCCCAAATCGGAAATTCAAACGTTTTTTTCGCCCAAAATCAGGTGGTCTCCAAAAAAAAAAAAAAAAAAAAAAAAGGTCTTCACCAGAATTGAGACTGATTTTGCGGCCGGATTCGTTACGTTTAGGTCGGTGGGGGGGATGCATCCCGAAATGGAGCCGAATTATTCAAAATAGAGGCTGATTTTTCGGCCAAAATCGTAACTTTTAGGCTGGTGGGGGGGGATGCATCCCCCCCATCCCCCCCCTAAATCCGCCACTGTCCTTGGCCTCGAGATGGTCTGTCCTCGAAAGCAGTAGCGTAGCCAGGGGGGGGGGGCTCGAGCCCCCACCATTGGCTTGTGAAGTATGCAAAATCGCACGTTTTTGGTGCTATTGAGGCCAATTTTTTGTGAAAAATTGAAAACAGCCCCCCCAAAGGAAATTGGGTGCCGAAGTTGTGAAGTAGATGTCGTGATTTGGGATTAAAGAAGTGTTTGAATTTCGGTGAAGACGTTTTTTTTTTTTTGTTGGAGACCACCTGTTTTTGGGTAGAAAAAACGTTTGAATTTCCGATTTTGGCCGAAAAATCAGTCTCAATTTCGGTGAAGACCGTCTCAATTTTCGGACAAACCGTGTGAAACTGATTCAAGAACAATGAAAATTCGGGTCAAGGTCGTTTGCGCTTTCCTCACTCTTTCAAAAAAGCCCCCCCCTTTTCCAAATCCTGGCTACACGCCTGCTCAAAAGAGCAGTCCTTGGCCTTGGCCTCGGATGTTTTTTTGTGTCCTTGGCCTTGAGCCTTGTGTCCTCGACTCCACCTCTGTTCGCAACTGAAACAACTAACGTAGTGTAGAAGCTCAGCCAGTGCGAAATTTTAATTCCAAGATGCCGCCTTAGGAAAAAAACTAACCAAAAGCTATTGCGTCATAACTAGGATCACCGCATGCACACACGGTGCTCCATGCTCACACGTGTCAATACCAAAAACTGAAAAGCAACTTAAAGCACAACTTAAAAAGCAAGTGTCAGTCACAGTCGGTCACAATGACGAAACAGTTAACTTGTAACCAAACAAAAAAAAACTAAAAGAATCAAAGACAAAAAAATCGAAATAATCGAAAAAATCGCTGATTTTTTTTGTCAAATTTTGCAATGCGATAACGGATGCGATTTTTTTGGTTGTTTTGATGCGATAATTAGATGCGATATTTTTCCGAAAAAAACGTGGGATAGGATGCGATTTTCGATGCGATGCGATTGCCATCCCTGCCTGAAATTAATATTAACTTAAAAAATTTTGGTCTTGCTCACCTGAAAAAAATCGTGGTCGAGGTTCATTCCCCCAATGCTCAACAAAGATCGGCACCCCTGGCTTGGGCGATAGTTTTTTTTTTATATCAATAAATGTTCAAGAGCAGGGGCGTATTTAGGGGGGGCCATTGGGCCATGTTTGGTTTAGGCTTGCATCCACGTTTGGGCGGAAAACCGGACAAAATTTGAGTGAAGACCTTTTTTTTTTTGCTCTTTACCTAATTTTGGGCGAAAAATTGGATTGTTTTTGGGTGGAAGAATTTCTGATTCAGATCTTTGTTCTGTCAAATTTTCTGAAGTTCCTGGCCCCTTCCTTTTCAAAATCCTGCGTACGCTACTGTTCAAGAGAGAAACGTTTTGACATAGTTTGGGGATACTACCTTCCGGAGGTCCCCAAATGAGCCTCCCAAAAATAAATTTTTGGAACGGTTCAAGTTAGGGCGTTAGTTTTTTATACCAGCAGATGTTTTAAGAGACAAATATTTTGACATGATTTCGACGGCTTAAGCTTGGATAGGATGTTTTTTTGGTTCATTATCACTCTGTTGTCGATTAAAAATAATTTTGACAATGTTTGAAATTCCAAACCCGTTTGGGTGTACCAGAAGATATTTTTAACTAATTTCTTAACAGGGAGCGAAATGTCTCTTTGGAGAATATCGTTGTTCAACATGCGTCGGTCGTTCACTGATATTGCTTCTCAGCAAGCTCCCATCTAGTTCACTTCAAATTTCACATTAATTTTTTGTGCACATTTCGGACTAAAACGAAACAACAATTTTCGACCAATGAAAATTCAGCGAGAAATTTCTATTTTTGCAATAACTTTATATATGGTATGTGTATCATTAACCACCACAATTATCTATCATGCCCCATCAGTCTGTTTCGCCCGTATAATGGGCTCTTCAGAGAGCTAATATTTAATGTAGTCTAAACAAAATAAAATAAGCATGCAATACAAGGACAAGATGAGGCAAGCTATTCAATCCCAAGACGATCTAAATTTATTAACTGTTGATTGTAGAGTAAATGGCTCAATCAAGACAAAAATGCAATTGGGCGCTAAAGAGATAGGCATAAAACACTGCAAGCATATACACAGAAAAACACCATATCCGGCACAAAAAGTGATGAAATCTGGTATGGTGGAAATGTGGGCTCATAGAAACAAGTTAATTTTTCTCTGCAGAGTTGTAAATGGGCCTACTAATACAGGCCGGAAACTGATAAGTGATTTGAAGCCAAACTCAGGCCTGAAAAAGCCCGAAAGTTAAGTTTGTCTTAAAAATATGTACGATTAAAGCTCGTATGCATTTAAAAAACTACTTACTGCTGATAAACTATTACGCAATAATAATAATAATTGTGTAGTAATAATAGTATTGGCTCTTAAACAAAGTTGTCATTCAAAGTTCCAAAGTTATATTAATTAGCGAGGGAGATGCTACCTCAAAGTTGTGAAAAAAACCATTAAATACTGTACTCTTTTACTACACTTGTCTAAAAATACTAGGCAAGTACGTATATCAAGCACGAATTAAGCTCGATATTTTGTCAATCTCAAGCCTGAACCCGACCCGAAAAGCCCGAACAACTTACAACTCTGTTTCTACAGTATGTGCCCTGATTTCCACCATATCTGATTTCAATACTTTTGTACCGGATATGGTGTACTTTGTGTTTATACTGACAGTGGTTTATGGTATGTTTTTAGCACACAAATGCATTTTTGTTTTGATTGACTTATTCACTTTGGAATTCAATAACATTTAACAAATTTAGATAATCTTGGGATGTAATAGCTTGCCTCATCTCTTTCTAGTATTGTATGTTTATTTCGTTTTGTTTAGACTACTTTAAATTTCAGCCTTCTAAAGACAGTGGCGCAACCAGAAACGCTAAGGGGGCTTCAGCCCCCACATGACTGAGTGACTTAAAAAATTTATTTAAATACAAGCGTTTAGACGCGTTTTGGACTAACTTGTAAGTAAGAGGGGGACTGAAGGGGCTGGACAATTTAATTCTTGCAAGTAATTTCCGATTTTAACAATTTAGTTCTTTCAAATGATTCTAAAAACGTGCAAAATGTGATCCAAATGGCTAGTTTTTCCGTAAAATCAAACAAACATCCCAGCAGCTAACGGCTTCGCCCTCAGACTGCCTTCTGAGATGCGCTTGTAAGTTACACCAGTTTGCTCAGTACACCACTCAATAGCGACATTTTTTGAACAAAAAATAATTTCCAATGGGTCCAAGCACCCCCATAGTAAAATCCTGATTGCGCGCTTTCCTGAAGAGCCTATACGAGCGAAACAGACTTTGGGGCATGATAAATTGCGGTGTTTAGTAACTAGTTAATAATATTTTGCTCTGGTTTGTATATGTTTTGTTAACACGCAGGATCATTCAACCCATTGCCTATTTCAATGTAAATTATCGCTATGTACAGTGCTATCAGAAATTATGAGACCACTAGATTTATTTTTCAATATTTGATGTTCTCGAATATTTTTTTATATTCGGTTAACTACAACCCTTGCAAGTTATAAATCAATCAATGCAGAATGCTTAGCTGAATCAGTAGATGAACTTTTTGAGGGTTTAAGTCTTTTTTGTTTAGTTAACTACAAAAGTTTGAAGTTGACTTCCAACATTTTTAAGAAAATGACCCTCCATTGAACCTTAGCAAAAATGACTTACAATTTTTAAAAAAATCGCAATAAAGTATAAAACCAATGAAATTGCAACTTTTTATAATTCTGGTGGCTTTGAAAAAGGCCGTTTTTGGCATTAAATGAATGAATATTTTGTACGGTATCCTTTGTTCTTAATAACTGCTAGGTAACGTTTTGGAATGCTGTGCACAAGACGGCGAAGCTCTTCTGGGGTCACAATATGAGGCCAAGCAAAAATAATCTCTTCGATTAAATCTCTTTTGCTGGTTGACTTTTCTTTGGCAACAACCGTGTTTATTCTGTGCCACAAATTTTTGATGGGACTTAGATAACGAGACTGGACTGGCCAATTCATATGGCAAACTCTATGAGATTGCTTCCAGCTTTTTCTAATTTTTTGCTCTATGGCAAGGAGCATTATGATCCTTAAATACTGTATCCAGATGTTTTCCCAAACAAATTCCGAGCACTTGAAAGCAATTTCGATTCCAAAAGATCTGTGTTGAGGCTTTCATCATACCCTCACCGATGTGCAATCTCCCAATGTCATGTGATGTCAGACAGCCTCAGATCACGACACTGGTCGAATGCTTTACAGTAGGCAACATGAACTGGGAAAGGAACGCCTCATAGGGTTTTCGTCGCACGTAATAGTTTCCAGCGTGATTTTGTATCGTAAAGGTGCTCTCATTGCTAAAAATGACTTTGTCCCAATCCTCCAAACTCCAATTTAAATGTTTTTTGCCCTAGCAATTCTGATCTTTCTTTATTTTTTCTGTTACTTTTGGCTTTCTTCTAGCTTTGCATTCTCTTAATCCAATTCTTAACTAACGTGTTCGTACTGTAGGTGGAGCAAGCTTCACAGCACTGCTTTGATGCCATTCTCTGCACAGATCCGAGCTTGTAAAGTGACGATTATCTACAGAAAGCCTTAATTCAATCTTTGCTTTCGGAAGACTTCCTTTTTCTTCCTCTACCTGCTCTTTCAAAAAATTTGCCGTTCTCCTTCAGGCACGTAGCCAGAACTGAATTTTTTTTGGGTGGGGGCTAGCGAAAATTTGGGAGGGCAGTGGCTTCGCCTTAGGAGAGATTTCCAAAAAAAGGTCTTCACGGAATGAAGAGCTAATTTTGCCCCCAAATTTACAGTGAAGACCAAAAAAGAAAAGGCTTTCACGGAGTTAGAAGCTAATTTTACGCAAAGTTGACAGACTCAGGATATTATTTTGCATTACAGTGATGTTTAAGTGAAATCACTTGGGGGGTGGGGGGGGGGCAAAGTAACCAATTGAAGTACTACACATGCATATGTTGGATAAAATTTTGTAAAAAATGAATTTCAACTGAAATTATGTGGGGGGGGAAACTAAAATTTTAAGGGGGGGATTGTCTCCTTGCTCCCCGCTGGCTACGTGCCTGGTCTCCTTACATCTTTCTATCATCCCATTTACTGCGGTTTCACTGCAGCCAACCTCCGATGTAATTTTTTTCTTTGATAGTCCTATTTGATGCAAATAAACAATCAAGTGCTTTTTCTCATCTGTAAGATGTTGAGGCATCTTGACTTCTCAGCCGCAGCATACTGCTAAACTCCAACCTTTCCTGCTAAACTATAATAAACCCTAACCTGTCTTTTCATATTTTCCCGCTACAAGATGGTTTGTGTGTAATTCAAGAAGCATTGTGACTTCACAACACTATGTAATGAATATCTTTACAGCATCGAGTTTTGTAACTTGCGCACCTCAAAATATTGTAAATGTAATGAACGTACATGAGCTAAGTCTATAAAGCTTTTATCATTTGCAGGTTCTCCCAAATTGAAAAAAATAGAAGAAACGTAAAGAGTACATGATTCTGCTTTCAGCAATATATGATATGTAATGCTTTAAAACGTGAAACTATTCAACATGAGCTAAAATGTGCGACCATTGGTTTCATGTTTATTACAATCATCAGGCACATTAAATCTCTGCAAAAAAGCAAATGCATCATACATCAACTGAATGGGTATTATAATTCTCTATTTAATGCAAATAACTTAACCACTTACCGTCGAAAAGTTGCAGTCCATCCTATTAAATTCTGCCTTGGTCCCTTACTGAAATCCGAATCTCTAGTACCAACTCACTCCGACTAGTTTATTCTCTGCAGTTTAATCAAGCAGGGAAACTGATTTCTGCTTATTTTTTTGTTGCTATCGGGGTGAATTTCAACTTACAACTGAGAGGATCAAAATAAAATATTATTATACCTGTATATAAAAACTATTGCATCACAAATCGTAACTACATACGAAAAAAACGTAATAACGAAAATTAGGTGTACTAAAGTTTATGTTAAAATACTATATTTTACTGCTGTCGAAATAAAAAATACTGTGGTAAAGTTATAGAAGAAATCGGGAAATCTGCCGTATAATCTTAACACGCTCAAAACCGCAACTGTTACGTCACAACGCTATAAAAACTAACTCGAAATGCTATAAAACATTAAGGTTTTACGCTGCTCAGCTTATACTTTCGGCGGTGGCGGCAACGAGACACGAACTCATCTCTCTTATTAATGCAAGTGTCATCAGCCATCGCAATGAGCATCTTTTCTGTTGTGCACAAATCACATCTTCGTGTCCCGCACCTGTAAGCTGGCGCTTTAGCTATGATTTTCCATTTGATGGAGTATGATTTCCTTTTATCTTTTAGCGACCATACAAGTTTTGATAGTTCAGTTTCCATGTTGTATTATTTGTGGTTAAAAGATTTAGTGTGGTTTCTATACCGGGTTTTAAAGTCGCCTTCCGTAAGTCCGATGTATTTTTGAGTTGTGTCGTCTGTTTCAATTGTTGCTTGATAAACCAGTCCTGATTGTAGACAATTTCCGTTTAAAGGGCATTCTGATTTCTTTCTGCAGTTGCAAGTTTGTTGTTGTTGTTCTGTTGAGCTGTGCTGCTGTTGCTGTTTTAAAATTTTGTTGTTATGACCTTTGATCCTATCTGCCATGTTGTTCATGCAAGAGTAACTGATTTTGATGGTGTTACGGTTGAATAATTTATGGTATTTGTGATCTTTTGGAAAATGTCGGCCAATTAAATTCAAAAATTTTTTTCCGATGTTTGTTTTAACATTCATTGAATATGGTGGATTGAACCAAATTATTTTGCGTTTTCTTGTTCTCTTGGGTGGCTTTCTCTTTTCGTATTTTAACATGCCATCATAACCACTCGCTTTCAGTGCTTGGCTGTAGGATTGTTTGGCTTTGTCAAATTCCTCTTTGTTGCATGAAAGCTCGTTTAAACGTTTGTTAATCATAGACGGTAGTTGCTTAATGATGTTTGGTGGATGGTTTGATTTGGAATTGATGTACAGAGGTTTGTTTCCTGGCTTTCTAAATGGAGAATATGTATTCTGGGATAGATTGAATGATACGTCCAAAAAGTCTGTAGCGCTCAGGTTTATTTCAGTTGTTATGCTGAGATTGTGCTTCTTAAAAATGTCATGCATTTGTTTTCTAATTTTATCCATTTGGGGACCAGATGCATTATCGACTACAGCCAATCCATCATCACGGTAAAGACCAACATTGTTCTTTCCAATCAAATTACTTAAATCATGCAACAGAAACAGTCCCACAAGTTCGCATACTTCAGCACCATCATAGCTTCCCATTGCTAAGTCAAAATTGCATGATTGTCCTTTCTTTATCCAGGGTTCGTTATTGTCAAAGAGCAGAGACTTTCTAGATTTAAATATAGTTTCTTCGACATGTTCAGGTATAGTCGTGTGTAATTTCGCAAAACTGATCGAGTCCTTTAAAAGCTGAAGCGAAATTGTTGGGTAGAAATCCACGATGTCGAACTTAATGAATTTAGATTTGTGCTTGTTTGGAATTGGATTAAACCATTCAATCACCGCATTAGTGTTTCGCCACTGATTCAAAGCAGTTGACTCTGCAACTTGCCTATTGATGTTCTCTAGGTATTTTTTGCTAATAATGCCTATCTCAGTTTTGGCGGGATTGATCAACCTGCATTTAGGTTAAGTTATTTGCATTAAATAGAGAATTATAATACCCATTCAGTTGATGTATGATGCATTTGCTTTTTTGCAGAGATTTAATGTGCCTGATGATTGTAATAAACATGAAACCAATGGTCGCACATTTTAGCTCATGTTGAATAGTTTCACGTAAATAATAGCTCTGCTTTGGCATCGAGCACTGTTTGTAGGTGCTGTGAAAATCACTTACTCTAGTAATGCTTTAAAACAGTATTTTTGTTCCAAAAACAAAAATTTAAAAAAATTTAAAATTGCCTTAGGTGGTTTGATATTTTCTGACAGCACTGTATACCAACGCATTTCAGTTTTTCTTCATTCCAGCAACTTAGTTTTATGGAAAAAGCTGGACGGAAACGTTCAATCTAAAACAGCCTTTTTTAAGGCTACCAATTTCTCAAAGAGCAGAAGTTCCGACTACGCTATTTAAAGCAATGTTGAAATTTTTAGGTGCAGCTGATTCGCAGAGACGAGTCAAAACGGTTACATACATTTAATTAGAGACATCTCGACTTACCACTTAATCCATTATTATTCTTATACAAATAGAAAAATTTATAATTTATTTGAATATAATATTCTTTTTGTAAAAGATTGATACAATGAACTAAGTAGTTTATCGAAACAAACTCTAATAATGCATTCCGCCATTACTTTTGAATCTTTTTATTTTAATTTATTGATCCATGCGTAAGACCCAAGTACTCTGCGTCTGTCTATAATCACCTAAACTCTAAGCATCCGTTTTCGAGTTTTATTTGTAAGTCTTTAGTCAAGATAAGCCACGACAACGTTAGACTGCTTGGTCCCAACGAAAAACAAGCGTTAAATGTCTTCTTCAAGAACACAACAACGTAAACTTTGAATTAATTTTGCATATTTTGAACCACATAAATCCAAATGAACCATTTAATATTTCAAGAAAAACTTTCATTTTATCGTCATATAATTTACTCACTATTATACTGTAATTCCATTATGCACAAAACACAAAATAGCCGAATAGAGTACCACAACAAAGTCGATACGTGCAGGGGCGTATTTAGGGGGGCCATTGGGCCATGGTTTACCCCTTTGGGTAGCCAGGATAGTATAATTAGCGTAGAATAGTATGCAAAATTGCGACATGCACCCTCTCCTTAGTAACTTGGGCAGAAGGTTTGAGCACACAAACGGTTGGCAAAGACCTTTGTTTCTGCCCTGCACCCAATTTTGGGCCAACTAAATTTGAATGAAGACCTCTTGAGTGACTAAATTTGAGTGAAAACCCTTTTTTTTGGTCTTCATGTAATTTTGAACAAGAAAACTGGATTGATTCTGGGTGAGAAATTTTCATTCTAATCTTTGTTATTCTCAAATTTTTTGAATTTCCTGGCTCCCATTTCCAAAATCCTGCGTACGCTACTGGATACGTGGTAGGGAAAATGCTTTATTAGATAAATTATTGCAATCCGTACTTTAACAGTTACCCGCACATGAAATAATTGGTACAACAGTGACTTAGAGCGTGTTAATAGTCGGCAGTAAAGTGGGAGTTGTAATTAAATACTTTTTACTATACAGAATGAAGTTCTTTCACGATTCTTGCAATTATACGGAACAGCAATACCTTCCATATTTTATTTTTAAAAACAAAACATTTATGATCCTTCTGGACTCTGGTGCAACTTATCGGAATAAAAATTGCTTTGGACTCAGATGTGTGTTGCGCATCAAACTCTTGTTATACTCGCTACATTACGTCAAATTAAGGCCGCATCAAATAGGTGGTCCTATCTTAGCTCATTTCTCTTGGGCTAAATTTGGTTATTGAGGAAGAATGATTACGCTCCGTTATGTGCGTAGCCAGACAGAGTCAGGGGGCCAGCCCTCCCTCCAATTGAAATGTCACCAATGATAAAAGTGTGACAAAAAGCCTATTGTTGCTTCAGGTGCAGTTTCTTTTAGCATTTTTCGCGTACAACATTAATTAACAATTATATTGACGACCAGGGGGCCTGGGCCCACTCAATTCAATTTTTGCCAACCAATTTAAATGTATAACCCGGGTGAAATTAAAGATTTTTGTCCTAAAAGTTGCTATCTCAGACCCTCATCTAACCTTTTTATGAACATAGAGCAATACTAGGGCAGATTTACAACATTGCACAGTGGCAGGGGCCCCGCACTCAGATGTTAAGACTTTTTTTGGTATTCACCTATATTTGGCAGAAAAATGTTGCAAAAATCTCCAAAGTGCCAGGGGCCCTTAGGCGTAACCAGAATTTTTGATTGGGGGATGGCCCAAACCACAAATTGCATGCAATGACGTCGTCAGAAATTTTCGAAAGAGGAACTTTTGCTGGACGAAGGTATTGTAGATGAATATCAGAAGCCGTGGCCAGTGTTTGGCAAGCAACCAGGATTTTGCTATAGGGAGACGACTTAAACCAAAAAGTCAAAAGTTCGAATGTCTGAATTGCAAGGCATGTGAAGTAAACTAGTGTTATTCAAACGCGTCTGAGAGGGGGGTCTGGGGCGATTTTTTATATTTTTTTGGAAAAAAATAGCTATTTTAATGCCATCGGAGCACGATTCGCACGTGTTTAGAGCCACTCGAAAAAACTCCATTTTTAACATTTTGAAAGCCGATTCAAAAAATTAAATTGTTCAATCCTCTTTTTAATTACAATTTAAGTCCAAAACACGCTTAAAATCTTGCATTTTGGGATTAAATTTTGTAAGAGATTTGGCCCAGGTGTGAGAGAAAGTATAGGTACATTGCTTCATGCAATATTTTAGCAGTAAGTAATAATCCACACGAAGAAACTTTGGTGTTGTCATAAAAATAACCAATTGTGGAAGTACATGTACGACTACAGGGCCAAGGCCCCTCAATTCAAATTCAATAATTTGTTCAATGAGCATTTATACTAGCTATCTTTTTTTTTTCAAAAGTATTTTTTCGCGTAAAAACTGGTGAGGTGAAGGTAGATTGTTATTAAAAAATGGTACATGAGATGGCTACGCCTTCTAAACTTGTTATTGCCAGGGCCGGATTTACATTGCGCGGGGCCCTTGGCACTTTGAGGATTTTCGCATCATCTTCCAGCCAAATATAGGTAAAGACCAAAAAAATCTCACCATGAGAGCGCGGGGCCACCGGCACTGTGCCACTGGCACTGTGCCATATTATCATCGTAAATGCGGTCTTAGTTATTGCATTACAGTACGTTTATAAAAAGATTGGATGAGGGTCTGAGATAGCAACTTTTAGGATAAAAACCTTCAATTTCTCCCGAGTTATACAGTTAAATTGGTTGGCGAAAATTGAATTGAGGGGAACTAGGTATATTATTGTCAATATTATTATTAATTCTTAATGTTGTAGGCAAAAAATACTAAAAGAAACTGAAACTGAAGAACCATTAGGTTTTTTGTCACATTTTTATCATTCGTGGCATTTCAATTGGGGGAGCGAGCCTCCTGGCCCCTCTGGCTACGCCTATGCAGTGGTCATCCGGCCGGGGAAATAAATGGTTAGTAGGCATAACCAATTATTGTTCTATTTTTCAATAACAATTCCTCCATCTTGCTAGTTTTTACGCGACTACATAGTTTTGAAAAAAAATTAACTAGGAAAACGCTTACTAAACAAATCATTGAATTTCAATTGCGGGGGCCTGGGCCCCTGGCCGTACGTGTGCTCTACAACTGGTTATTTCCATGACGAAACAAAAATCTCTAAGGTAAATTTTAGAGTTAATTATTATTTACTTTTAAAATATTTCGGTAGGCAAAGTACCTTACTTCCCCTACCTGGGCCAAATCATTTACAAAATTTAACTCTAAAATACAAAATTTAAAAAGAGTTTTCGACTTAAATCGTAAGTAAAATAAGGATTGAACAATTTAATTTTTTCAATTGGTTTTCAAATACTAAAAACCTAGTTATTTCAAATAGCTCTGAACACGTGCGAAATGTCATCCAATGGCATTTAAATAGCTTTTTTTTCCAAAGACTTACTAAAAATCGTATAGCGGCTGAAGGCTCCGCCCGCAGACCCGCGTCAGTGATGCGTTTGGGTTACACGAATTTACTCAACGCGTCTCACAATTCAGATATTTTTTCTTTTTAACTTTTGGTTCAAGCTCTCTCCTTTTAGCAAAATCCTGGTTAAGTGCCAAACACAGGCCACGGCTTCTGATCTTTCATTCTACGATATCTTTGTCCCACAAAAAGTTCTTCTTTCAAAAATTTCTGATGACCTCATTGCATGCGATATGTGGATTGCCCTCCCCCCCAATCAAAAATCCTCGCTACACTTATGCACTTGGACCAGTTTAGAGCATTTTACTTGTCCAATTTTGGGGCCCGGTTTTTGGCTTTGAAGTCTGCTTATTGTTGACACGACTAAAAAAAAGCCAAATTACGAACGTACTATGCTAATCAGCGAGCTTGTATACGTTAGCGATGTTCTTGTGGTGACGTATTTAATCTTTGATTGGCATGGTTTCTTAGTAATTCGGCACTTTTTTTAGCATTACACTCTTTTTGTTTTAGAAGAGCAATTTTACAAGAACACGAGGTTCATTTTTGCTCAAAAAAAATTAAGAATAAACAAAAAAGAATAAATTTCAAATCAAAAGTAAAGTTACAGTAGAATATGTTCTAATTTAAAACAACAAAATTTTAGTGATTTTGAGTCATTTACAAGCAAAATTGCCAAGATTCTGAGATTGTGACAGTGCTGTTTTGCACTGCCCAAGCAACTGAGAAATTCTTTGGCTGCAAATTAAAAAGCTCGCTTTTTCGCTTTCGCAAATATATGATGCCACAATAAAAACAGCAAAAAATCGTTTACTCAAGTAGACAAAGCATTCGGAATCAAACAGTTTTACGGATATGGTCGCTTTGATTGACATCGATGTTCTCAAAATTAAACAACAAAATAAGAATAAATCACTTAAGGCAAAAAATTTGGAAAAACTAAGGACAGCCAGCCTCAACTCAAAATTTACTGGTTCTTTAAAAAAAAAGTGTACTCAGCAATAAATAACCAGCAACCACTGATCCAGGAACGGAGCCTAAAAAGTGGACCAGCAAAAACGCTATTACTGACCCAGGAATTGAGTATCAGACCTGCCGTTCCAGACATGATTGAATTACCAACTTGCCAACGAGAAACAACCTGGTTAAAACTGGGTCTATACTTGACGTACAAGAGTATTGTTTGTTTGTTCCTTACGCTAAGGAGGTACGCTGGAAAGTCGGAAAACCGTGTGTTGAATTTTTGAATAATGTAAACGTGGCAAGTGTAAATCGGCCATACGGGTTAGAAACATAATTATGTGTCATGCATTTGCACTTTGCTACGGTAGTGTGGTATACTGCAAAATATCACAAAATTTGTACTAGAAATACCAAGACTTTAGAATTATAAATCGCAATATGTATCATTTAAAGTGTATTACTATAAATCGAAAAGAACTGCCCTGGTGTTACTTTCAAGAACTGAGTCAAAAGGTTCAAATCCTTTTGTCTTTTCAAAATACTGTATAATATGTAAAATTGAACATCGCTTAAGCAAAAATTCGTCGCATGGCGCTATGATATTTAGAACAAACCTTTATAATAAATTGCGCATTACATCATGCATTTCAGAAAAAAACAAGATTACTCCTGCACCTGCAGTACACGGCCGAAGTGTGAAAACTAAATCAAGATACGATTTATATAACCACCAGCACAATTCTTTCCAGTAGCGCAAAAAGGAGAAACTAGACTGTGACTATATAGCCACATGACTTTCTTTTTCCAACAAGATTTCCAGATTTATTTTTTCACAATTCAAGAAAAAAATGCGATTAAGCAAAACAAAAATTGAGAATCAGGCCAAGCAACAACATAGGGAGACTACGCAACTCTTCCAAATAACTTAATTAGCTTGAGCTATCTTAATAGGCACATATAGCCAAGGTGAATCCATGGGCGCTGATTATTTTAATAAGCTTTTCAAACAATTTCTGTTCCAGGGATACTTCTTTTTTGGATCACTAAATCAAAACACTTTTTTTTTTCTTTTTTCGTTTTATTGCCTTTTGTAATTTGACTAGGTCTTCGAAAGGAAGAAATTGCTTGACACAAAACATAAATTCGTGAAACATTACTTCCGAAATGAGATGAAATGACAAATGTTTTCGTGTACGTCTGAGTCGTGTCAGATTTTCTAATAACGTCGCACCCGGCACATCTTATAAGGGAGAATTCAACTATGGGGAGATTTTCACGCAAACCCCGCTAAATAGTCTTACCCAAAGACTAAGATTGTATTGTTTTTTGTTTTTTTTTATTTTGTCAGAACTGAAATACTTCGATTTTTATTTAGCTCGGGTGTTTTTCAATAAAGTTTAGTACCAAATCCACATACTTCAAAAGTTTGCTTAGTTTTCATTAAGTGAGAACAGCCGTCTGAGAATTTTTACAAAGTTTTTTGATCCATTCAGGGCATTTTTCACGTTAGACCAAATCTTAACTAGATTCAACCTAGCTCATTCTGTCAGTGAGGATGCCATTAAAAAAAGATTACGAAGATTTTCGAATGCAAATAGTAACAAAGTGATGTCATAATGATTTTCCGATTTTTTTCAGGTTTGCACACGGAACGCTTTTAATACTCCGTGTGCAAAAACTTTTCGTAAGCTGATTGGTTCATTTCCTCTTCAAAACAATCAGCAATTCGTATCATTTGATGAGTTAGCGTTTGTGAAATTTGACAAAATATGCAAACCAAAAACTAAAAGTATAAGAATTGGAATGAGAATTACAATTTTTACTATGCAAACTTAATTTTAGTGAAAAAAATTTTTTTTGCGGAAATCTAATTCAGTTTCAATTTTTGGAAAATTTACGCATCGTTCAAAGTCTCGTAGAGTCATTCAAAAAAACGAAATAACGTTTTTTATCTTATTTGGTTTGTCTGCTGGTACAGCTTATTTGCACAAGCTACAAGATTTGTTTATGAGCGAAATATTACATAACTATAACTACTTTAACAGCTTTTTATAGTTTTTCAGTTTTTTATTCACCATCATGAGAATTTTTAATCGTTTGCATGCTTCTGGCCTAAAGGCTACAGGCGCGGAAGCCTAGGAAATCGAATCCTGTGGGAGGATAACATCATAGTACTGGGTTTAAATAGCCAGAGTTTTACTGTTTTTTGTTTTTTGAATTCAGGCCGAAGTTTTAATGTTTAGTCGTTTTGAATGCTTCTGGCCTACAGGCTACCTGCGCGGAAGCCTAGGAGATCGAATCCTGTAAGGGGATAACTTTTTCGCGTTGCTTGTTTTTAAGTAGTCGTCGTTCCGATGGCTCCTCCCTAGCCTTCCTCGCTGGTAGTCTTTAGGCCAGAAGCACACAAAACGATTAAACATTAAAACTCTGGCCTGCAAACATCAAAACATCACAATTAAATTTTGAGAATTTTTTACGTTATCTTATGCTTAAGACACAGTACATCGTATTTTGCACTTTTCTGGAAAATTCTCATGGTTAATGTATCGCTAGATGTCACTCTATTAGCATTTCTACTTAGGTGTCCTTGATCTTGAAACTGCATAACGTAATCCTGTGCAATGTAGGCCTACTGCAGTGCCAACTATGTAAAAAGTTTGTCTATATTCATAAAACACGTTTTTGTGTGAAAAACTCCCATATTTAGAATACACTATTGCCTAAATTAAAGAATAAAAAATTGATAATTTATTTTAGTTATTTTCGAAAATTCTGTATTCGAAATTATGAATACATGTAATAGTATTGCACCAGCTTAGTCCGTTGATATGTATTTGAGTAAAGCACAATATCCTTTGCAAAATATTAAGAAAATGGTTAGTGCGGGATACAAATGGTTTTATAAAAATTGGAATAGGAAGTTTGAATCAACACAACGTCTATTACTAGAATTGGCGAGCAAAATAAATTTTTTCAATAATGTTTTTCTTCGTTGAAATCATGTTTCGTTACTGTCAAATCAGTAACACGTCGTCATTTCACGTTTATTAAACTTTTACAGAAAAAATTCAAGCAGTTTATAAACTCCAACATTGGTGACCATGAAATTGTTAATCTTTAAAAGAGGCATAAATTATTAAATACCGGCATGTTAACTCTACTAAAACTGAAGTATATTGATAAATCTTGGGCGCATTTTCGAAAGCTTGACCACTACTTTAAGAAATCAAATATCCTGAAAAGATAGGCCATTTACGGCACCTAAAATACAGGTAATTATTTCAAAAGTTGGTGTTAGATATTGTAAGGTTTTGAGAAGATAATTCAAAACGCGCTCAAAAGACAGTTCGATTTCTATTGAGGTTGTCACTTCGCCGTAAAAGACAGTTGTATCGGTTGTATTTTAGATGTCGGTTGTACAGCACGAAGTAGAATAAGCAAGCGTGGCTGAGCGATTAGACGGTTTACAAAAAATAACAAAAAGCCGGCTATAGGAGCTAACACGCCAAAATTCAAAACCTAGAGTAATACTGCTCCAACTTAAGTTAACAGGGACAAAAGTGGAAGTAAAAAGACTACAACACAATCAAGGAGGAACGGGACGCTAACATGTACACATAAATCTCTAACTATATCCGGGGGTCTAGAAATTATCTTTAACATAGTACCTAAGTATTCGTAAACATACGAACAACAAAACAATAAATAAACACTTGTACATACCGAAATAGTTTGTCCAGCCAGTTGCAGGTAGAACATCCAAAATAGAAAATAATTCCAATCGGGAAAGCTCAGAAAATACAGCAGTTGCCTTGACCATAGTCAGGAAAAGAATGAGCGTAAATCAAGAAATAGCTAAACAGCAAGCTGGCAAAACGCCGAGCAGAAAAGTAAGCAAATTAGCAATTATGCAAATTGTAAAAAGCAAAAGAAGCAAACTGGCTATATAGTTCCTGTAAGGTGAAACATCACGCGTTGAAAGCAATAAAAAGGGTAGCAATGCCCAATTTGACTAGAAGCAGACAAGGCAAGGTTGGGTACTCGCTGCAGCTGACGAGACTTAACATTTCTCCCCCACAAAATGTGGTCCACAGACACATTTTCCAAACGGATGCAAAGTCACGTTACGATGAAAGGTCAGACCAAACATGAGTTAGTTCAAATGCAAGAGCAAGAAAACGAGGTGGCCAACGTCAGATAGTGACCTCCTAGTTCTCTGATCGAACTACTAAAAAGAGTAACGCAAAAAAGACACAAAACACACAAAGCACACGAAAAAAGCTAAAGACCTATTGTCTTCTTTCTTCATTATCTCTTGCTTCTATAAGATCAATCACAGTTTTGCGATTTTTGTTGAAATGCACCACTTTAGGCGATAATTGTTAGAATTGTTAAGAAATTGCAGGTCATCTTTTGCTGAGCCAGGACTTAGCAGTGACAAACGTAGGTGAATTTTTAGTCTTTCTGAACCACCTAACGTACAGAATATTCGGATTAGCCATTGACTGGTTAGCAGTGCGAATGCAGTTCTTCTAACCTAGCCGATCATTCTCAGCAACAATTCTTTCACGATCGATGGTTGGAGATTTGAGCGTCCAAGGAATCTCGCCGTGACGCGTACAATCGGTGATTCGATGCTGGTATCGCTCCCGACTCAAAATAGGTATTACTTTCGAACCTTCACCATTGATCGAAATACGGCATTCAGGACGGTCTAGTCGAAAGGTGAATCTATTCAAAAGCATTTAGAAATAAATCAGAAGTCAAACTGCGAGCGACTTCTTCAGTCGAACGAGTTACGTATTTCAAAGAGAAAACAATTAAGTTTGAATTTTACTTAAGCAAGCAAAAACATTATAAACTTCAATATACATATCACAACTTTAAGAAGTTTAAAAACCATGCAAAAGACAGAGTTCGTTTTCTAAAGATTGGTCAGTACAGAAAACAAAACAATCGTCCTGTTGTTGTGTATCACTGACAGCAAACAAGGGCAAAGGAATGGAACGGTAAGGCCGTTGTTCTTTAGTTTTCCAAACTAAATCTGGATCTAAAACCAAGATTGACAGTTCAGAAATGTCTTATCTAGGCAATCGCGTGGAGCCGGGTGCACCGAGTTAATGGAAACTTGACGCTGATGTTCAGAGTTTAAAGGCTTTCCATTCAAAGAGACGTGATTCTCATTTTCAAGATTAGCTTGGTAATTTCTAAATGCATTGAGTAAAGAAAAAGGCCTGAGAAGGGGCCTCAATAGCAGCAACTTAATTGCAACACATCGTTCGCGGACACTTTTGCAAGCTTCGGCGGTACAAAGTATTCCAGAAGAGCCTGCTCCGATAGAAAGAGTAATGGTGGCGTGGGTCACACTACAAAACGTTACGTCAGTAGATTAAACAAACTGGCTCGATTTTCTCTTGGTAGAGGTAAAATTACCTCAAGTTGGGCAAATTGATTCACGTTTCCATTGGCAGAAGTTCCGGTAGAATTGGAGCACGCACGAAAAGGATTGCCTATGAGATGGGCGACAAACGTCAAATTTTCCTCAATAGGATTAAAATCTGAAGACGTAGCAGTAGTGTGGTTACCTGCGTGATGGGCAACCAAAGTCGAATTTCCTCCGTAGACAAGGAATAGAATCAGGAGACGAAATAGCGTGGTTGCCCGTGAGATGGAAAATCGAAACCAAATTTTCATAAACAGGAATAAAATCAGGAGATGAAGTATTGTGATCGCCTGTGAGATGGGCAAACAAAGTCAAATCTTCCTCGGTAGAAACAACTTCGTTGGACCTTAATGTGTCAGAGACATCTAAGTCGTTAAAAAGGGAAAGCCGTTTTTTCTCCTAACTTCATTAAGAACGCCAATGCATTTTTGTCACTAACAGAGCTAATGGATCCCTGATCCAGCAAAACACGAGTTGTCGTAGATTGCTCGTTGTACTCGACGCTATCGGGCACATCACTTGACAAGTACCGGTACCATTAAAAGTTGTCTTAGCATGTATTATTACAGTTGGCATTAAAACAAGAGAACAGTTTTAATGATAACGCTTTTAGTAGTATGAACTATTTTGCACGATTGGGCGTATTCTTTTCTAAAATATTTAGCAAACATTCACCCTTGGTCACCTTTGTTAGAAAGGGTTCGATATCGCAAGAATTGCAATTCGCAAGACCCGGAAATTCCTCAGGATATGGGCCATGGGGACCCGGACACGTTGGTGGTAATGGGTCATTCTGGGGGAGATCAAAATACATCGATGGGCTTCAAGCAGTGCCACATATGTATTACAAGTGTCGTGCGCAAAACCTGAGTCAATTAGGTTCGACACAAGACTCGGACAATCGGCAGGGTTTGGGCATGGACCTGGGTAACCAACAGGGTTTCATGATCGACCCGAATAATTAACAGAATTTAGTAATGGACCCCGATAACCAGTGGGATTTGGGCATGGATCCGGAAGGGCAGTTAAATCACAGTGATCGTTATAAATCGCTTTGTTAGTAACATTTTGCACTTGCGAATTTATTCGTGTAGGCACACCTTCAGACTCGGCCTTAGTATTAAAGATTAACGATAGTGTTAAAATAGTTTGCACAAGCCAAAGTCAACTCATCGATGCGTAACTGCTTTTGAGTATTGCAGTTTCCAATATATGCCAATTTAGGTAAACCAGGCAGAGGGCCTAAGTCAATATCGACTTCGGTGCGTCTACAACAAAGAGCGGGAATTTTAGAAATATTGCTCGCTGAAACATTGCCTTTGAAAACAGAATAGCTCAGGTTGCCATTAATTTGCGTGGATGGCATAGCATTTTGGTCCAATATCTTAAAAGTACCAGTTACGTTGGCTGCCGTGGTTTATGAAAACTGCACACAGGACCCGCAAGATTGGACAATAAAGTTTGAGAAAGATGAACATTTACATTAGAAGAAACAATTGCATTAATGGGTTTGGTTTGGGGAAGTTGCATACTCATGGCAAAAGTTTTAGTTACGCTGAATTGATTAGATTCAGACTTAGGAGCGTTTACACCCGCGAATTTTTCAATAAAGTTTTGACAAGTTTTGGGATAGTCAGTAATAGCAGATTGTTCTAAAAAGTCAATTGACTTTGGGTGGTCGTGAGTTTTCGGTGTTGATATTGCCGGATTATCCAAGGTTTCAGCACACAAGTTAACATAATTGTCATACTTTCGATCCACAAAACGAGTAGAAACTTTGTAAGATTCCATCTTGGCAGCAGCCAGCTGTATTACGTTTCGCTTCGTGTTTAGCGCGCCTTCAAACCTCTTCAGCATGTTCCACAGCTTGCCTGACTTCCAGTTGTGCCAATTTGAGTTTGACAAGTGCTTCTGGTCGCTTGGGCATTGGCTCTGTTCTTGATGCTGGAAGGCAAATTAGATGTAACAGAGGATCGACTATTGGACTGAGATTAATTCGTTAAGAGATTAAAAATAGTACACTTTGTTATCCAACGTTTAGCATGTGCATCGAATTTGGGTCCTAATTTCATAAGTGCAGCTTTGATCCGCGCCGTTTGTTTTCATTATTCACATTAATTTAGAAACGTTGGCTTCAATTTTGACTTAAAGTTGCTTAAAGCAATTGACGTCATCGAGGTGTTCTTTCCGAAACATTGTACTTTCAGCAGCACTATACTGCTGATCTAGAATAAAAACTCAACATTGTTCTCAAGATCCCTAGTCGTTGTTGATATAATGCCAAATAGAATTTACGGTAGAAAACAATATTAGTAAGTACTATCTCAATAGTTGCAAAATGCTCAACATTCAAGCCAAAATTCTATAAATATCCTGTTAAATCGCTTCCAAGAGTTCGGCATGTAAAGGAATTTACAAAATATTTTCGAAACAATATTTCGAAACTATTTCGAAACTTTATTTCCAAATTTTATGTCGAAACTTTAATGTAAGGCCTTGCGAAGGCTTCAACTGGCTGTGGAAATGTATTTAACATTACACTGACAAAATAATTGGGACTTCGCGTGAGCACGTAGTACCTTTGTTTTTGTTAGCGAATTTTGGCAGATGAGGATTGATTTGCTCATAACTAGCAAACGGCTAAAACTAGAAAGTTAAAATTTGGACTTAACATGGAAATTAATGAATGCGTCATGTGTGCCAATTTTGGGGATCCCAGGTCACATGATCGTGAGTTGAAACACAAAAAAAACATAAAAAATGCGATTTTTGGCTTGAAAATTTATTAATTCGCCTAGAACTCAAAACCCACTAGGTGTGCATGAACCGATATATCTCTGTAAACACCAATTTAGATTGAAAATGGTTTGTGGGTTTTGAGCGAACTATCAACCGCCTTTCTTTTGATTGTGTTCATTTACCCCAACCTGAATACTATTTTTCTTTTTTTCTTACTTTTTTTTCTTTTTCTCCGGCTATCATCTTTTAAACCGCTAAACATACTGTATTCCAAGTTTGAGCAATTAAAGATATCAGGGAGGACTTGTGTGGGAATGCAATGGGGGGTGCCAGGTTAGGGAGATCCCACTCAATCGGGTCCTCTAAAATTTTGAACTTTTAAACCGTTAGAGCTGGATGGATCAAATTTTCGGAATAGGTAGATATTACAAATGTAAGGTAGCTTTTTCTCACATATCTGTTTTCCCATTAGGGTTGAGTTTCATCAGCATCTGAATTTACACACAGCCTATCCTGGCAGCCCACCCGAACCCTCAAGCCTCACAGGAGGGCAATTTCTGCACTTTCCATTGTACCCTCTTCCAGGCGCGTAGCCAGAAATTCGCAATGGGGGGGGCTGTTTTGGGGGTTTGGGGGCGGAGCCCCCAGCCGCCGGAGGCCAATGGGGGTCTGGGGGCGAAGCCCCCAGCCGCCGGAGGCTGGGGGTTTGGGGGCAAAGCCCCCAGCCGCCGGAGGCACGGGGGTGTGGGGGCGGAGCCTCCAGCGCTCGAAAATTTTGCATTTTTTTTGCAAAAATAACTTCATTTTAGGGCTATTTTGATTAAATAATAACGTTTTTAAAACGTGGCTTAGAAATTGGCAGTGCAAACAAGATTAAACGGGTGGCATAAATGGGCTATTTAGGAGGTGGCTAATGGTAAAATGTTAGTTCTCTTGTTTAGAGGGGAAAATAATTGGGGGGGGGGTTAATGAAAAGAGATTTGAGAGAAATGATTGGTAATTAACAAATACTGAATAGCCCCCCTCCCCTATTCCTTAGTTTATAGTATATTTGTTGATGATACCTATGTTCAGCATTTTTACACTTGCGATCAAATTTGATTGCTTATTTCTTACCATTTTCCAAAGTTTTCATTTATTTGTTGGTTTTATTTTTCACAAATTAGCCCACCCCCTGAACATGTGTTTCAAAAGATGTTTTAAATCACTATTTAGTCCACTCCAGAGCATAAAAAAGTCTCAAAAGTGCTAAAAATGCAGCGTTTTTCCCATTCTGCATTTTGGTCGACATGTCAATGGGGGGGCTATAGCTCCCCGCCCCCCTGGCTACGCTACTGGCTAAAAACGTGGTATTTTCCTTATTCTGCATTTTGGTCGGCAATCTATTAGCCCCCCCTAAATAAACGTTTCAAACAATGCTTCAAATCATTTTTTAGTCCAATCCAGTGCAAACACACAGTCTTAGAAGTGCTAAAAACGTGATGTTTTTCCTATTCTGCATTTTGTTCGGCAGTTCATTAGCCCCCCCCTAAATAAACGTTTCAAAATAGTCTAATCCAGTGCAAACACACAGTCTTAGAAGTGCTAAAAAATGTGATGTTTTTCCTATTCTGCATTTTGTTCGGCAGTTCATTAGCCCCCCCCCTAAATAAACGTTTCAAACTATGCTTTAAATCATTTTTTAGTCCAATCCAGTGCAAAAGAGAGTCTGAGAAGTGCTAAAAACGTGGTATTTTCCTTATTCTGCATTTTGGTCGGCAGGCCAATGGGGGGGGCTATAGCCCCCCCCGCCCCCCCCTGGCTACGCTACTGCCCTCTTCTCAGATTACTCTGATCAAAGTCTGACAGCAAGGTTACCGGAAAGAGGATTCTCGACCAGTATCACATTGAAACTCCACTTAGCTCAACCTAATTGCACTTGCATCAATAAGCATGGACACCATATATGACATCACATTAGCAATTTACCACGATTTGATGTCATGTTTTGTGGTAAATTGCTAATGTGATGTCATATATGGTGTCCATGCTTAGTGATGCAAGTGCAATGCAGTTGAGCTTAGTGGAGTTCCAATGTGATACTGGTCGAGAATCCTCTTTCCGGTGACCTTGCTGTCAGACTTTGATCAGAGTAATCTGAGAAGAGGGTACAATGGCAAGTGCAGAAATTGCCCTCGTGTGTGGTTTGAAGGTTCGGGTAGGCTGCCCGGATAAGCCATGGGTGAATTCAGATGCTGATGAAACACTAGCCTAATACGAAAGCAGATATGTGAGAAAGTGCTCCCTCACGGTTGTGAAAAAAGTTTAAGTTCCAAATCTGCAATGTAACTTTTGAGGTAGATAAACCCAACAAAAATTGGGGGTGCCACGATGATGATTTCACGCCAAACGGGCGCTCCAAAATTCAAACTTTTTAACCTTTTAAGCTAGGCCCACAAAATTTTAAAGGTAACTAAACATAAAGAAAAGATAAAGTTTTACAAAACTTTGGGGTACCAAAATGGGGGTTCACCCCGAAATGTGGCCGCCAAAATTCAGACTTTTTAACCACTCACGCTAGACGCACGAAATTTTCCGGATAGATAACCATAACTTAAAGATAAAATATGACAAAATTTGGGGATACCGCAATGTGGGTGTCCCCCTCAAACGTGGTCGCCAAAATTCAAACTTTTTAACCACTCACGCTAGACGCATGAGATTTTCAGCATAGGCAAATATGAAGAAATGATAAAATTTGACAAAATTCGGGGATACCAAAATGAAGGGATGCAATTTTTAAACCGTTTGAGGTAAATATATCAAATTTTTTTGATATGGGTTGATATTAAAAATAATGTAAACCTAACAAAAAAGGTGAGTCCCTCTCAAATGAGGTGTTCCAAAATTCCAAGTTTTTAACCTTTTAAGCTGGAAACAAGAAGTGTATGAGGTAAGTAAATATAAAAGAAAGATAAAATTTGACCAAAGTTTAGGGGTACCGAAATGGGGAGTTTCCCCTTGAAACAGGCTGCCACAATTCAAACTTTTTAACCACTGATGCTGGAAGCATGAAATTTTCACCTCAGGCCTATGTAAAGAAGAGATAAAGTTTGACAAAAAATGGGGGTACCAAAATGCCCCCCCTCAAACAAGGCCACCAAATTTTTGAACTTTTGAACCGAAAGACCTTATAGATCGAATTTTTGGAATGGGTAGATGTTAAAAAGTAAAGCAAACTTAACCACTAAACAGAATCATGAACTAAATACACAAAACAGCATCAAAGACATAATCATGAACAAAACATTCGTGATCGAAGACAGGAAAAAAATTCAAGCACATTCTAACATCAAAACATTCGAATTGGAATTACCCAGATATCGCTTGTGATATCATACTCTAGTTGAGCTCCATGGCTTTGATAAATTTGAGCTACATGGCTGAGTTTTTTTTCACGAAACTGTCACCTGTGACGGTGAAAAAGCGTACTTTTTCTTATGGCTCAAGGTTTTTGAAGAATTTAATTAAGGAAGTTTTGCTAAATAATAGATTTACTAAACACTGTGTTTCGAAATTAGGGTTCCTCCCGCTACCGCTTACATGAAAATTTATAAAGTTTTCTTCATTAGACTAGTTTGATGTTCATTAACGCAACTTTCTATTAGCTATTTTTGATTTTATATTTCTTCCATTTTCATGTTGAGTAGCTGAGTTAGCGAAACTCACATAGCTGATGATTCAGAGAAAACTAGATGGATTGATAAACAATAAAAGCTGAAATGCCAGTGCATTCTCAGCTCCTCTCACCTTCTGACCTAAATCTTCCAAACGCATGCTGGGTAGTCATCTCGAAAGATCGCGTTAATTACAGGGCGTATGGAAAACTGCGATGGTTTACCAAGTTATTCTCATCGACCTGAGACAACTTGTTGGTGAAGCATTAACTTATAGGGAAAATAAAGTTTGATACACCGCCTTTTTTTGCATTTTGTCAAATTATACCACTCGATAATGAAGGCTACGTGGCAAAAACATGAACGATTTAATAAAAAACTTTAACAAATGCCTGTTTTACTTTGGATAATTTTAGCACTTTTTTATTTTAGTTTATGCTGCTGAGGAGGGGGGTTTAATTTCGAAACAACCAATATACCAGTAATATAGTATGTTAAACGGCGATGTGAAAGAGCGTTTTCAGAATCATACATGGCTGTAAGTTTCGTTTGTGTAACGAAATTTGCATTTGAGTCATTGGAATTTTAAAGACCGCTTTATGTTATTTCAAATGGAATGAAAAACTATTAAGAACTCGTAAAATGTGCTGAGATTTGACGTTGTATTGTAAACTATTATGCGAGCTTTTTGAATGACGTTACTCGATTATTTTTGATAACTTTGAGAGCTTTAAATTTTGAACTGGAATAACCATAAAGCAATTTAAGTCAGTGAAACAAAATTTGAAAGGGGCGCAATTAAATTGTTGATCTGGCTATCAACGACCATGTTTTTTACAAATTCATTCAAAGCAATCGAATCATTGTTTCAAAGCATAATATAGTTCAGTAAAAGTTGGATAATGCCGCGAAGTCCCCAGATATCACTTGCAATGTCACGTTCTAGTTTCAAACGCGCTCAAAATTGTAGACAGTTCGATTTTCTATTGAGGTTGTCACTTCGCCGTTAAGATAGTTTTGTATTTCAGTTGGCGGTTGTACAGCACCAAAGAGAATGAGCAAGCGTGACCGAATGATATATAAAAAATAACAAAATCTTGGTTAGAGGAGCTGAAGGGTTAAAACTCAAAACCTAGAGTAATACGGCTCCAACTTAAGGTAACAAGCACAAAAGTGGAAGTAAAAAGACTATAACACAATCAAGGAGGGGCGGGAAACTAACAAGTACACTATATCCGGGGGTTTAGAAATTACCTTTAACATTGTACAGAGTTATCATATTTGCAAAAGCTAAATTCCGACAGTGCATGGCTACTTTAGATAAGACCTAATATATGCGCTACCATATTTTGTCACGTCGAGATTTGACCGATGAAATTGGCAATGCAACACACAAGAAGTTTCTACCAGTGATATTACATACCAGTGAAATTGCTTACCCATGAAATGTAACCACGGACCGTCACTGGAAAATACCCCAACTTCAGAGTGAAAAATAATAATAATTAGGTTGTGCCAATAAAGGAAAAAACAGCAATTATATGCTTAAAACACATCAAAGACACCCCTGTTTTTTTTTCTTTCCTAAAACATGGATGTTTTTCTTCCATCTCGTTTGTGAATGTGCATTTTCGCTTAGCCATTTGAAATAATATCTTTCTTATTAACAATAAATTCAACCCAACTAAAATGCATAATCTAAACTGGCAACCTTGAAACTAACAAAGTAATTTATCTCCAGCCTAACTGAACCAATTAGTCACTTAGTAGACTACTTAAAGGCGGTGAATCATCCAGCCAATTCCGGTGGTTTGCAATAGCTAAAATTGAACTATAATTTTTGATATTTTTTGTTTTGATTTTGGGGCTGCGTTTGTAAGGATATTCAACAAATACAAAAAGATGTCCCCCCCGAAAAAAGTGTTTGGAAACTCAGAGTTTTGATCTTCCCGCCAAAACCACAGTTCTCTAAACTATTAGGCCTACTGTAATCTTATTAAACTATTAGGCCTAATTATCTCTAAACTATTAGGCCTAATAGTTTAGAGATAGTTTGGCCTAAACTATTTAGAAATAAACTATCTCTAAACTATTAGGCCTACCACAGTTCTCTAAACCATTAGGCCTACTGTGGTTTTGGCGGGAAGATCAAAACTCAGAGTTTCCAAACACTTTTTTCGGGGGGACAACTTTTTGTATTTGTTGAATATCTTTGCAACCGCAGTCCCAAAATTAAAACAAAAAATATCAAAAATTATAGTTCAATTTTAGCTATTGTAAACCACTGGAATTAGCTGGATGATTCATCGCCTTTAACTAGCCTATTAATTAAGTACAAAAGTTGGTAAATAATAATGACAATCGGCATTGTTGCTAAATAATGAAGATGCTACGCCACAATACAGAATTCAGTAGGCCTATACTGCAAAGTGTGTAAATACCCTAGCAATGAAGAGTCCACGATGCACACCAACCTATGAGCAAAATTATTGACGTCAAGAAGCAGCTTAGACTACTCCAAATGAATTTCTCGTCTTTGGAAGATATGCACAATGTTTAAAATTAAACACAATATACAGGATTATAAAATTCCGGGCATTTGAGCATTTTTTTAAATTCCTCTCGGACGCAAAATTTAACCCTATAAATACCGGACATGTACGGAATTTTCCGGACCGTATGGCAAACCTAACATAGTACCTAAGTTTTCGTAAACATACGAACAACAAAACAATAAATAAACACTTGTACATACCGAAATAGTTTGTCCAGCCAGTTGCAGGGAGAACATCCAAAATAGAAAATAATTCCAAATCGGGAAAGCTCAGAAAATACAGCCGTTGCCTTGACCATAGTCAGGAAAAGAATGAGCGTAAATCAAGAAATAGCTAAACAGCAAGCTGGCAAAACGCCGAGCAGAAAAGTAAGCAAATTAGCAATTATGCAAATTGCAAAAAGCAAAAGTAGCAAACTGGCTGTATAGTTCCAGTAAGGTAAAACATCACACGTTGAAAGCAATAAAAAGGGTAGCAATGCCCAATTTGACTAGAAGCAGACAAGGCAAGGTTGGGTACCCGCTGCAGCTGACGCGACGTAACAGATATTGTACCAAAAGGACTTGTTACGCTAGGTGAGATATAAGCGAGTGTGCGTTTCCAATTTGCTGTAAATACTATACAGTAGACTAAATTAAGTTATTGGATGGTTTTATAAATATTTTTGAACTTTCAAACTTTTACAAAGAGCAGAAGGCATTTTTGATGTGCAAGATTATCTATCGCTTCATACGAGAGATAAGGTAAAAGATTGCATGTTGTAAAATACTCTGTTTAATAATGATATGTTGATTAAAACGTGAAACATGCCCAAAGTATCTATGTTTTTGCTTTCAATGACTCAACTCGCTAATAATTATGTTAACAATAATAAAAATACCTATATAATGGTATTTTAACGATTTTATAGGCGTTTTTATGATTGTTAACAAGCTCTGACCTAGAGTCATCGAGCTCTTTGTTTGGTTCGCAACAAAAACCATTTGATAATTATGTTATGTAGCTCTGGAGTAAATATGACCTGGATCTATTTTTCATAGTATGGCTAAAAGCATTCCTGCTAACAATCCAATTTGGTGATGAACTTGCTTCGTGCTCTCACAACAGATCAAATCATGCTGGGGCTTTAAAAAATTTTCAGCAGTATTCGTATCCCTTGGTAGTGCAGGACTAAGTAAGAATCGGCCTTCGAAAACGCTGTGGCAACATTTTTCCATTTTGTTTATTTTGGCCATCAGAGAGTGAAACAATTTTAAGCGATAGACCTAATTGATTAGCGTTCAATGTATATCCTGAACGTCTCACCAAATTAAAGTAATTTGGCTTTGCTACAATTTTCAAAGTCGTAATATAGCTACCTTTTTGTGTAATTTTGGTGTTGTAACAGAGTTGTAAAGTACAGGCCGACAAGTACAGACCCGAACCCGAAAAGTAATTTAAAGTTAAGACCAGGCCCGAAAGTTAAGTTACATCAAAAAAATGTATAGGTTTATTGCTCGTAGACGGTAAAAACAAAACTACCGACTATTGATCAATTGTGACGCAATAATAATAATAATTAGGTAGTAATAATTGAATGGTGCTTAAACGAAGTCGTCATTCAGTGTTTCAGTTATTTTAATCACGCTTTTAAAGCATCCATAAGGCTGAAAGAAAAGGCAAGAACGTATGTCAATCCCGAATTAAGCCCAACATTATTTTGTTAATCTTAAGCCCGAAACCGACCCGAAAAGCCCTGCGCGTCCTACAACTCTCAACCTTTTTTCATACGGTTTTGCAATGGTGTTGATGAAACTTTTCAACACCATTTCGTCACTCACTTTGCTATTGCATTACAAAGGCATATTTCATGAAAATTTGTAAACATAAAAGTTGACAATTCAACCCGTTTTATATGATGTTTTTTGAATGGTTCATTAGTCATGTTTCCAAAAAAAAAGTTTCAAAATACTTTCAAGCATAATCGGGAGTAACATTTTGACTAGTAAAACGTCATCCGAAAGGGCTTCGTAAAGAATTGTAAAAAGTTTTTTTTTCAATTTGAAATGTGAAGACAAATACAGGAAATTTTTTATTGCTCATTTCAAAGAAGACTTAGGCTATCTGTTCAAAACTCAACAATGATATAATATAATCACAGATTTGAAACAAATAACAACCATAAATCAGAAATAAATGAATAAATTTATTTAACAGGGGTGTCCAAACTTTTTTGAAGGAGTGCAAAATAAGACACAGCAAAGGTGAGCGTTAGCCATCACACTTAACAGAGAAGAATTTACTATTTACAATACTGTTTTTGATACAAACTATTACATGGAGACCACAAAGAAAAAGATCTTCAACCTATTTAAATGAGGACTGAAGGCAAAATATTAGGGGTATCCAAAGTTAGGGCAATCGTATCGTATTAGATTATATTTTTCTTTGTTTACTATCCTTCTTGACCCAGCTGTTACGGAGATATTCTACTTTCAATATCACGAAAGAGCCTCCCTATTTATAATTTTTATTGGCAACCCTGATATTTCAATGCAGTAGTCTTGCCCACAGCAGAGACCTTTAATAACTTATATAGGCCTGTATGTGTATGTTAAAACAAGAAGACTCCGTGCCTTAGCCTATTTGTGGCGTTGCCTGACCATATAGAACAATAAGATGGCGTCGTCAATATTATCAACGTTAAGGTTGGCAATAAAAACGATGATTAGAGAGGCCTTTACGTGATGTTTGAAGTGGAATGTCTCAGGAAGTACTAGGTCAAGAACAATAAAGTCAACGCTAATCCACTCTACTATAATACGATTGCCCTAACTTTAAAATAATACCGCTTCCAGTTAATTTTGTCTTCAGCCCTTTTTTAAAAGGCAGGTTTGATCAAATTGAAATCGTTTGTTCGCAAAGGCTGCGTGCATCCTGGCCAGAAGCGGGCCAAAATTGAAAACTTGAAGCAAGCAGAATAAAGTTTTTCAGAGTCAGATTTACACTGCTCGGAGCCCCGGCACTTTTGATTTTTTGCTGCAAGTTCTTGCCAAATGTAGCTGAACACCGAAAAAAGTCTTCTCGAGAAATTCGCTGCATTTTTCTGCCAAATGAAACTGAAGACCAAGAAAAAAGAGAAAAAAGGGTTTTCCCCAAAAATTCGCTGCATTTTCTTGCCACTTGCAAACCAAAAAAAATCTTCCATTAAAGCGCGGGGCTCCCATAAAAATACGGTGAGCCCTGGCGTTGTGCCACATGATAAATTCGGGCCTAGCTCGCGGACCGAATTTGAAGTCTACTGCCATATACAGTATAATAACGATTCAAGATTCCATCCTAAAATCTTCGATTATCAATGCAATTGATTTATCTTGTCAGGGACCATTCAACCGGACCAATTAACTGATCAGACAACACCACTGCCCAATTAGTGATTGAGTCCAATTGTAAATCAGTGATGACCAAAAAAAGTCATCGTGGTCGTCGGCTGGCGTAAAAATGCTTTTTAGGCTTATGCTCAGTGGCGTCGCTAGGGGAAACGGGGGGCAACCAGCCCCGGGTGTTACCATTTTGGGGGACACCATATTATGATGTGAAACCATAACTCCACCGATTTGTGGTGAATATCTTTCTTTTTTCACTTTGTTTGTTTCCCATCCTCATTTGGACTAAAACCTTACTGATTTTAAGGCGAAGACCTCTTTTTTGTTGGTCTTCACCTATTTTTGGTACAAAAAAGGGTGCGTCCACCAAACCCCGCCCCGGGTGCCACCATTCTTAGCAACGCCTCTGCTTATGTTAGCGTATCTGCAGAACGATTTCGGTCGAAAAAATTGAAGACTGACGATTGAACGCGAGCCTGACGAAATTTCATCTGGGGCTGTAATTTGAAGTTTTGAACACTCCTGATCTAAACTAGCTGAGATCTTCAGTTCAGAGAAATACCAGCTTGATGTTCAGAGACTTTCGCATTAACTGAGAGCTATACACACATTGACGAATCAAGTACCGTGAATCTCATTCGATTTTTCGTAAAAACGTTTTTTTAATGACGAAAAAAAGCGGCTAGGAAGAAAACCGCACTGACCATCTTTGTTATACTAAATAGCTTGGTACGGCCACTGTTAAACTTGAGAAAGATTCTTACATGTATTAAACGAGCGTACTAATATTTACAATATCTTTAAATGACTGTTGATTCTGCAGGCTATGCAATTTTGCAAACTAGGCTATGCCAGGCTGTTCTTGCTAAAGTAAAAAAATTCGGCTTGCTAGGCGACTCATTTAAAATACACTAAATACAATATATAATCTTTATCAATTCCTTGCCTCTTCCTTCGGTAATTTGCTTCATTTGCGCAATTCTATTTCACTATCAATCTATTGTTTTCTTTTTAGTTTAATCTAATGTATTCAATCATTAATAAACTGGTAAAGATGTATGTTTTGATGATTTTTATCACTGGTGATATTTGTCATTTTGGCATTGCTAGCGTTGCTGAAGAGCCCTGAAATTGGGCTAAACAGCTGTCTAAGGCATGCCTTTGGAAATTATTTTGAATTGAACTATTATAATTATCTCTTGTAATATTGTGATTACTCAACATTTTCGGAAAAAAAATTGTGCCATGATCTGGTTAATTTGCGATTCTTTGCCTTTCCACGCTCACGTTCATACTTGTAGTCCTTAGCTACTGACGAGGAATAAAAGACGATTGTCTGTTCCAAAAAAATATGTCTTAGACTTTTAATCAAAGGTTTGCTTGTGCCTACATGACTTTGAATACTGTCTATATCTTATCATTAGTTTTCTCACTATATTGTTCTTAATTAATCTATTCTCATTTACCACACATCACACGTTTTTTCAACAACTTTTAATATTAATTCGTGAACCATAATAAAATAGTTGTGACGTTTTTCAGCCAAAAACATTTTTGTCGCATCAAAATTTTCAACACCATTCCAATAGTGTTGGATCGTTCCAACCCACCTGTTGCAGTCGTGGCGGTTCAACCCAATTCCAACCCGATTCCAGCACGATTCCCACACCATTTGGTCAATTTGTGAATCATTTTGTGATGCTGTTATCAAATTTTCATGGATCATTCCAACCCACCTGTTGCAGTCATGTTGGTTCAATCCAATTCCAAACCGATTCCAGCACGATTCCCACACCATTCGGCAAATTTGTGAATCATTTTGTGATGCTGTTATCAAGTTTTTATGCCAACCGTGAGTTTGATTGTATTGTAATGGTGTTTGAAATTTTCATCAACACCATTGCAAAACCTCATGTAAAAAAGTTGTGTGTTGTAATAAATTCAAAACTTAATTCGTGATGGTTTATAAAGCCGAGTGGACGGAATACTCGGTTATGAGTAGTCTTTGCACTTGTGTGAATTAAACTATCTTAGCTTACAGTTCTGAGAGTTGGTGACTAACGGTCATGAGAGCTAACAGTTAGAAGCAGCGCTGTCCAGCTTTGTGAACTTGAGAATTATTTGTTAATTACGTTTGTAAAATAATAAAGAACTAGTATTGATACTCGGATTATCCGCAGGTCTATATCCAGTGCTGCCGTCGAGGTTAGGCTCGGCCTGCCCAGTTATTTTGGTAGTGTAAGCTACCGGCTTCTAAACGATGCGATTTTTGTCATTTGTCATGGATTGGCGATGGGTCCTGGCCAAAATTCGACCAAAAATTGCACCAAATCCCGGTGAAGATCTTTTTTTGTTTTCACCTAGTTTCAGGCCAAAAACTAGTAGAAATCTTGGTAAAGACCTCTTTTATGTCTTCACCTGGTTTCAAGCCAAAAGCTGACCAAATTTCTGCCCGGAATAAAGACGTTTCCTTGTAATTTTCACAAATTTTTTGACCAGATTTTGATCAAGAACCCACCCGCCTCTTACAACGAAGCTTTAGATCTACCCATCTTTTTGTTTAGAACGGCAGCAATACTCTTCCTTTTGCAGTTTTTACCGAGTACAGAATTTAGTAGTCCTTTCTTAATAACATTTCAAATTCTAAAAGATTAGGGTGGTGTGAAAAAACAATACTAAATTTCGTAATAGGCCATAATTAACAGGCAATGATATACTTATTAACTTTATTAGAGTCGTTACTTTTCTTTTGTAGAAGGGCATTAGTGATCAACAATTACGCGTTTGAAATCTTTGATCGCTCCATGACATCATCTCAAAAGTCATCTAAAGTCAAAGAGAGTGAAAGTTAACGCAAAAGCGTGGCATTTCCGGTTCGCTTCCTGTTTCTCATAAGCAGTTTTTCAAAATTTTATTGGTCAAAAACGTGAGCTAAACCGCTGTTTATCTTCATCAAATTGTAGAAATGAAACAAAATACAGTTAAAATTCGTGACTCTGGGTTTACAATGGCAGAACCGTACTTTGGCTTTTTCTACACCATGCATTTTTCTGCTACTATTTGGCAATTTTTTGAAAACCAGCACACAAGAAACGAAAAAAAAACAAACAAACAAACAAGAAAATGAATAAAAAAATAGAACCAAACAATGAATAATATGTGAAACGGATATGTTTTATTGATGCACAAAACGCAGCCTGCAAAGGAAACTAAATATTCTGCAACAGAGGCGGCGATAGCTCAGTTGATAAAAAGCCTCGGGTTGGTAATGGAAAGGTTGCTAACTCTCGGTTCGATTCTCAATCTGGCGATGCGTCGTTGTGTTTTTGGAAAAGACACTTATTTCACATTGGGGCCAAGCAGTCTCCCCTTAGTGGTGGCCCAGCTAGACAAAAGACTTGCAAACAGAATCCATACAAAGTACCCTGCTTTGATGTGGTCAGACCATAGACTCTTTATTAGTACACTGCAAACTGACAGTTTTGTCTTTGTTTCTTAACGGTTCATTTGTTCTAGATTATGCCGATTCGTCCAATCAGCGTGACTTTTTTCTTCGCAGTTCACTCGTTTTAGGAGTAGTCCAATCAAATCCGTCAATTACGCGTTAAAGCAAAAAAGCCGACGCAACTAGAACAAACTTTTTTTCGTCAATGGTCTTCTGTTTTTCTCCTGCATCTGTTTCTACTCTACTAAATCAAGAGTCTATGGTTATACAGAAGCAGAGAGCTTAGTTAGTACGAACGAACGAACGATTCTGCAATCACTGCAGACAAAAAACAAAAAAAAGAAACAAACGAAAACGATAACATTTGAAATGCATATTGATTGTTGAAAAAATATAAAATAATTCTTAAATTTTGTCTGTTAAAAATTTCAACCTTCTAAATGAAAAAAAAAAAGACAAACAAATGCAACCATATAACAAACAATACACTTAAAGCTACTTCAAAAATATAGATTTATATTTGAGTTATTTAGATTTAAGTTGCAAGACGAATAATGACATTTCCAATATTCTACCTTTATTTGGAGCTTTGCATCAATGGAATTTAAAATTTATAACTTCCTAGTTTCTATCAGAAAAAGTTTAGAGAGAAAAGACCATTGCTTCTATCAGAAAAAAATAAATGGGTACATTTGAAATAATAAAGACCTACTTCAAGATAGGGGTGATTTTGTCCAGGAAAAAATGTTTGCATGCAATTTGTAAAGATTACGGTGGACACCATGATCAACACCGTTTCAGCAACATACGTTGGAACTTCATTTTTCGCTCGTTAATTTTTAAATTTAGATTATTCGTTAGCCTTTTTTCTTAGAAGGTTAAAATTTTAGTATCTGAGTCAAATTTCCTAGTTGAGATAAACAAAATTCGAAAGGCATAGCTTTTGCAGTTTTTCAAAATCTTGTTTAATTCAAGAGTAAGTTTTTTGTTTGTTTAGCCTTACCAGATACTTCATTTTTCACCCTAGTTTCTAACTGTCAAGATTTGAGCAGAAAACATATTCTGATATTGTAATACGACTCAACTGAGAATCGAATCCATTCTAATTTAGAAAAAACAATTTCAAGGCGTATGCTTTTAGGCCATTGGAGCTTTTTCATTTACTACACGAAGCGCTCCACATGTTACGTCATCTTTTCAAATGCGTGCCAAGAAAAAAAGCATTCTCAGTTTGCCGTGTTACTCACAATCAAATATAATTGAATGCAGTGATGCACTTGCATCAGTATAGCCCAACTTCGTATAACTAACACAGTGAGTAAATAAAAGTTATCAGTAAAACTTAAGCTTATTCAACGGCACAGCTAGTATTTTTGTATGTTTTTTTGTAAAACGATGAAAAACAAAGCTCTAAAACTAGAGTGTGGTTTAGTATTGTCACAACCAACATTAGCAAATATGTTCGATCCTTGAAATCCAAAAAAATATGTAACTTAAGGCCAATATTACCGAAGATATGAACAATAGCAGATCTGCCAAGTGAAATCTGACAGGTGAAGCCCAAAAGAACAGAATTTTAGCCAAGAAACGGGAGGTTGGCAAGTGTGAATGTCATGTAGTCGGAAAACGTCACATAGATCTAGTTTTAACAATAGATTTACCGAAATTAGGGATATTAATAACATAGGTTTTTCAAGCTAGTAATAGTTTCAGAGATCTAAAAATAATCCTCTTATTGTGTAAGCAGTCGCGTGGGAAAGGTAATGTGCATATTTAACATTTAATAGAGTTTGCATTTGGATTGGAGGGAAGTGGTCACGTAACGTGGCGCACTATTCGGAAGTAAAGGTTTACTCGCCATAATCAATGGAAGTTATTTTTAGTTTTAAATGTCAATGCCAATATTAGTCAACTGGCATTTTTGATGAGTTACTGAAAATAAATTGCGATGAAACCTAATCATGCATTGCCTAACTTGCCTGCTAAACCGCTAAGAAGATGAATGCGTTTAAGTGGTGGATCCATGGTGTACCATTATGCCATGCATTTAAAAAAAAAAAAAATTCTTTAGCTTTTCATCAATGAATGTTACTGCATACTATTGAAAATCAAATAGATAAATATTCATAGCAGTTGTTTTGTAAAAACTTGGTGCTCTACCAGCCATTACTACTATTCGATAGCAGGACTAACTAGTCCACGGATTGTCGAGTTGGTAAAGCGGTAACGCGTTCGTTTTCGGAGTGGGAAGTCTAAGGTTCAAATTCCGGACCGGTCAAGTCGGATGCAGGGTTGCCAACAGCTCGTCACTGCTGCGACATTTCATAGCAAGGAGCTGTGTTTCCAGGAGTAATTACGCGGAAATGGGCCCTGCAAACTTGTAACACGCTTTAGCGTAATATAACGAGTACAGTGAAACATTTGGTGTGTTTGACAAACTTGTATTAGAGTGAAGCACGCAACTGGAAATTACCTTTCAGTTAGAACTTATTTATTGATTGACCTAAAATATGCTAAGTAATTCTTATGTTAGTAACTAATTGAGCGATCAATCCTAAACAATATTAATAATAATCTAAAAGGAATTTTCTGTTTTAACATTTGTTTTGGTGTTAAGATTTTTAGCTTGACAGAATTTTTTTAAACTTGTTTTTATAAGCTGAAAGTTCTTGATGTCTTTTGCAAGGCCGGACTTAATTCAATCTTTTCTTGAAGAAAAACGGCGAAAAGATAATTTGGAAAGTAGTCCTCTTTTAAGCGAAGACAACCTAGCAAGGTACAGTATATGTCGTAACATTTTTCATGAAGAGGTCTATTCGCATCTTTTAAAATTATGCTTTACAATACAAGTAAACTTTTTTGAAAAAAAAATTTAATTGCAAATTATTTAACAACATGAAAAATAAACTGATGCTGTTTTGTATGTATAGATTCGCTTAAACATTTGTTAATATTAAAGTAGTCCAGCCGTTTGTGCAATTACTGTATAATTGAAACTTTGAAAGTAGCTTATATCTAATACCCATCACTCCCCCCCCTCCCGAAAAAGCAATTTATGTTAGCTACATTGTAGCGTACCATATGAGTGAGAACAGGTAATTTTCACGAAAAATGGTCACGAAAAACAAGAAACTTCAGATGATTAATCTCTATCAGAATCACTTGTATGAAAAAATGAAAATTTGCATCCATAATGCGACGTTATTACCGGCGTGACCAATTAGTGTCTATTAACCTTTGCACTTTAGTTAAGGTTTTTGTACATTCCTTCAAATTCTAGATAAATACCGCATAGTCATGCCAAGATATCCGAATTACGCCAATTTTTGAGCGCTACTGGAAAATGAACCATTGTCTTCAAACGTATATTTCGGCTATATAGGCTACGTTAGAAATAAGAACCTAAAATTATTTAGTGCCAAATGTGCATTTCAAAACTTTTTAAGACATCTATTTCCTAAATAATGAGCAATTGAATTTTCAATCAAGCAAACAGTTTAATTTTCTTGAAAGTTGAAAATTCTTTTTCTAGAGAGTAAAATTGCTTTCAAATTGCCAGTTAAAAATTTTGCTTTTTCTTGCAAAAACCCCGAAATTTTCCGCACGATTTGCTACGCTGAAAATCCTGAAAACAATCGGATTTACACTAGTAGTAAAATTGTGAGTGAATCCTTTGTTTAATTTAACCTCCTGCAATTGCTACGCCAGTAAGTAAGCACCTCAAGCGTACCGAATTTCTGCTTAAAAAATAAATTTAAGATACGCTCGTACACGTATGAAATTGACGATAGAGTTATCGTTAAGGGTATTAGATATTGATTTCAACTGGCATGAAATTTTATCAAGTTAATGCGCTTATAACAATTTTAAGGCGGTCCAAAAATTTTACAAAATTTAGAGTTTTGAAAAAGGGACTCAAAGAATATTTCAGTTTGATTTTGGAACAGTTCAAACTTAAAAAGCAAACTAACTACGGCTACCCCGATTATCGTTTAAATTTTAACTTGTGGGTAAAAAAAAGCTGTCAATCTAACCAGATTAAACTAGCATAAAATGTTAGCCAGGAATTGGTTTTCCAATTACCCATTCTCTTCTCAAGCAAACGTATTTGACTAACCTTTGTGATCCATTAAAAAAAGTGAGCAAACGTTTCCGGCAAAAACTTGGATTCAACAAATCTAACACTTTAATGAAGGTCCTATTTTTGTACTTTTCGTGCTCAATATTTACGCAAACCATTTTGGAGTTTTTCTTCAATTTTTCTGTTAACATGTTGACTTTATCCATTTATTCCATTTATATTTCAATTACAAAGCACGAATGCTTTGAATTGCAAAGAATTTTGGTAAGGCACGGTAGTGTTAACAGAAACTGACTAATCTCTTACTTTGAGTGGATTGAGACATTTGTTTTTCATGTAATGCTAAAAATACCTTATATACACTGAGTCCTAAATTTATTGAACATGTCAGTCACTTAGCTTGTGCATTTGTGAGGGTGAAACTAACCAGGAAATCATACAATATGCACCTTTGGTGAACTGAAGTGCATCGCACTGTAGAAAGTAATTTCGGGCTTTGATGTTGCAGTGAATACGAAAAATACAATTTGCTCAAATCAAAAAATGAAAAGAAAACATCAACGAGAAGAAAGAAGCAGAAAGTCCGAAAGGAACGCACTCCTCAACCAATCTCCTCCAATGAATCATCAAATTCAGACAGTAATCCAGACCTTGAAAGAGCGAAATTGACCCAGGATCAAGTTGATTCAAAAAAAGGCAGCACCAACTATGGTGGCACCGGCACAATTGAAGAGACCTGTGCCGAAATCCTAACCGCATATGGCAGTCTCGAAGCTACTTTTGGTCAGCCACTTGAAATGTCACTGGAATCGATGCAACTGGCGTCTTATCAAGATTATGATGCCCTGAAAAATTCAATCAAAAGCAAGCACAATTTTCTCGAAAATGAAAAACGTGTTTATTCTTATCATCAAAAACAGCAAAAAGGAAGTAGTTCATGCAGCTTCGTAAACAGCCCAGGTAATCCAAAACGCTTTTCTATACATCCAGCCAGAGTACTTGCCTAACGTAAAAAATCAAAAGCTCTTCAAAGCTCGTTTTATCTTTCAATCGATTGATTGATTCATGCATTTTTATTCTTTTGTTACGAAAAAGCAACAGCCTATCCTTAGGACGAATCGGTACCCGCCTAAAAAATAATCACTATAACCACTGAACATTTTTCAAAAATGTCGGTTGACGTTTGATTTTTTCTATTTAAATTTGCAAGTTTTTTAAGCCACCAAGCCCAGATTATCATCGTGTGAAGGTAATAAAGGGTTAATCCAAAGACGGTACAACCAGACCAGAGCGCGGATTAAACTCTGCAAATCATACGATCAAAGTCGTCGAAAAAAACGAAACCTTCCGTGAAGCTTTTGACAACTAAGTTTTTGAAACACCAGGAGGATAAGGAACACTAGGAAGATAAAGCTTTTCTCAAAAAGAGTTTGGAGTTAATTTCAGTCCAAGTTTTTTAAAATCAAATTACAGTATAACGAATTTCATTCCTGGCTCTCGATTCCTTATTTTTTAGAACCATGTAATATTTTTCAAAAATGACCCGATATACTGTAAACGTGTCAGATTTGTATCATATGCCTGATGGTTTGTATCATGATCATTGCATTGATTCTTGCTATAGTTGCAACAAACAGTTTAAAGCTAATTTGAGAATATACAACTTCTACTCCGCAATTCGGTGCAGCAGCGTTATTGAAATAGTCACCGATTTTCTGTAATGTGCCAATTACACACTGCTATTAAAGTTCGATATACTTAAATATTTATAAGTTTTACGTTTCGAAAAGATTTACTTGCTTATATTAGCGAGTATTCACACAACTTCTCAATGACCTGTATCGACTTTCTGTTCTTTATGACTTTCGATCAGCATTTAGTTTAGGTAACTTTGATTTTGATTTCGTTTTATCTGAAATCATTTTGCTAAACAAAAAAATGTATTGCACTATACAGTACATTATCTTCGATTTAGCAGCGAAGCATGTCCTTGCTTTAGGTATAAAAACGGTATCGCAAAAATTTTATCTACTGTTTGTATGGTAAGAATAAGGAGCATAAAATCTAAAACGTTAGGTTGAAAGGATATTACTGTGAAACAAAAATCTAATAAAATGCTTTTTTGCTTTCAAAGTGCAAGTAAATGTGTTCGGAGAAAAAAATTACGAGAACTTAATCTATTTGTATGTTTAGATAGCTGACTTAAATCTCGTGAATATTCGTACATGCAAAAGCAAAAAGCTGTGCCTTGGAGGCTTATACCTATGCAATCAATATTATGTAATTTAAAATAACTTGTATGAATCAAATAAAAAATGATTTTCTAGATTCCTTAGCTAGTTTTGGCTTCGAGTCCGATCACTGCCATGATTCATGTGACGATAAAGCACAAAAAGAAAAGAAAAAGCGACGAAATGCGATGAAGAAATTGCTAATTGCAACTTCGTTAAGCTTTTGTTTCATGGTCGGAGAAATTATTGGTAAGCTAAAAAGAAAAACAACAATCATGCACACACAAACACATGACAATCATTCTGTCGGTATAGGCACACATGCAATCATACACACTCAAAAAAAAAATGCAAGCAAATAGATGGAGTGATAAGCTTAGTTACACTTTTGTACAGGCGCTTTCCAATTGTGCTCCACTTTATATCCGGTCGACAATTTTATCAAGAAGTAGCTGGAAACTTTGTGGAAAGCTTTCTTAATCAAAAATATCCTGTTTATTCTTGTTGGTTCTAGCTCATCCTCAAAGACGTTAAAGTTTTGTAAAATTTGTCGCCATTTGTAATGAAGGTGTGGGCAGTTGTTTTTTAAGTAAACTCGGCCTGAGAAAGGCCTGTGCACTCATTCATCTAATTCTCTTAAGTGCAAGATTTATAGTTGTCACGTACAGCCGCACCTAAAGGAAATTCATAGTAGTTAAAGAATTGGCATTTAGCCAGTCTATCAATCGCGGCTAACGGCCTTCATTCAAAAGTTTCCTGCATGATTTCGTGACGGCAGAAAGGGAACAAGCTTTGCATATTGTTTCTTAATAGTGCACCAAACTACATTTTATTAATTTCAGCACTTGTCTTGTTGATTCTCATTCCGCTTAACAAAGATAGAATACTTTGCCTAAGGATAACAACAATAAATTAATGTAGTTTGACATACCGGTACTTGTCATAGAAATCAGAAAAATGTCAATTGATCCACGCTTCACGCCATTTATTCTTTCTAGGGAATATTCTTAGTTCGCTTACATGCAGAGTAATGCCACCTCTTTTATCTTGTTTCAAACCTTGTATAATAATTAATTGATTAGTTTTGTTTAATCTGAAAAAGACCATTTCATGACAAGTTAATCAGATTCTTTCCTCTAAAAAATTCAGTCATCATCATACTTGCTGTAGTATACTGAAGCGTCGTGTAATGAGTGTGCAGAGCTCATCTCTATGTTATTGAGCCAGGGCCATATAACTTCTTTCGACGAAATGTCGCAGCAGTGGCAAGCCGTTAGCAATACTGTGTTCTATTTTTTCCGACCCGAGAATTGAACCAAAAAAGAGCTGGTTGTTGGTTGCATTCGACGAATGATAATATTTTGAGTAAATAGTCAGTAGAACTGTCCAACTAATAAAAACAAAGTGTAGAAGGTACGCAAGTAGAAGGAAATTTGATGCTGTAGCATTTACTTGGCAGACTTGAACCAACTGTGTTTACAATAGTTTTACTTATTTTGTTTCTTTTTGCATACTTCGTTTCTGATAAAAATGTAGTTGCAATCGACCATTAACATTGCGGATAAGAACAAAAAGTCTTTTCGCAACCTCCTCGTCATTCATTACGTTGATCCAATTGTTTTTTTGTGTTGTGTATTAGTGGGTTTATTATGTAATAACAATGACATTCTATGCCGTTGGTTTGAAATGGCAATCTCATGATCAATGGCAGAACTTTCGACCCTTCTCGGACTAAGTTCAAATGTGCAAACCTCCATTTCTCGGTAGTCAGAATTGCGCAATTACTTTTTATGAGATTGCATTAAGATGAAAATGAACAAGTATTTACTGGTTATTAAATGAGACTGTGAGAGACTGCCTGTAATCTTGCACTTTGTACCATTGAAACTTAGACTTCTGTATCATTGTGAAGTACGTAAACCAATCAATTTCTACAGTATTTCAAACTAAAGTCGAGTCAAGCCGTAAAAAAGCGATTGCAGAAACTGCAAGCCCGACGACTGACGTTCGTCATTCGTCTATATCTATAAAAAGAGTTACTACTAGTTATGATAACAGCACATGTTGCAATAGTGCATAATTATGTTGCTTAATGCTTATTGCAGAGTGGACAGAAATGCTCCACTCAAAGACAGAAAAACCAAAAGGGGTAAACAATTTTTTCGAATCAATATGAACATTTTAGTGCAAATGTAACATATCTAATGAAAATGTTTGTTTCAAAAGCCATGGCTAGCTTGAACTGTAAAAAGCATTAAAGATATTTTTCAAATTTTACCAAATTTTAGTCGACTCATGAGGTGGATCATAACTATACATTGTGTCTTTTTCAAAAATTTACCCTTATATAATGGCAGAGCAATGACCTGTTAATCTTGAGAAACTGGCAAAGTATATTCAAACAAGATTACAACTTACAAATAATTTGATTGATTGCTTTTAGGTGGATATTTGGCAAATAGTCTTGCAATTATGACTGACGCCAGCCATTTACTAACTGATGTAAGCAGTTTCATGATTAGTATAATTGCTCTGAAGATAGCCTCGCGACCAGTATCAAAAAAGATGACTTTTGGATGGCATAGAGCAGGTGAACTTTTTGATGGATTTTTAAAATCATCACAATGTATGTTTAATATAGTTGTAGTAAGTAGTCTAATTGCATAATTATTTATCCTCGCGCCACCGGGCAGCGTCAGATGCTAAATAATGAGGATGATTTGCACACTTTTCAATGTGATAACTACTTTGTGTTTGAAGCAATCCGCACCTGCTGCATAGGAGTTTCCTGTGATCCAATGCTTTTGTGGATTTCTTTGAATTCTTGTCCACTAAATTTGCTGTTTGTTCAAAGCCATCAAGCCAGATATTCATCATAAAGCGTCTTTTAATCATCGTAAAGCGTCTTATCAAAGAATGCAGCAACGTGACCAGGATGCGGGTTGAATGCAGATCATGCGATAAGGGTTGTCGTAAAAACGATGCCTTTTTAGCTCTCGCATACGCAGACGAAAAAATTTCAAACGATTAAAAATATTAAAGTTACAGTTGGAGAATGGAAGTTTGGAGCCATAAAAACTTGATAGTTTAGATTCCAATGCAATGACTAGTTTTGTTCAGAGATCTTTAAACGTAGACTGGAATTAGATTCCCGGTCGGGTCAAACAAAAAAATTAAAAACTTCTATTCACTTTTCCTTCTTTTTGACGTTTAGAAATAATAGGGGCAGTGTAAACCCTATCAGTGGAAGACACTGGACAGGTGGCTGCTTCAATCGAAGGCAAAACGGTCTTTTCGACTACAAAAGCATAAACAACTTGGTGAATGGGATGTAATTAGAATTATCAGTAGACTGAACACATATCGTCGAGTTGGCTTCTTTTTTGTGATTGGTGGCTCTAGTTAACTGTGTGACATGCATTTTATCAACATGCAATGAGTTTTCGATTTAATGTAATTCAGTAGCGTGCTAGTGGCATTTTTCTTTCGTTACCACCAATTTTACAGTATTTTATTACTTCATTTTTTCCATTGACTGTAAAAAGTTGTGTTTTGTTTGTTTTTTGTATTATTTTTTTCTTTGTTGATGCTGAACAATGCTTTTGTTAGCAGAAGTGATTGGTGCCCTCATTAGCGTTCTAGCAATTTGGATTATCACTGGTGTTTTGGTTTATCTTGCTGTTATGAGAATAGTAACAAATCAATATAGAGTCGATGGCAAAAGCATGATTATAACTGCGGGATTAGCAGTCGGATTTAACATTCTGTAAGTATATCAAAGCTTTTCTGTAATCTGAATGGAATTAAAATTTTATTGTCATGCTTTTGTGTGGGAAAAATAAGCAATAGAATTATTCGTAAAATATATTAGCTTAAGACTTCAAGTCTCCGGAATAGCAAGATCAAATCGTTGGACGTAGCTCGATTCTAAAGCAGGTCAAATCAAACACGACTGGTATTCACAAGACATTTAACACCAAATATACGGTGTGAATTTCCACTTTCAGTGATAGACAAATGGCAATTTACTCAAAGACTTTGCTGACTTAGAACAACTTTATAACATTGCATTTGAACGTTATAAATATGTGCTGTAACACTAAAGCGCTTTGAGGTCGCCGTCTACATTAGCTTTTGTCTAAGGTTTTTAATTAAGCAGAGTTTTAACACATATGCTAAGGTTAAATATGCAAAAAATAATCTAAGTGAAATTACCTCCAAAGCGATGCCTAAAAACTGCAAATGCAAAATCTATGATACATTTTCAAGGCTCTAGTTCACATGCTTTGTGTACTGATTCCAAATAGTTTGGACATGAATATCTTTTATGACTAATATGATATAAAAATTAAAGGACAATTCAAGTCTTGTGCAATATATAACAGTAAGCTTGTCTGATACTATTTATAATGTTCAACCATTGCAAGCGCACAGCAACATTGATCGAATCTTGATTTTAGCTGACATTAAATGTCACTCACACACTTGCAAAATCTAAGCTATACCAAGTGATATCAATCCAAATCTCAGACAAGTTTTTTATACAATTTTTACAACGTTCATTTATAAAAAAATCCCATTCACAACTTTCCAATTCAATCTATACTAACAGGTTTAATTTTAGTCTAAAATGAATTGCTTTTATAATTTTTTACGATAAATAATGTATATTGTGTGGTTAAAACACGTGAAATGGTAAATTGGTAATAAAAGTAGTGGAGGCAGCAATTTAAACATATTGTATTGCATTTTGGTTGAAAATTCATTTAGTGTTGACTATTGAGTTGTTGAAGTGTCCCATGATGCGCAAATATCGCAATGTGAGAAATGACTTAGGGTGATTAGATAAAGAAAAAAACTTACTTGTTGCATCTCTTTTTTTTAATACCGTAAAGCGTGTAAACAGTGCGTACTGATGCGTGCACATGAACATAAATTCTCTACAGTTCACAATTAAATGCAATTGAAAATAGAAAGAGTGGTTCGAAAACCAATTTGCATTGTGAGGTTGCATGCTGAACAACGACCTGTTTTTACATCATCACACAGCTGTCATTTTTAACTAGATTAGCTTTCACACTTCACTATTTTTATTTTAAATTTGATCCATTCTCTTCTTGTTTAATTGTTCTGACGTTTTAGAATGGGTTTGGTTCTTCATGAGCATGGACATGGGCATTCCCATGGACACTCTCACGGACACAATCACGACCACGAGTCTGGAAAAAAAGTGTCAGATTCAGATAAAGGTAAATGTCACAGTTTTCATTGAAACTCATTAAAGGACTAAACGAATAGCTACATCCTTTTAAATTTTAATGATACCTTTGCCTGTGGTGGATTTCAGTGTTCCAAAAAGTTAAGCAACGTTCTGAACAGGTATCGCAGAAGTTTGTCACAATGTACTGTTATGGTATAAGTTCGGTAAATCATAGAAGTTTCAGTGCGCTATTTTTGTTGTCAAGCTTCACCCATTCATTTTATTGTTAAGCTATAATTGTCGGTCAAAAATTTTGTCTTTAAAACTGTTCTTACCAACTTAACTAGCAGCGATCAACTTCATTAGTTGTATAAGTTTTTAGCTATATCCACAAAATCATTTTTATCGTCTGTACTTTTGAAACCGGCACTTTGACGTTGTCTATTTTGTATATGATCACATATAAATTTTCTGGATTACAAAGCGGCAAAAAATTTTGCAATTTCTCGACAGTTTTGCACAGCTAGCCCAGCTTATTTGTTGCTTTAAAGCCGTTTGAAATTTATCAACTGAATTAAAAAATTTAGGGTTTTTGTGTTTTGTAAGCTGGTAAAGATATCATTTAGGATGGAATGCACCATTGGAGATTACATAATCCGCAGTTTATCAGTTACGCTACCAGCCATACTGTAAACACGTTGGTATAAAATCAATTCAACTCCAAATTTCAGAAAAGTATTCTAGAATAACATCATGCTGATGTAATTTTCCTGGCTACTTGCCTGGTATTTTATCGAAAAATTTTTTAAACTATGCCTTAAATTTAATCCACGTTGGTGTATTGAACTCTTCATGTTGGATAAAAATTCATAACCAATGTGTGATGAAAAAATTATGCGTCACTAGACGTTCCAGAGTAGTAAACGGGCTGACTAGTTCAGGCCCGAAACCGACCCGAAAACTAATTTTAAGCCCAAATCATGCAATAAAAAAACGAAAGTTAGGTTAGGTCTGAAAAACGTAAGCACTATTTCCAAATGGTTGCCAAGTTATTTTGATTATATTAGTGTGCACTTTAGACAAAAAGCACGTCTCAGGCCCGAATTAAGCCCAAAATTTTGTCAAGTTTAGGCCCGAAAAGCCCGGCCCAACTTACAACTCTGGGACGTTCGCAGCGCTGCTAGGGCGGGTTTAATACCACAGTGTATCAAATGAAAAGTTAAAGAGTTTGAATTGTCTGTCAGGACTATCTTACGTAGCTAAAGATAACGAGAAGATGGTATGCTATAAGGAGTTGGGTTAACACCGTCCAAACTTTGTATCTGTACATTGTAATCATACATGCTCAACTTAGGCCGGCGTGTACCAATGTGCAAACTATTTCGCACAAAGTCACTTTTAATTCGAATTTGAAAGAGAAAAACGACAAAATGCACGCAACCAAAGAGCTAGCGCAAACTACTCGCACATAGGATGGAATAGCGAAAGAATTGCACGTTGGCTGCAAGGTTTAACACAACGAACTTGAAGCAATTTCAAGTCACGGTTCGACGCGATCATTTGGGTGCACAATTCAATCCTCATCAAATGATTATTTGCTCCAGGGTTTTTCGATCATGAAAGATATTGAGTCTATGCACTGCACACGATTTCAACTCATCTATCAATATTTCTGACAACGATTGCATGGCATGCCATGTATGTATCACGGCTTGGTTTCTGTTGGACGTTTGTATCATTTTGCGCCCTCTCGCTGACCTCAGAGCCTACTGTTACTGTATGCCCAAAACTGTATAAGCGAATGCTATCAGCAGACAGCATTGCAATGAATTATTTCAAAATAAACAGAGTATTTCGAATTATTTTGCGATTATTTATCTGGAGTATTAATTTCTACGATCATTTAAAAATCTCTTCTAGTATCTACATTTTAACTCGCTCCAAACAATACGCTTATACTTTTGGAGTTTTTCTGGCCATGTATCTTCTGAACCAATGATTACCGCACTTGATTCAGGAGAAAAAGGTATGGCGTTCGGTCCCAGACTGATCAAATAGGACAAAAAGTTTGATGTCAGCTACCCACTCCTTTCAACGTAATGCCTTGACCACCAGAAACAAGGACAAATTTTTTTCTTGAGTTACAAAGACAAGCGCACGAGTAGTTTGTTTGTTTGTTTTTAGATTGCAAAGAGAGCGGAAACGTAAACGTTCGTGCCGCTTTTATTCATGTGATTGGTGATTTGCTTCAAAGTCTGGGCGTTCTCACAGCTGCTTTCATTATTTACTTCAAAGTAAGTATTTTGTAAAAGTGAAACAGTAGCTGCCAGTTGCCTATTTTTGCCAAAGGTCCGGTCTTTAAGTGAAGATACCACCCGTGCACTACACGGGTATGAGCTTCTCTATATATTTTTTTAATGCTGAATGTCAAGCAGGGTTGCAGAAAAAGCAGAAAAATCAATTTTAAGCTCTTTAGTTTGACCCGCAAATCGAACCCAGGCCTACCATTTCAGTAGCAAACAGAACCAAACACTTTATGGAATGCACTGCTTCTTACTAATTGGTAATTCTAATTCACGCCACGTAGTTAAGCATTTTTGACACACGGTAAAGTGTTAAAAGCAGTGGATGTAATTGTGCAGAGAGTACATGAATCCCAATACGTAAGTGCTTAATAATACGCCAATATTTATGCCATTAGTTATAAGTCAAAAACGCACACGCTTAGTTCCCTTCGCAGACAATCAGTGTTCCTGTCGTGGTTACTCACCAGACAAACAAAAACTTCAAAATAAAAGCGCCAACAAGGTGCTCTCTGTTTCGTGGTTTAACATAAAGGCAGAATACTTGATTTATTCCCGAAATAGAGAGGCAATACTCCACAACAAATTAACCGTGCAAACTATAATGGTAATGTTGAAGTGGGCTTTTACATCGAGTTCTTTCTTTTGATTACCCGAACCCGTAAGAATTACCAAAATAGGCTTTTTGATATATTTTTAAAGCGCTTGCACACAGTACAGATACAAGTCTACACCATTGATTAACTTGTTTTAATTGTTGCCATTACATTGGAATGCCAAGTTTTTGCAATTTATGCTATTTTATATTCTACTTTTGGCAAAATGTGGCTATTTTTGGAAATGCGTTCTAAAAACATTTCCAATTACATTAACTTTAATCATTAAAGTGTAAAACGTAAAGGTCTCAGACGCACACGTAGCAATTTGTGCAGAAAATTTATTTTTACGCAATCTACTCGTATAATTTGAGGTTAAGTGGTAAACACAGCCAAATCTGGAGCCAACGCATGCGTGTATAGTTACCCAGCTAGTAGCAAACTAATCTATTTAATTAGCTTTTAGGGCTCAAAACCAAGCATGTTTTTGCCAAAACTTTTAAGGGTTGCTTAAAATTATTTCACGATTTGACTGTTTTAATATTATTAATTAAGACCGATTTACACGCAAGAGCGATAGCCTTGGTGAAGTTAAATAACACGAGCGAGGCTATCATTTTGTAGCAATACCGCGAGGCTTTAGGCTTGCTGGTTCACGCGATGCAAAACATCATGGTAGCAGGGGTGCCGATTTATGTTGAGCATTGGAGGGATAATTTGCAACTTTACCCCAATTTTGCGCTATTTTGAACATTGAAGGGATGAAGCTAGACCACTATTTTTTTCACGTAAAAGAAATATGACAAACGTTCAGGACGCTTTTAAGCAAATCAAGTGAGGACCAAAAAAAGGTCTTTTCCGAAACTTGTTTTTTTTCCTGAAATCAAGTGAAGACAAAGAAAAACAAAAAAAGTCCAAAGATCATTCAGCACTCAAAGACAGATTATTGGGGGTTATGCAGTCAAATTATTGGGAGGGTATATCCCCCCCATCCCCCTGGGTTTAGGCACCCTGCATGGTAGGCATGTGAGCAGGTGGCAGCTTGATTCGAAGACCGAAACGTCTATTCGCTGTCTCCTGGCCGAGGCAATTATGTGATTAAATGTAATTGAATTACAAAAAAAAAAAAAATTGTAAAATGCTGCTTTATTGCGTGGAGCGGTTTGTTCAGGCTATGGATAGTTAGTAGCTTACTTCCAAAATTTGTCGACCGTTTAATAATATAGTACGTCTTGTGGTACCCTTTTACCTAAATTTTGATGCATTGTGTGTGATATGACAGCGTTTTTGAGACTATTGAAAGCTCGGGAGTTTTTTTCTATTTCGGCGAGGTAATAATAAGTCTTCTGCGTGAATAAGTCTTTAGTTGACTTTTAAGCGTCACTAATTAACACGAACGCCCCCAGAAACTTGCATTTTCCTGGCTGTTAAATTGGTACAAAATGTTGCCAATGACTTGCTTTTGCAAGAAGCTTGTATGTACCGTGCAGTGCAGTTAAAGTACGAAGTCGTGGAGATAGGTCGCTAACTCGTGGCCATTGAAATCGTATTTACGAGTAGTTGCGAGCATTGGCGGACTGCAATGAACTTAACGAAAGTCTTGCTTTTGAGAGAAATCTCCTACTTTATGACTTCCTTTGTTTTGTATTAAGTTATGTCTAAGTTTTAAAGCAAATTTACCGGTGTCCCACCTAGTCATCCAATTGCCGAAAAAAAGTTGTATGACGCAATTTCGTGATCGAGTACAGTAGCGAAAGCCAGAATAACTTTCTAAAAGCTAAAAAAAGGGGTTACATTGTCAGATGAACATTTCAAAGAATTGCAAACGATAGAATTTGCATTATGGTTGCTGTTTTTAATATTCATGTATGTACTACACTGTTGTTTTTAAATTTACGTGAGATAGTGCTTGTAGGTTGCGTAACAGTATGACAATGTCATAGAAACCGAAAGACGATGCTCTATTGTGAGCCTCTTGCACGAGCCGCAGCATTAGGACAATCTTGTAGCTATTGCTCGCGTTGAGGAGGCTGACATGGCTCAAGTCGATTTGTTTTTCTATAATTTCTCTTCAACTCTGCTAAGATCGGAAAATCTCTTCAGCTGCTGTAATGAGCTGGGCAAAGCTAAAAGATAAAGTTTAAGAGAAATAGAAAAGAATTAATTAACTGCGGTTACGCGACGCTCAACTAGAGCATAAATCCACTTTTACGAGCAATGGGAATTATTTAAATATTACACAATTTAGCAAAAACGCCAAGTTGGTTTTAAAACTTTAAATTTTACTAGTTGGTTATAAATTCTAAGTATTTGTTTTAACCTCAAACTCATTTCAAAGACCCTTTAATAGCAATCGGCGTCTTAAGTAAATATAGTTAACTCACATTTTAAAATCACCGAAAGAAATTTGAAAGTTAAGATCTTAAACGTGTATCTGACTGTAAGTCCAGTTTACTGTTTAGAGAAGTTACAAAATTCGTCTCCAAGCATATTGGTTTCTATCCGAACAAATTTTCTTAATATACTGATCAAGATTGATGCACGCTATATGATTACTTGCATTTTGCTTAATTTTTCCAAAATTGCAAAGAGAAAAATTCATACAATATTGATCAATCGTTGGTAAGAAGGTTTGCACGATCAGTCGACATTTACGGATACCGGTCACCAGTAGCATAGCCAGAGGGGCGGGCTCTAGCCCCCCTCCCCCTTTGGCCTGCCGACCAAAATTAAGAATAAGGAAAATACCACGTTTTAAGCAATTCTGAGACTGTCTTTTGCACTGTATTAGACTCAAAAAAGATTTAAAGCTTATTTTAAACGCTTATTAAGGGGGCTAATTTGTCAAAAATAAAACTCATAAACCAGAAAAAACTTTAAAAAATGGCCCAAAATTGGTAATCAAATGTGATCGCTCATTGAAAAATGCCTAACAAGGTTTTGTCAAAAAATATTTAAGCTCAGAAATAGGGAAAGAGGGGGCTATTCTGTACTATGAAATTACCAATCACTTCTCTCAAACTTCCTTCCATTAGCCCCCTATTTATATCTTTCTCTATAAACTATGAACGAAATATAGATTACTCCTTGAGAGTTTTATTGAACTATTGGTATAAGATTTTATGATTTACCAGCTTGTATGTAAAAGAACTGAAATTCTAGCAACAGCTACCTCCCACACAATCCAATTATGCAACTAGTATAACTATGTTTTTGTACAGCTAATTTCTATTCCACCTTTTAATAGTATTAATTTTTATCAAAATAGGCCTAAAATTAAGTTAGTTTTGCAAAAAAAATACAAAAAAATACAAAATTTTTAAGCGTTGGGGCTCCTCTCCCAGACCCCCAGACTTTGCCCCCAAACCTCTGGCAACTGGGGCTTCTCCCTCAAACCCCCGTTTCAGCTCCCATTGCAGAATTCTGGCTACGCACCTGTCGGGCACGTGTTTGTGCGGTAAATCCGCCCGCCTCTTGAATGAAAGATTTGAGATTCAATTTTGGAAATGGTTCAATCGGGCAGTGTCAACAACGGCTTGCCACACATGACATTTTTTTCAAAATAAGTTGTGTGGCCAGTTGCAACTTGCTGTGATGCGGAGATGGGCTCAGCAAATTCGCTACACGCTTCGACATAATTTATGTATTGTATACTCAGGCATATGTATACAGTGTTGAACATAGGTAATTGTCTCAACTGCAAAGGTTACGGCTATATTATGCTTACAAATTGAATCTTTGGCACGAGCAAATTTGATGATTCCCATTCCAAATTACGTTTTTGAATTACAGTCCAAAGGCGAAATTGGATTACGTTTTAAATATTAATGCATCTGGTAGATGAATGGAAAATGTTTCTTACTTTGCATTCTTTATCTTCATATAAGCTTTGGAGAAACTAAAATTTTGTTATAACAATTTAAAACCTGCTGATAGAATCTTAAATTTTTCTTCAATATTTTATGTTTTTAATTACAATTTGCTTAAAATGTTGTTTTTATCCTTTTCAGCCTGAGTACAAAATCGCAGATCCAATCTGTACTTTCCTCTTTTCCGTATTCGTTCTAATAACAACAATTACGATACTCAGAGATACCGTCGTTATAATTATGGAAGGTAGGTAATAACAAACGGAATGTAATTTGCATTTAGGTTGCATTAAAAAACGGAATATAGGGATCAAAAAGTTGAAAGATTCGCTTTGCGCGATATGCGAAGCGTTTGAAAAAATAATGTATACATTTTGTAAATATAAAATTAATTTCTTTATTTTACTACAACGCTGTGTTCCTTCACTTTGATATTGTAAGCAACTGTAGGTATACTGTCTTGTTTGAGTCAATATTTTGCTGAACGGTTAGAACATAAAGCAGTCATTTCTGGAATATATCGGTTATCGTCATAGCATATTCATGGCTACTCAACTGGCGGACCTCGGTCCACATCCGGACCACCGGAGTGCTAAATCCAGACCTTTACACTTTCTAGACTTTATTCTGGGGGTGGGAGTTCATTTTATCGAATCTGCAGATTTAACCCGATCCAATTTGCGGTGAAGACCTTTTTTTTGGTCTTCCATCGATCCGGGGACCAAACTCGTTCTAAATTGCTGACTGGGCCCAATGCGTTTTTATCTCTTGTATATGGACCTTTGCTAAAACTAGTTGAGTACCCCTGACATATATTGTAGTTACACAATTTCCACAAAGAACTATTTTCGGTGCATTCTGGTTTTTCGCTTAAACAGACTTTTCGTGTTTGTACCAGCAGCTTCAGCGCAAAATCTTGTAGAATACGTTGTACAAAAATATAAAATGCTTTTGCATTGCGGATTAAAAATATACAAGGTTTTTGTGTAGTGTATTCTACATTATTTTGGTTCTAGTATGGAATAAATTTGGAGATGTGACAAAACGGAACTGAAAGTTTATTATTATCATTATTATGGTACTTTTATCAGAAAATTTCTGGCATTTTCTTCTCGGAACTCATTAACACGTATTCTCCATAATTTTAATTGATAGCAGAATGGACTGTATTTGGGTTGTGTCAGAATTACGAAAATAACAAACTGCGTTCAGCGAGGGAAAGTCTGTCCAGACTATGACGTAAAAATGAGTAACAATTGCTGTACATACTTCATAAATGTTATTACTAATACATTTATCCGATGCTATTTTTATCACATGTATTAGAGCTATGTTGCTCAAATATATGCCTTAGGGGGTAAACTTATGAATATTTTTTGGGACATCATCTTTTTGATAAAAAATGAAATTACACTTTTGACCTTTGTACTTTGTCAAAAGCAAACTAAAATGTGAGGATGACGAAGTAATCTTCCATTCCTACGTTTCCACGTCGCACTTATGACAACGCCGTATGTCAATTGTAGGACAAACTGTTTCGTTAATTGATCAAAATTATGTCCTATTAACGACATAAAGCTTAGCCATACGCAGGGCTCAGATATACGTAGAAGCACGGTACAGTATATCATTTTAAACTACTTGCTTGGCTAAGTAACTCTACCCATTTAGATAGATGCTATGCAAGAGAGATACTCGTATATTATAAAGTGCGCAAATAGCTCTTGCATAAGCTATCATGATTACTATCAAAATTCCATTGACCGGATTTTGCTGTAAGATAAAAAATCAAGTTTTGATTACAATCAGAAGAATTTTTAATGTAACTGTTCGTTTTGGTGTCTCCAACTGAAGAGAGCAATGCTCAGAAATCAGAGCAAACTATAATTTTATTCGCAGTCAAATTTAGAAATCCTTAACAGTCTTTTTCATCTTTACGGGTTCATCAGAAGAGAACTTCTAAACAAAATTTATGAAAACCAAAATGATTAGTTACACTTGTAACATAAATATGTTTTTCTGTGGCTTTGATAAAGTTTTGATGTTAAGAACTATTTTGTTAATAATCGCATTATTTTGTTAGGCAGACGCATTATTTTAATAATAACCGCGAACAATAAAATGTTTCAAAGATAACTAATAAATTTGCTTTTCATGTATGTAGTTTAAAAGTTCTCTTATGGTAAGGGTGAAACCGACTGTTAAAGGTTTCTAAATTTGACGGTGAATAACATTAGAATTTTTAATGTACTTTTAATGCATTTTTAAGGTTCACCAGTTAACATCAAATACAACGTTGTGAAAGAAAACCTGCTCGAAATAGATGAAATAATAGCAATACATGATCTTAGACTATGGTCCCTGACCCTCAACCAAACAGTTATGACCGCTCATTTGGTCATAAGTAAGTGAAAATTAAATGTTTGATCTAGAATTGAATTAGCATATTTCTTGATAATCGATTTAAACAAACCAAATACGGCTGGATGAATGATAAGAATTTTTAACTCTGCACGCAGCACAACCAATGGAATTACAGATTTCAAAATTGTGACATCGACAAAATGTTTTTAACCTAGAGCAGTGGTTCTCAACTCTTAATGGTTTGTGGCCTCCTTCTAGAGACTCTCAACTCCACTGGCCCCCTGCTCAGCAATAAAATTTTCTGTTCGCCTATAAAATCAATTAAACACCCCTCCCCCCCAAAAAAGAAAAAAAAGGTTTTTACCGCAATTCGATACCGTATTCAGCCGGAATTTGGGGTTTATTCTACTAATAGCCACTTTTTCGTCTAATTGTCCAGACAGTCACTGTTAGTGGTGGCCCCCTAGGGAGGCCGATGGCCCCCGGTTAAGAGCCCTTGACATAGAATCAAAATCAAACTAGTTCTAACTCTTTTGATCAAGCACTTTGATCGAAGATTACAATCGAGAGTATTTTCACCATTTCGTAACAGCAGACTTAACGGTTCGAGATTCACTGTTTTTTCGGTGAAATGGCTTTCCGAAATATGGAGCAACGGTGGCGTCGGACATTTTTTCTCGAAACTAAAGCATTCAATTACTCTGTCGTTATAAAAGCGTGTCTTAATTTTAAAAGATTATGTTTGTCCTTAGTTTAAAAATTCTCGTGGAATGGACCAGGTTTTGCTAAAACTTGCAGTTACTTTATTTTTTTGTGATTTGTTTTGATCAGATAAATTCTCCCATCCGAATTCAGTTTTGAAAATGGCTACTAGAAGATTGAAATCTCTTTACGATTTTCATTCCCTCACACTACAAGTTGAATACTATTGCGACGACATGGACTCCTGTAAAAAATGTCTACCAGCTTAACAGTGACGTCATTGTTCATTAATTGGCTGCATAGTTTTTGGAGCAATGAATCTTTGCTGAGATAGTCTATTTATTGTTAATACTGTGCAACTCAGGGACTCAATGTATAAAAGTTAAATGCCAAAGTGACACTATTTTTACTACTGTATATTGATTGGCTGCAGTATGATTTGCCAAAGCACAACATAATTCAACGAATTCTATTCGAGTCTAAATGCTTCTGCAAAAAGATACTGTAATTAGTTTAATTGGAAATTAAAAAGGACGAAATCGATTACCTAGGTGTAAACCACTTTTGCCAGTAAAAAAAACCTAAAAGAACTGATTAATCATTATTGATTGAAAAAATCTTGATGCACGACTGGTACTACGTCAAAGTCTTCAAGGTATAGCCCGTGCTGTATCATGATAGCTGTAGCTCAAGCGTAGCGTACTCGAAAATGGGTATTAACTTTCTTCCGTATTTAGCTTCTTTTTTTTTTACAAACAAACCCAAGAAATTTATGAAACATTAGTTACTGCATCACCATTTAGTGTGATTATATTCATATTACTGAGAAAATTGTCAACAATTTTTTTTCGATTTTTACACAGTACCGAAATAACTTTTTGGAAAGCATTTTAGTACGTGCAAACAGCAAGTACTCTGCATTTTTACCTTTATTTACAGCATTTCTAGCTTGATGAAAACAAAAAACATCGCAAATTTGCAAACAAACTTCGTAATTTTTTACTTAAGGAATGAAACGCTACTAGATTTCTCTATTTTTATAAATTATTCATTTTTATTACTGTACTTTTACTGTACTAGCAATTTAGGCCCGGCGTCAGAGTAGGTAGGGGGGCAGGAAAATATTCGGGAGGGCACAGATAAACTTTTTCCTCAAATTTGGGAGTGAAGACCAAAAAGAAAAAAAAAGGTCTTCGACCCAAATTACTCCCCGTGGATACGGGCCGTTAGTCTCGTTTCAGGGCACAATTCTCGCTCGGGGGCACGTTCTTAGCCTGGCGGGGGCGCGACGGAGTCTTATGGTGCGGATCTCGGTTTTTGCCCACAAATTCAAGAGTGAAAACAAAAAAAGGTTTTCGGCGCGAAATCTTAGGCTTTGTCTTGGCTTTCACTTGTGTTTTTCGTCCAGGAACGAGATTTGACTCACGATTGGGGGAGCACAAGCAGTATTTTGGGAGCACAAGCCCCGAAATGCACTCCAGTGGCACCAGGCCTGTTACTTTCTTTTGGGGTACAATCCTCGCTTGGGGGGCTCAGTTCTTGTTTTGGGGAAACGCAAGCAGTGATTTGAGAAAGCGCCGCCCCGAAATGTGCCCCCGTGGCGCTGGACCTGTAGCAATTGTGTGATAGGTTATCATATATATTTCGTTTGCCTCTTTTGCGTTTCTTCATTGGTGTTTTTGTGTGTTTATTTAAATATATCTCAAAACTAATTTAACTATGATGTTTTTAACGTTTAGGGACCAGAGTTATAATGTTTTATCATTTGCGGGCTTTTGGGCTGTAGTTTATTAGCGCGGAAACCTAGGGAAGAGCCACCAGAACAGCGAATTAAGCAATGTAAATAGAGAAAGCGCAGAATTCAAACTTGCGCCCTGCCACAAGAGTTCTTCACAAAAAAAAATCCGAGTTCTCACAAAAGAACCGAGAGTTCTCATAAACAGAACTCTGCTGCCACCTATTCTACCCTCCGAAACGTACAAACCCTTGCACAATGTACAGCGGCGGAAGCTTAAGAATCGACCAGGATGAACGTCTAGCAATTACAAGAGTATCTGCTGTAGGCCTACTATTTTGTAGCAACATGTTTCCAGAGCCTACGAGGATGGCTTATTAGTTGCTACTACTTATCATTTGTGAATATAGCGGCTACCTTTTGGCCTACAACTATAAAGCATCAGTTGTTGCTAGCTATATTCAGGGTTGGAAATATCGATTAGTAATCGATACTAAATTCTTTGCTTTTCTGTTATCGATTATCGCAGATGCTTTGCTTTCAATTTTTTCGATCGATTATTGCCTTTTCTATGCTTTTTGGTCACATGTTATCGATTGGTAGAATCTTTTTACTTTACTTTTGTTCTTGTTGATTCTGCCTAAGCTTACATCGTTTCGTTTCTCCTATGCTATATTGCTCTTTCTGATTATCCTGAAAGTGTATTTTTTTATACCTTTGTAGTACGGTAATAATAGTTTTTTCTCTCACAAGTTTCATTTAATGGTCAATACAGCAAAGCAAATTTTTTTTTGGAGATCACCTAATTTCTGCCGGAAAAACCGTTGGAATTTCGGTGAAGACTTTTTTTTGGATATCACATAATTTTTCGGACCAAACTGCAGAATTTTCTCCGTCTATTTTGGACTTCACAAAACCGGAAATCCGTCACATTTGAGCTGACCCCGCGCCCACGTTTGGCTCTCGGCGCCCCTGCATAAAACTACAGTTCGGCATACCTTTACGCAAAATGAATTGCATAAAACGATACTATCAATAGCTTACTGCCCTACTCACTAGGCAGTGGCAACGAGCAAGCAACTTAATAAGCAATTGACCATAGGCCTTCGGACGATGACCGTAAATTGAGTTCATCGACTAAAGGGTGCGTACATAAGTGCATTGATGGACACAGTGGCGCTATTAGCTCCGCTACTTTTTCGGTATCGTTAGCGGCAGCAGCGCCGCTGCTTTTTTTTGACAGCAACGACAAGCGGCAGCGCCGCTGTTTTTTTAGACAAAAGAGCGGCAGCTCTTCAGCGCCCTATTTTAAGCAAATATTCTGCCGCTGCCGCTACTGCTAATAAACTCCTTCCAACAATTTTTCGATTCACATTTTCACACGTTACCGTTGGAAATCTTTACTCTCCGCTTGTTTTCACTCTGCTCTTGTTACTACGTTATTTTGTCGTTGCTCGGATGTGTATAGGCGAGTTTTATCATACGTGGTCATATTTTTTTCTGAACCAAAATTGGACAAATAATGTGGTCTGGTAGCGGGCCAATTTAAACTGATAAAACTGATTTCAATAAAGCTGATTTCGAGCAGTATCTCTTTAACGAAAATGCGATAATTACAGTTCGATAACTTGCTGAAACCTTGCACATCGCGAAGACGGTTTTCCGCGATATTTCCTCAAAATGCTATAGCATTTAGTAAAAGAAATGAAGATGATTTGTTGGTTATCTGGTCACAGACCACAGTATAGTTCGTGCACTGCAAGTAGAACAATATTGTAATAGGCTGGGGGGGGGGGGCACAAAAACTTTTGGGGGGACGCTTACGCAGCCGAGACCAAGCGCATTAGGAATGCGGCTGCAATCTGGTGAAGATTTTGCTCCAAATTCTATATGATCCTCCTTTAGTATGGATTTTGCCCTCAAATTTGGAGGTGAAAACCAAAAAAATAAAAATGGTCTTTATCGCAAAATCTTGGGCTGCTTGATCACGTTCACTCGATCTGTCTTGCTGTTTCATAGAAAAAAAGCGTTTGTGGTGAGTTGTTTTCGGGCAAAAGTTAGCTGGTTCTCTTGAGCTAGTACAAAAGTTTACTCTCGCTTGGGGGGCACAAGCAGTGATTTGGGGGGCAAGACCCGCAATGCCCCCTGTGCATAGGCGAAGCCAGAATTTTTGATTGGGGGCAAACCAAAAACCACATGCCATGACGTCATCAGAAATTTTCGTAAGAGCAACTTTTTAGTGGGACAAAGATATCGTAGAATGGGAGATCAGAAGCCGTGGCATGGTTTGGCACTTAACCCAAGAGTTTTCTAAAGGGAGAGGGCTTAAACCAAAAGTTAAAAATGAAAATATCTAAATTGCGAGACGTGTGTAAGTAGACTAGTTTAACTCAAACGTATCACAGACGGGGGTCTAGGGGTGAAGCTCCCAGCCGCTGAGCGATTTTTTGTAATTTTTTGGAAAAAAAATATATTCTAATGCCATTTGATCACATTTCGCATGTGTTCAGAACCATTTAAAAGAACTAGATTATTTTAACATTTGAAAGCCAATTGAAAAAACTTAAATTGTTTCAATTCTTCTTTTACTTAAAATTTGGTCCAAAATACGTTTATAATTTTGCATTTTGGGGTTAAATTTTGTAAGTATTCGAAGATTTTCCTTAGAGATTTTTGTTTTGACATGAAAATAACCAGTTGTGGGAGTGCATGTACGGACAAGAGGCCCCAGGCCCCTCAATTCAAAATTAATAATTTGGTCCATGAGCATTTCTTCTAGCTAATTTTTTTTCAAAAGTATCTTTTTGAGTAAAACCTGGCGAAGTAGAAGTGAATTGTTATTTAAAACCGCACAGTAGACGGTTACGCCTACTTACCATGTTGCTGCCCAGGCCAGATTTACATTGTGCGGGGCCCCCGGCACTTTGGAGATTTTCGCAACATCTTCCTGCCAAACATTACTGTAGACCAAAAATAAAGTCTTACCATCTGAGTGCAAGGCCCCTGACAATGTGCCATATGGTAAATTCGGCCCTGGTTATTGCATTACGTTTTTAAAAAGGTTAGATGAGAGTCCGAGGTAGCAACTTTTAAGATAAAAACCCTAAGTTTCAGCCGGGTTATACATTTTAATTGGTTGGCAAAAATTGAATTGAGGGGGCGCGGGTCCCCTGGTCGTCAATATTATTGTTAATTACTGTTGTACGCGAAAAATGCTGAAAGAAACTGAAACTGATGAAACAATAGGCTTTTTTGTCGCATTTTTATCATTGGTGACATTTCAATTGGGTGGAGCCCTCTGGCTACGCTTGTGCCCCGTGGTGCCGGGCCTGAGTAGTTACATCAATGCGTAATATGATAAATATTGCTTCAACCGTTAGCAGTAAAACTGAAAATTGAATTTACAGTGCGCTGAGAATTGAACTAACAAATAGAACCAGGTAATAAATAAGCTTCAAAGACAACTTAGTAATGGAGTTGAACTCGTAGAAAAAATACTTAGTGTAACGTAAATCGCATTGAGCAATGAGCATCATTTGCTTAGCATGTACGTCATTACTACGTATCTCCTTCGACTTCGTAAACACTAATTCTTAAACGCTCGATCTGCTTTTGTGTCCAAGTTGGACGAAATCATTGCCGGGACATGAATCATCTACCATTTCTACAAAACACCAAAAAATGTTTTGTAAATCGGTCAATTGATACTGTAACTTTTCCTGACGGATCTTTTTACGAGGAATTATTTTAGTGGTTGAGGGCTGAGCGTATGATAAACAGATCGACTACTTCAGAGCCATAAGAGACGGGACAGAATTGTACAGAAGCTAAATACTGTATGTCATCGTGCTTTAATGGCAAAACCTTAACTTGTTTGAGTCGATATTTCTTATTGTCTTTTGTTTGTGAAGAAAATGCGATAAGGAATTTAACTTCCAAATGTGACTCCCAAGTGTAACTTCCTAAGTAAGTTCCAAAGCGCTGGTTTGACCAAGCAACATTTTGAAATACTTGTTTTTTTGAAAGGAATATGCCAACAACTAATTGAATGGTGATTTGCCTGCTTGTCTACCATTTAAGCCTGCTAATGCCGATCGTAACCCGCACGGAAATTTTAAAAGCTTAAATAATTAACTTTCGTAAATAAAGTTGAAATTTCACCAATAGATACCGTATTTGAATGCCATCGTTCCTTTTACTATTTATTTTTTAAAAGTAGCGGCAGCAGCCGCTGTTTTGCACGCAAGTAGCGACAGCGGCGCTACTTTTTTGTTTGAGTAGCGACAAGCAGCATCGCCGCTGCTTTTTTTCCGTAGCAATAAGCAGCATCGCCGCTGCTTTTTTGCCAAAAAACGGCAGCGCCGCTGCTTTTGAAGTAGCGGGCGCCCAGCTCTGCATAAGTGCGGCACCAAAAACTAGCTTAAAAGTATAGACCGCAAAAATCAGACATGAACTTATCCAAGCTGGACTAGGCTGCCGTATCTTCAGACGAAGGCTCCAATTTCTTTGAAGCATACATCAATCGTGTACCGGCTAGCTACCTTGTTGTGTTGGAATAGAATTGGCCTGTTGCTATTCTGGTAACTCAAATCAGCCTTACCACAATTAATACTTACAACAAACAAAGGGACGTACGTAAAATAAATGTCTGCAAAGGATTCAGAAACATGCTAATCGACATGCTACACGCACGTGGCTAGATAGATAACTTAAGGATGATGCAGCAAATCAGACGGCATGCATTTTTAAATAATTTTCACAACGGTTCGTTACTACGGCTAGTATTTTTTACTGCTTAATCGTGAGCAAGGACGTATTATTTTCATTTCCTTTTTTATGTATATTCGCTCAGAAAAACACTTTCACTGCAAAACAACAAAAAAAAATTAAAGAAGTTGATAAGAAAACACAATAATGGTCTTTCCAGTGATGGACTGCAAAAAAGCAACAGTAGCATAGTCACAGGTGGGCACAGCTAGCGCAAAAATTAGCTTCGCTAACAGCTATTCCGTTAATTGAAAAGATTTGCTTCGCTAACGCTAATCCGATAACATTAATTTTTTTGTTAGGGGAAGCTAACGCTAATTCGCTAGTCAGCTAATTAACTATAAAAGTACAATATGAGACGGAAAAAACGAAAAATCAGTTTCATAACTTGTACCAATCATTGTGGATGTCGCTAACTGTATGAATATTATCCCTAGTCAATTCCAAATTTCGGCCAAAAATTGGCACTGCAAAATGGCGAGCACTTTTTTTTCTTTTGTCATCGCTTAAAATTGACTGAAAAATAACGTAACCAATCGGCGGAGAACTTTATTCCTTTATTATCTTCACCTAAATTTGGCCAAAAAATACCCACACGAAACGGCGAAGTCCTTGTTTTAGGTTTGGTCTTTACCTAAAAAATTGGGTTATTTGCATATGGCTCATAGCAAATTCAAGGTTGAAAAATCGGCGCTGTAACCAAAAAAGGTTGAGAACCACAGTTCTAAACAGTAAATAGTGGCAGGCACGTAACCAGAAATTTGCTGGAAAAGGAGGGGATTAAACCATTAGATTTTTTTATTCAAAAAATGCTTCAATTGGGCAGTGTGATAAACAGACTAGATCAACTCAAGTACCCCAAAATCGTCTTGCTTTTGTGATTTTTTGGGAAAAATAGCAATGTTAACGCTGTTTGGATCATACTTTGCCAGTCTTTATAGCCGTTTGGAAGAACTAAAGTGCCAAAATTTGCAAGCCAGTTAAAGAATCAATTAGCCCAGCACCTTCAATTCCCCTCGTACTCAAAGATCAAATCTAAAACACGTTTGAACGCTTGCAGCTTTGGTTTAAATTTTCCAAGTCACTTGGCTAAGGGAAAGAGAGGGGTTTATCTCCCTCCCTGGTTGCGCCACAAATTAGTTTGAAGAATCTATCTAGAAACAAATGGGTAGGCTTCAGGCTTGCAGCAAATCAGAAATTGTCAAGAAATTTGTTGCACTTTTTGCCATCTTCAAATTTAGTAGCTTTTTTGTCCATTTTAGCAAAGACAGTTTATACTGACTGAACTATTGGAGCTAGAGATTTCCTGATGCTTCCTGAGCTTACCCTGAAAAATAACAGATAAAGAAAGTTGGCCGAGCCTACCCTCAACGGCAGCACTGCCTTTGATAATCCTTTACAAACTACACGTGATTGCGCTATAGGCGAAATGTACCTGTAAGCCTTTTTAATCGTTCAGAGTTTGGATTCAATTTATTTGCATTGTTTGTTCCTATGAAAAATGCGTTTACCCAACCAACCTCATTGCACTCTTCTCTTCAGTCAGACTACTAGGTAGTAACCACTACGGGTATAGCCTACAGCTCGGCCTCAAAAACCTGGGCAATCCGGGAACGTACTGTAGCTGGCTTTAACTGCATATTTGCTTCCAGGTACAGTACGATTTTAATCTTCCTACTCCCTCTTTCTAAATGCTCGCTCTGCATGATTCTAATGTTCCAGCTTGGGCTATCTTTTTCGGCTTATAGCCAGTATCCAAAATTGGTCTTGAGTTTACCTTTGCCTTTTTCATTTGCTACATTTTAGGAAACATTTTGCTCTTGTTTCTACCCCAGGGTTTAGCCTTAGAGACATGTGGAATGGAGAACTTGCATCAACAAACTTGTGGGTTACTTACGAGTATTATAACGGAGTGAGACGAATTGTCGGATCAAAACTTCTCATTGGGAGAGGTATGTGAACGAATATCTGCGGTGTTATTTAATATTTGGCCGGAGATTTTTTTTGGGAACAAGCAGCTGGCTTTCCCAAAATCGCTTTAGAGTCTTAGTGGTATGGAAGCAAAGTTAATGGCTGACTTAAATGAAATTTTCAAAAGTTTATCAATTAATATGAAATACAGGAATGGAAAGCTTATTATTCTAAACTTTGCATTCATACGCTCTGAATAAGTTTTTGCGTGATCGTGCTTTTCTGAAATTCAATTTAACGAATTCAGATTTTGTTAAAAATTACAATAAAATGTTGAATTGTTCTTGTTTATAATCTGTTTAACCTCACCTGGTTTATATGTTCCAAAGTAAGTAAGTAAGTAAGTATTTATTTTTGCCAATTATCACAAACATAAAGCACGAAAGAATAAACAATAAACTAAATGTGCATAATGGCAGGAAGCACCGAAAAAACCGTTAGGTTGTCAAGTCAAGATGCTCCCTGATGTAGATGCAGTCAACAGTTAATCTAGAACATTAATAAGTCAAAAGAAAATAAATAAATCGACGAGAAAAAAAAACAACAAATAATAGTTAATAACGATTTAGAAGATTTTTTTTGAATTTATTTTTAGAAGAAACCCAATGCATACTTTTATAGTTACTGTTCAATTCACTCCATAATTTGTTCCCTCTGTATGAAAGTTGGTTTTTGCAAAAATTTTTATTAACACGAGGTAGAAAATACGTAGCGGAATCTTTGAATCTTGTATCGTGAACATGTATAGAGTTAATATTTGTAAACGAATTGTAAAATACTTCGGGTAATTTACCATGATGTAATTGATACATAAATTTGTAAAGTTCAAATTCGTATATTTCATCAATTTTTAAAAATTGTAAGGCGCTGTATAATTTTGTAGTTGGCGTTTCAATACCACATGATAAAATTATCCTTAGAATTCTATTTAATCTTACTCGTAGACATTCTATACGAGTTTTGTCAGCTGTCCCCCATACAATAATGCCGTATTGAATTCTGCTGTATACAAGGCTATAATAAAGCATGCAAAGAGTTTCTTTGTTTACGTAATTGCGCAACCTGTAAAAAACTCCAGAAAAACGAGCAAGCTGATGAGATAAGTAATTAACATGGGAAGACCAGTTTAAAGTGTCATCTATAAACAAGCCTAAATATTTAACCGTAGAGGAACGTTTCAATGTTTTGTCATTTAGATGGATCACGAAGTTTTCATGCACCGTTTTTTTTGGTTGTTTATGTATCAACAGATAATTCGTTTTTGTATAATTTAAAGACAATTTGTTTTTGCAAAGCCAATAATCAACATGTCGAATTTGCTCATTTACCTTTGTTTCAAGTGTTTCTAAATTTTTATCAGCAAGCATCAAAAGTGTGTCGTCAGCAAATAGAGTCGTATGGAATTGAGATATATTGGGTAGATCATTTACGTATAACAAAAACAATAAAGGCCCTAAACACGATCCTTGTGGAATCCCACACCTAACTGGTCTATTACATGAAACGGAATTAGAAACAACAGTACATTGAAGTCTATCTGTTAAATAACTCCGAAAGAGTTCATGAGCAACACCTCTAATGCCAAATGAGCGATATAGTTTTTCAAGTAATATATTATGATTAACAGTATCGAAGGCTTTAGATAAATCAAGAAATATGCAACAAGTGTATAAATCTTTATCAATATTTTGAAGTAGTTGGTCGTATATTTTACTAATTGCATGTATTGTGGATGAATTTTGTCTAAACCCGAATTGATTTTTATTTAGAAGATGATATTTTTCCAAAAAATGTATTAAACGATGGTAAATAATTTTTTCTAATATTTTATCAAATTGAGACAATAGCGATATTGGTCTATAGTTAGTTGCTTTTGATTGATCTCCTTTTTTGAATATGGGAACAACCTCAGCAACTTTTAAACAATTAGGAAATACACCAGATTTAAAGCACATATTAAAAAGTTTGCTAAGTATTGGTGCAATAATTACTTTGCTTAATTTAAGGAATTTTGTCTCTACATCCTTAGATCTAGTTGCCTTTTTAGCAGAAAGAGAATCTATAATGTTTATAATTTCATTGGTAGTAGATGGTGCTAAGAAGAATGAGTTGTTTATTTTTGTACTGGTAAATGATTTTGTATATGATATGGCATCAAGATCAGCCGAGGATATTGACTCTGCCATCTTGGGACCGATATTAACAAAGTGCTCATTCAAACTTTCCGCAATTTCATCAGAGTTGGTAAGGATTTTTCCGTTTTCGGTTATCAGCTCAGTAGGGTCAACTCGAGCTTTTGTTTTAATACTTGCCAGTTCGTTCACAATTTTCCATATTTTATTGCTATCACCTTTGTTATCTTTCAGCAACTCATGATAATGCATTCGTTTGGCACCATTTATAGTTCGATTTAATGTATTACGATACGCTTTGTATTCAGAGCTCACTAAACTATTTTTAGTTTTTAAGTATTTTTGAAACAATTGATTTTTTTTACGAATAGATTTTAATAAACTTGATGACAGCCAAGGTTTTGATTTAATTTTCTTTTCTTTTCTACTGGCTCTTCTCATAGGTGCATGGTTATTTATTGTCTCGGTAAACACCGAGACAAATTTTTCAAAGTTTTCATTTACACAAACTTCCTCTTTAAAATACAACATATCCAGCGCAGCACTTATATCTCCTAGAAACAAATTAGTATCAAATTTAGACATGTCTCGAATTAACATGGGTTCCTTGTGGATGATATCTAATTTTTTTGTAGGTACACTAATGAAAGTACCAAGGTGATCTGATAAATCTGCGCTGAGAGTTATACCAGATAAATACTTGTTGTTTGGGTTGTTGGTGTAAACGTGATCTAAAAGAGTTTCACTGCAATCTGTTATCCTAGTTGGTTTGTTTATTGTGCATTTTACTGAGCAACCTATTAAACTATCAGCATACATTCTTACGTGATGTTTTTGTTCTAATTGAAGCAGGTCAATATTAAAATCACCGACTGCGTAATACTCAAGTTTTTGAAGATTAAGTTTATGAAACGTGTTAGTTAGTTGAGCGGAAAATAAGTTAATATGCTCCACGGTGCTAACAGGATGTCTGTATACAACTCCCAGTACTAAAGGCTTTTTTTTTGTCTCGATTCTTATCCACATGTTCTCTACAGCATCTACATTAATTGAAAATTCTTCGCGAATCGAAAACTTGATTTTTTCTTTGATGTAAAACCCTACACCTCCAGCGAGCGTCGAACTATTCACATGAATGAATTTATAACCTGGTAGCTCAATATTACCACTGATATAATTTTCTTTCAATTTAGTTTCAGTTAGAGCTATTATTTCCGGTTGTTTTTCAAGCTCACTGAGATATTGTGACATTTTATCAATATTTTTTTGCAAACTTCGAATATTAAAGTGAACTATTAAAACGTCATCAAGTCGATAGCGAAGCGCATTATTTAGGGAATAATTGGTAAAATATTTACATTCGTTAAATAGCACGTCTTGGTATTCATTATCGATGAGGCTTTTAATTGATGCATTATCATGAGCAGTGTTTGAAATGTTAGAGGCAGCACTAGAACAATGCCGAGTTGACCCCAAGTAACCTTCGATACTGTAACAAGCATTGCATTTAAATCGAGCGACTAAATCTGGGAATTGATCAATTTGCGTAGAACAGGTCACATGATTACGTAATCGGCAATTGACACATACAATGCTATCATTTAGCACACCAAAATTAGAACAAGTTTTGCAAACAAATTCGATAGATGAGGAAGTCATTTTATGTTGAGTAATATCAATATCTGACAAAAAAATTACACGCAATTAAAATATTATTAAATATCCTTACTATCACTCTCGCTATCAGACTGATCAGTAGCCAAATTATTGTTGTATTTTAGAGGCAAATAGTTCAGTTTTTCAAAATCAATGTCGACATTATACTTGAATAGATCATCAATTGATGATACAGTAAGCCATTTTCCTGTCCCTTGGTCCTTACCATTCTTGTCTAGTGGCAAACCTGCTTTTATTGATGATTTTTTCATGCGTATTTTGCCGTTATATGAATGGCATAGCACAAATTCATCATTGCATTCATATTTAATGTAATTAAGCAGTTTAGATCGTAGAGGAGTCAAATCTTCAGTAATGAATGCATTGCTTAAATATCGACTTCCTTTAAGCTTGCTTTTTTCAAACAAAAATTGGTTTCGTTTTCGAAAAGAAACAAAACGTGCAATAACGGGGCGTGGTTTCGCATTTTTTGAGGTTTTCTTTGCTCCAATTCTATGAACACGTTGTATGTCACGTTCGTCAAGTTCAATTTTAAGGGCGTCAGCTACTTTAAATAGGACATCTGCACCATCGTCATTTTCATTTTCAGATTCGGAAATATTTTGAATGCGTATGTTTTCTCTTCTGCCATATTGCTCTAATTCATCAAGTTTAAAGTTGGTTAGATTTAGAGCTTGTTTTAGTCTTTGATTTTCACTTTGAGTCATTTTTAGATCTTTCTTACTTTTATTGAGCTCATCACGTAATGATTTAATTTCTTCTTTTAAGTCTTTCATTGTTTTATTTATATTCTGCAATAGTTCCCTATCCTCTTCATTGAAGCTGCAACTTGAGTTGTTAGATTTACCACGTGTCATTTCGTGGTAAGCCTATATTTCGCAATTTTCTATTTCGCAATGAGCAACAAAAAACACGTCTGTTCTCGACTACTGCAACTGCGAACTGTTGAACTGTTGAACTGTTGAACTGTTGAACTGTTGAACTGTTGAACTGTTGAACTAAGTACTATACATGGCTTTGCTTATCAGGAGAATTGACATTCAAAACCACAAAAAAGAAAACAGAAGAGGACGAAGAAGGATCAAGCGTTGGATTTCAGAAAGAAGATGTTCGTGCTTGCTACAAGCATTTCATTATGTTCTTTATTATGGTTGTGACCATTGCATTTGCTATTATCAAAGATATAATCGGTTTTGTTTGAGTTATTTTTAAATTGTAGGAAGTGAAGCAGACGTTTAATTTAAAGCCATTTTATTACATCTTCACTAGTGTGCTAGTAATTGCTCTATACTACAGTGTATAGTGTATAAGTACTGGTAGGTAAAATTATTCAGTGGCGATATACTAACAATTAGGCATCGCAGAAAAAGTATTCGTGGTTAAGTTGAATTTACACAGTATCCGTTTTTCGTACGTTTTCGTCCGTTTTTTTACGTTTTTGCTTTTTCTTGAAAAAGTATGCACTTTTTCATCCGCATTTTTATAAGTCCATATCCGCACTAAGTAGACTGTTGTATATATACCTAGGTAAAAATTTTGTTCAAAAATTTTGTATATGAAGGATAAGAGCGATATTTCAAAATAGAGCTGTACCCCTTTACAAAAAATTTTTTTCAAAAAACTTTTGTTCAGTATGTGACTGTCTGGTTAGTGCGGATATGGACTTATAAAAATGCGGATGAAAAAGCGCATACTTTTTCAAGAGGCAAAAACGCAAAAAAACGGACGAAAACGTACGAAAAACGGATTCTGTGTAAATTCACCTTTAGGCTCACATCAGTTTTCTATTATCACTAAGGTAGGATATGACCAAGGTGTCAGGAGATAGGATAATTTCACGTTTTTTTTGCTCTGTTAACACGAAAACCATGTCTCAGAACCGGTACTTGACAATTTCTCCAATTTTTTCAGCCAAGCGATCCTGCTGATATTTCAAACCACTCTTTTAATTTCAGCTGTCGTTGCTACCGACGTGAAGTTTTACTTGTGTTTCATTCACTTGAGGACAGCACTATTTTTTGAGTTGTTAAAAGTTTGTGGAGCGCCTAAAATTTTTTTTGGAAAAAGTTTTTTTCTGGAGATCGCCTGAAAAAATTTTCTGAAGACCTTTTTGTTTGAGAGCACTTGAGCTTGTGTCCTTCGCCCTTGGCCTATAGCATTCCTGTTCTTGGCCTCGAGAGAGTCTGTCCTCGGTAGGGCTGTCCTTGGCCTCGGATTTGTTTTGTGTCCTTGGCCTTGGCCTCGAGCCTTGTGTCCTCGACTCCACCTCTGTTGCCATATTGCCATAAAATGCCAAATCATTTATAGGCTAAATCATGACAGTCTTTTACCTAAAGTATTGAAGTCGACGTTTGCCATTTCATTTCTGGCAAATTTTTCCACTCATCTTTAACGCAATCTTTTCAACTTGAATTTCTCGTGTTCAAAATGCAACACCGAGAGCATGTTTTTTATCTAACCAAGTAGTTTTTTAAGTTAAGGCTTGACTGGTTATTTTCTTACGTCTGCAGGAGTTAGTCCGCTTGCTGTGGTTGAAACCTTAAATATTAGTTTTAGATTAAAAGTTACTCGCAATGCGTTTTGGCTTTTGGGTTTGAAGGATGATTTCTACACCGTCCAGCAAATCAAGCAAACAGCATGCAATGAAGATGAGATCCCAATCATTGTCTTATTCATGCATCCAGCTCAATGCCTTGCTTTGGATGCTGAAGCTGGGCATTACATGCCTGACCAAAGAATCGGTATAGAATTCATCATTTGTTCGATTTGACGTAACATTTTTGATTTCGAAACAAAATTAAAAAAGAACACCATTTGAAAGGAGCATTACGAAAACAATTGAACAAGCACCAAAATCCGCAGAAAACATTACTAAAAGGAGACAAAAAAATTCCAGTTGCATGCTTAAGACAGCTGTTCCGCCTAATTTCAAGGCTCGTCAGTTTGACTAGCAGGGCTGAAATGACAAACATCACCGTGATAAAACCTAAAAAAAAAAACTTGACCAAGAGAATGATTTAATAACTGTCTTAGGCATGGGAATGGAATTTTTTTGTCTCCTATTAGTAATGTTTTCTGCAAAATTTGATGTTTGTTCGATTGCTTTCGTAATATACCTTTTAAATGGTGGTCCTTTTCAATTTTGTTTTAATACATAATTATTGCGCCCACTCCCTTCGATGGATTTCCTAATGCTACAATTATGTAATCCCTTTCTGTTTGGATTGTTGATTCAGGAGTTAATTGTGACGTTGGGATAAGAATTGCTTTTGTTTCTAAATTTCTTTAAATTGCAGATACATGGGAAGAATATGAAGAATTGGTGGATAAATATTCGACGGAGCTGAAAGATGTTCCGTCTTTAATTGTAATGGAACCTTCCTTGCTCATGCATACCTACAACTCAAAAACAGATTATCACAACACTGACTACCAGGTACCTTTTCGTGTTGAATAATATAATGTCTGTAAAATAGACTTTTAGACACTGCGACCATTTAAAAGGTCAAGGACAGGGATGCCAAAACCCGGGGGGGATGGGGGGGATATATCCCCCAATAATTTGAGTATGGTCTACATCTTCATCCCACCCAATACTTTGACTCTGGTGTGCACAGTAGCGTAGCCAGTTTTAGTCGATTCCAGCGCAAAAAACAGTCTCAAAAGAGCTAAAAACGTGGTATTTTTATTATTCAGCATTTTGGTTGACAGGTCAATGGGGAGGGCTCTCCTGGAATTAACTCAAAAGTGATTTAAAGCATCTTTTGAAACATATATTCAGTGGGAGGCTAATTGTCAAAAATTAAAGTCACAAATCAATAAAAGCATTAAAAAATGCCCAAAAACAAACAATCAAATTTGATCGCTAGAGTAAAAATGCCAAAGATAGGTTTTATCCACAAATATGTTATAAACTCAGGAATAAGGAGAGGGGGAGGGGCTATTCAGTGTTAGTTAATTACCAATCACTTCTCTCAAATATCTTTCCATTAGCCCCCCAACCATTTTTCTGTATAAAATATAGACGAAATAGATTACTCCGTGTGAGTTTTATTAAATAATAGGATTTTATGGTTTACCAGCATGTAAACAAGAGAACTGCAATGTTATCAATAGCCACCTCCCATTTGTCCGTTAATGCAACCAGTTGATTCATGTTGCGCTGCCGAATTCTATGCCACGTTTTAAAAGCATTATTTTTTATTAAAATAGCTCTAAAAATAAGTTATTTTTGCAAAAAAATGCAAACTTTTCGAGCGCTGGGGGATCCGCCCCCAAACCCCCGTTGGCCTCCGGCGGCTGGGGGCTCAGCCCCCAGACCCCCAAGACAGCTTCCCATTGCGAATTTCTGGCTACGCGCCTGGGTGTGCACTTGAGCGCAGGTCTCCACTAGAATTCGGAGAAAAAAGAGCTCCAGTTTTGGTGAAGACTTTTTGCTTTGGTCTTTACCTGAACTCGGGGAAAAAAAGTGTTCCAGTTTTGGCGAAGACCTTTTTTTGGTCTTCACTTAATTTGCTCAACTGAAAAAAGTCGTGGTCAAGGTTCATCCCCCCAATGTTGAAAATAGGGCAAAATTAGGGTAAAATTGCAAATTATCCCCCCCAATGCTCAACAAAGATCGGCACCCCTGGTCAAGGACTCAAGGTTTTCCAGTGACAGTGCAAAATTGTAAATTGTCCACAATGTGAAAGCTTAAACAACTCTATAAATGAAGTAAATTTGGTAAATGGCCAATATTTGTTGACTATAGCTTAACTTTTGGTGAAAAGCAAAATGATACTGGAATGTTGTGCATGCTGAATAGTCACTTTTAGATAAATGAGAGAGAATTGGGTATTAGGTTTGACTTTCTCTCAATCAACAAAACCTAAAAATAACCTTCGATATCATTGGAATTTGAAATAGATTGTGTTTAGAGAGCAAAATTTTATCATCATGATTGATGAAGTTTGAGAGTTTATTATTTTAATGTAAGTACCAGAGGTGGAATCGAGGACACAACTTTCGAGGCCAAGGCCATGGACACAAAAAATCCGACTCCAAGGCCCGACTTCTCGATGACAGACCCTCTCGAGGCCAAGGACAGAAAAGCTTGAGGCCAAGGACATCAACCGCAATTGTTCTCCAAAAAAAAGGTTAAAAATTTTTTCCAGGCGACCTCCGAAAAAATAAAAAAAGATCTTCGCGAGAGAAGAAGCCAAATTTCCACGAAAAATCAGGCGTTCTTCAAAAACTAAAAAAGGTCTTCGCAAATTTTCCGCGAGGTTTTTACCGTTTTCCAAAGTAAACTAAAAAGAAGACCATGGGCATGGCTCATTTTTAACAAGTCAAAAAAAGTGCTGTTCTCGAGCCGAGGACAGATCAGTTTCGAGGACTTGTAGGCTTCGAGGCCAAGGCCAAGGACTTCAAAATGTGTCCTCGAGGCCAAGGACGTCCTCGAGGACTCCACCTCTGGTAAATTCGTAGTGCAGTCAACCTAAACAAAAAGAACAATTCCTCCGCAGATTTAAACTCAAGTTTATAATATTTTTTCAAATTCAGTTTACTCAACGAGTCCACAGTGTAGTTGAGAAGTTTCCAAGGTCCTGGGTTTACGTGGATGCTGGTAACGCTATGTACCTGCAATGGCAAGTTAACTTGGATCACATAATCACCGTGATGAATCAGATGCCCAGTTCATCGGAGGATTTTTTATCAATGTAGGGTCCTTTGTAAATACTTCGTTCAATGAACAGTCGGCTTAAGAGATACACTGTCAAACTGGAATGCATTTCATCATCGACACATCCTGAAATGGTGGCGAATTTTCAAGCAGGTATGTTAAACAAACTATATTGGTAAGAAATGTGGTTTTTGCCACAAATAAAAGGAATAGGAAGAAAGTTTTTATAAGAAATTTATATGTATTTATTTATTAATTCTGACTCAAATGTAACCTTAACTCATATTCTTACTAAAAAACTAACCCCAAATCTAATCTTAAATCTAACCCCAACCCAAAACCAAATCTTGACCCTTAAAAAAAGCAAATGAAAAACGCGCGGATGAGAATTTCTCATTCTCGTTATGCTTTTGTTAACTCATATTTTTCTGGTGAAATAGTCACTCCCTAAGAAATATACTGTAAAATAGACTTGTAATTATGACAGACCAAATAAAATAGTGTATAAATTGCATGCGCATTGACTAAAGTTCAACAGTAACTAAAGTACGGAATCAGTTTTGTTAGGAAAGAAAGTGAAAGAAAGATATGAAAGGGACAACTACAGTGTAAACGTTATTATCAATTTTTGTTATAACTGCAACTCGTAATAATTTGGTAAACCAAAAGTATGTTTTTGGATACCTTTAGACCACTGGATGAGATCAACGAGTGCACTTATGATCCTCCTGGGGTTCAAAATGGAACGAGACCTACTTTCGTGGAAGGGGCTACAATCAAAACTTTGATAGCAGAGCGTGACCCCGAAACTATTCCTACTGAGTATGATGACCAAGTAAGATCGCAGGAATCTAATACCAATCGTATACTGCACATTAGGGTAATGATTACAAAAAAAAAAAATTTGCCTGCTATGGCAATGGATGAGGTTTTTGTTATGTATGAAAGATTTCAACACAATTTTTGAAAATTTTACAAAAAAGTCCCTCACCAACCCATTTTTCTGACTTCACTTGCTCAAAATTTTGGGTTTTTTGGTTTGTGGTGCACGACAGCGACAATTTGCAAGCTTAAAAACCCTTTAGGCGGATAGACCTTATGACTAGACACAGTTTGAAAAAAATTTGAACGGAATCGAGCCATAGGGTCAAAAGTTATGAGCAATGAAGTGTTAAACTTGAGAAACGCTGTCTCTAGCGGCAGAATCCAAAGAGTGCTATATTATAAATTTAATTGATGTTAAATAATTCTATTTTTTTTGGTAAAATAAGTGTAAAACAAGTATTTCATAAACTGTTGCGACTATAGATGAAAACATTACTGTTCTAATACTGAGATTTTGAAAAACAAACAGGATATATTTTCAGATTAAATTAAACGTTATCATATTTGCTAAATAGTAGCAATTGGTGTTGATGGTGGACTGCTTTAAAAAGACGATCGCTTGCGTTTAGACACGTGGCTTGCGACAAACTTCAGGGTACATTATTGAAGGGGGTCGCAACATATAACAGGTATTCGTAGCTTTATCTTACATTCGGAGATATGGAAAAGAATAAAAATTCTGCAAATTTTGGTTAAAACTTAATTTTTTTTCCTTGCTCCACAGAAGCTCCCTTAGATATGGGCCCCCAGGTGCAACAAATTTCTGTGAAAAATCAAACGACAAAAACGGGAAAAGTCTTCCCCTGAAAATAAAAATGACACCAACAAAAGCATTGAATTTTCGGTGAAGACCTTCTTTGGTTTGGTTTTCACCATTATCTGGCAGAAAAAAAACATGAAATTTTGGGTAACAACCTTTTGTTTTCTTCACCAAAATTAATAGAAAGATGTTGCGAAAATACGGTGAAACTAGTTGCACCGTTGGCAAGGAGGCTAAAGCATTTCCATGAAGGGTCTTGGCCCAGCCGGCTTCCCTTTGGCTACGGTCTTGAGTAGAATATCTGAAGCTGCATTCACACGGGCGACTTTTAGCCGAGAGAAGCGGCATTTTGCCTTTTTTCTTTTTCAAATCGAGAAAGAAAGAAACAATAGCAAAGGAGGAAGAATTAAAAGGCAAAATGCCAATTCTCACAGCTCAAAGCAGTAGCGTAGCCAGGGGCGGCTGGGGGACGGGGGTTTGGCCCCCCATTGGTATGCAGAGTATGCAAAATACCCTGTTTTTATTACTCTTGAGACCAATTTTTGCTCTAAAAGCAAAATAGCCTACCCATTGTCATTGGCAATAAGATTGTGACTGCTTTGACTCTGTACTTGAAGAGAATTCGGTCGCATAATTTGATCCCAACACAGGCGAAGACCTTTTTTTTCTTTTGGTCTTTACCTAACTTCGGACAAAAACCGTTCCAATTCCAAATGTAAACTGTTTCAGTTTGGTTTCATATCTCCGAGACAGACCCCCCCATTGCAAATTCCTAGCTACGAGCCTGGCTAAAAGTCGCCCATGTGAATGCAGCCTGAGAGTGATCCTTTCGTGATTCAAAGCTAAAAAAGTTTTCATGATTTTTAACATCATTCAAAAGAAAGCTCATTGTACATTTCAATTTTCTTGAAGAGTTGTATGTGTGGTTATACGCAACGATATTTTAGTAACAAATCTCTTAGTTGCTAACAGGGGATTAGTTACGGTACGGAATGATTTTCCGTACTCCGTACTTCCAAAAAAATATCGTTCCGTAATTCCGAACCTCACCAAAATATCGTACGTAGCAGTACGGTATGGAATTTTTTCCGTACGTACGGTAATACCGTACCTTTCCGTACTAATTTATTTACTGAATATTTGCTCTTATGCAATAGCAAACGAGAGGTTTTACTATAAGATAAATTTATTTTCTTAAAAAAATTGGGGCACTCATCCAACTAGTTACGGTAAGTAATATTTACATTAAATGATTAAAGTGAATGACAAGAGCTCGATGACAATAATATACACCATACTGTCGCTTTATCCCAAGAGATTCAAAGCAGCAAGCCAGAGGCGTTGCTAAGAATGGTGGCACCCAGTACGAAATTTCGCAAGGACACCTGGAACGGAGCTTCGTTGTGTCACCTTTTGCCATGTGATGCTTCTGTAGCCGTGACCGACTTAAGTGAAAATTATGTCCAAACGCGCAAATGCTCATGAAGACAAAAAAAAGATCTTCACCATCAATTAGCGGAGTTTTCGGTCCAAATGCTGATGGAAACCAAAATGAAAAAAAAAGGTCCTTACCACAAATTGGTAGAGTTTTCGGCCGGATTATGGTTTCACAGCATAAAATGGGTCACCCGAAAATCATGACACCCAAGGAAGGCCGCCCCCTCCCCTCCCCCTAGCAACGCCACTGCAGCAAGCGCTTTGTTGTTATCTACTCATCTCATATTGCGCTTCCATGTCCTACTAAAGGCTAAACTGTTCGCTGCTTTTATGACATTGTTTCAATAAATAAACTAAAAGTTTTGTCTTATAAAAGTCATAAAACTTAGCCTTTAGTGGGGCATGGAACGCTGGAAAATAAGCACAAATTGTAAAATAATTTTAAAGTAAAAGCTCGATCTTAAACAGTAGAACTTATTTTCCTCAAAACAATTCAAAACAGCAATGGTAAAGGTCATCGGAGGTATTATCAACTTATTATCCGAAACTCCACACTTTGCAAAACAGCGATAATAATTAACAAACGAACGAATTGAAAATAAAGTATGGTCCGAAAATAATGTATTGAAAATGAAGTTTAAAAATATGGCAAGCAAAAGGTTTGCGTGTTGCATCGATGAAACATTATTGCCTTAATTATGTCGTCGTTTAGTCCAAGCCTCAAGTCATTTAGAATGTACCTTCTTAATCAAGTCTTTAATACTTCTCAACGAGAAAAACAAAAGGTACCAAACAGTTGACAGTACTCCCGCTGGTGCCACTGCTAAAGTGACAACAAAACTCCCTAAATTGTTGACTAAAATGTTTAATCCAGCAATGAAAATCACATTCCCAAAAATATTCTCCTAGTATATTCAGTACAGCACAGATGACCAATCGAGATAACTCAATCCCAATAATAAAACTGTTCTCTCTGCACTATTCCAGTTTCCCACTGCGAGTGAATTTTACTTAAAATAGCATCTGCATTTAAAAATAGTGCTACTACGAACTCCACTGAAATAACATACTGTCACTGCGTTCTTCGATGCACAATAATTAATAATTAGGAACAACTCTGCGGTTTACTTATATTCTACGACTGCTATATCCACTAGCGTACACAGGATTTTTGAAAGGGGGGGTCAGGAAATTTGAGAATAATGAAGACCAAAAGAAAAAATTCTCCACTCAGATTTAGTCCGGTTTTTGGCCCAAAATCAGGTGAAGACCAAAAAAAAAGGTCTTCACTCAGATTCTGTCCGCTTTTGTGCTCAAACTTTCTGCCCAAGTTACAAAGGAGGGGGGGCATGCCGCAATTTTGCATACTATTCTATGCCAATTATACTGTACTGGTGACCCAAAGGGGGGGCATGGCACCATGCCCCCCCCTTACATACGCCCCTGGCTATATCATTATCAGGTAGTTCTTCATTCAGCATGCCTTCTGCTTACACTAACGTCTATCTGATCAAATAATGGCACTACTGTAACAAATATTCTTGTTTCGTCTTGCAAAACACCATCATTATTAGTTTGTTACGTCACAAAACTTCTGTTGAAATTCTGCAGTTTACGTCAAGATCGCAATTTAATATATGTTCGTTACGTCATAAAATGCTACAAAGTTTACGTCAAAAAAACTCCGGTGTGGTCAAACTTGTACAAATGTGGTAACACTTGTAGCGTATTCAATGCAATAATTTCTGCGAAGTCAAAACCAAACTTTTTGTCTTTAAAACTTTACGTACGGAAAGAGTACGGAAAAAATAATACCGTATTTTCGCACCGCACCGTAGTTTACGAAAAAATACCGTACTTAATTCCGTACCGTACTTTTTCCCAAAATTCAACCGTACCGTACCGTAATTCCATACCGTACCGTACTCAAGTCCCTGGTTGCTAAGCGGTGGTTTCAAACTTTATGGCAACAATTGTCACTTTTTAATGCTTTTTTTGTGCTAATTTTAAGGTCTGCTGTAACGAAGTTTAAACTTCTCTTTTTTGCTTTTGGTTGCGTGCTGCAGCGTATTTTGACTGAAATTTGAAGAGAGGGGGAGAATAAATTTAGAGTGATGTTGCTCAACCTCGCTTGGATATGGATCTACTTGGGTTGCTAATCTGCTTACTTCAAATATTAAAAATCGTTGTACTTATTGAAAAACGTAACTTGATGCTTTTGTTTAGATTACCTACTAACATTAAAGTTTCGGTATAGTTCATGATAGTGCTTTTGTTAGGAAGAAAAACAATGTAGTACGGTAGTTCACAGCAATCTGTCGTAATATTTTTGGTAGTATGAATGTGTTTTTGTTTGAAGTGCCTTTGCGTACAAATTTGAAAAATGATGGTTTTAGTTTTCTACAGTAAACTTTTGTGAAGACGATTGCAATGACATAATCAAAAATAGGACAACGTTAAGAGTTTTACTACTCAAAATTGGAATTTGAAACTATCCTAAGCTTAAACAAGTTACAAGTATGTCTACCTAAGCACAAAAAATCATGTAACTTTTAAATGACAAAATTTTACTGAAATGCTTTATGCTGCTTTCACACTTTGGCGAATTTGACTGCGACTCCACTGCGAATGAAACATTTTTCAGTTTTCAGAATATCCGCACAGTCTCAGCGCATTCGGAGCGCATTTGCAGTAAGTCTCAGCGCATTCGCAGTGGAGTCGCCAACGAGCAAAAATTTTTCAACCGGTTCAAAAATTTTTCAATTCGCAGCGCAGTCTCCGTGGAGTCGTACTGCTGTCTCCGTGGGTTCGCAGTGCATTCGCCATCAAATTGACGAAGACTGCGCTGCGAACCCACGGAGACTGCAGTATGACTCTGGCGAATGCACGGAGACTGCGATGCGAATCATATTAGGTATAGCGGAAATGACGTTGTGATTGTTTTGTAATAAATTTTGTTTTGCGAAAAAGTGAGTGGTGAAGAGGTGATGGTAAAATAAATAATTCCTAGAATGTTGGCTACTAGGCAAAACTTAAAAGTAAAATATTCTTGTCTGAAGCTAATGTAGCTATTAAAATATGGATGAAAATTGATGAAGTAACTTAGATCAATAAGAAATAAAATCGGAAAACTTTTTAACAAAATGTTAATACGGAATTGCACAGCAAAAAACTTGGGTTTTTAATAGTCGTGGGCAATATTTTCTATGATTTTGAAACTTTTAGTAATTCAAGTAATTTTGGAATTTGTTTTCAAATTTGCTTCTAAAAGTTCAGCGATGGTGCGGTTGACAACGTAAATGTCAGCTACTAGTCTACGTAATATGGGGCTATGTTTGAATCAGATAGTGTGTCTGAAATTGGGGTCCACTCTTTGATTCTGGCAGTACAGTCAAAAGATAGCCAATATAGTAATACGCTAAATTACTGATTGCTGGGATCCATTTCAATTGATAAGTGACTGCTTGGGTGTTTTGCAGTGCTGGCTTGACATTCGTTTTGTCTTTAATCACACGTAGAATGCAGTTGACGGCATCAGGATGTGGATAATTTTAGGTTGAATGAATGTCGTTTGATTAATTTGTGATAGTGCAATTATAAAATTTATAGTTTTAGTAGAGAGGTTGTAAATAGCCAACATATCGCAACACAATTCAAAAACATCACTCCGTCATCTTATTACAAGGCTACTTACTACAAGCTAGGCTAGCTTTATATTTTAATTATACTTAATTGAACTTTAAATTTAATTTATCTTATTACTAGGAATTGCCTGAGCCGTAAAATGCCAGTCTAGCCGGATGCAGTTGGAAATCCAAATTGTATGTTCGTAAAATGTTGTTGCTATTTTGAATTAATTTTGACAGTGCACTGATTACTGCTTTATTTATATATTTGCCATGTTTTTAGTTTTTTAATGAAGGCGCTCCATATAACGCCGAAACTGTTCGAGTTCATTTAAAACAGTAATTTTGCCTACAGCTGTTAATAGCCGAGTAGTATGATAAATGCAGTGGTGATGAAGAGTAGTGTTGCAATATAGTTATAAAATTATTAGCTTACCCGCTTCGCCGCTTGGTTTGTGCTTGTTTTTGAAAGCAATAATGCCTTATACCGCAGAACAACAATTAGCTAATTTCTGATATATTTTGCTTTTTTGTTAAACTTGCACTTTGCAGGACATCTAATCCTTTTGCGTGTTATTTGCAAATTGATAATTAAATTAAAGACTAAGTTGAAACGTCTCTCAAATAAAACGTTTCGCGACAGCTTCGGCTATTTTATTCTCAGCAAAACTATTCCGGAAGTCCAGTTTTTCTACTCTAAAGCTGGATATATTTAAGTTTTATGCTTGCAACAAAATGTACATTAAAGTAGCAGCAGTGTCAAACAACATTAAAGGCGGTGAATCATCCAGCTAATTCCGGTGGTTTACAATAGCTAAAATTGAACTATAATTTTTGATACTTTTTGTTTTGTTTTTGGGACTGCGAATGCAAAGATATTCAACCAAGGATTGCAGTACGGTACGTTCAGAATTTGCGTACTACGTACCTCGCACCTTGAACCGTACCGTACCAGCGTACCGTAATTCAGTTCAATTTTTGAAGCGTACCGTACCAACGAACCGTACCGTACCATTACAAAAAATGCATACCGTACCAGCGTACCGTACTTCTCAGCAAAAATTGAGGCGTACCGTATCGTACTGCCATCCTTGCTTTTAGCGACTCGCAACTTTAAGTGACTTTAAAATCACTAGTTTATAAACCAGCGAGCTCAATTCACACATTTAGCATTGGTTTTAGCGTTTTTTTTGCTTCCGTGTACAAAAAGCCAGCGTAATGTGCGAAAAGTCTGGGGGTTTTCATTAAAAGAGCATACCAAAGTACCGTACCCGTACCTTTACAAAAACGGCGTACCGTACCAACGTACCGTACCCGTACCATTACAAAAACAACGTACCGTACCAGCGTACCGTACTTCTTAGCAAAAATTGACGCGAACCGTACCGACGTACCGTACCGTACCAACGAACCGAACCGTACCGTACTGCCATTCTTGTATTCAACAAATAAAAAAAGATATCCCCCGAAAAAAAATTTTGGAAACTCTGAGTTTTATTCTTCCCGCCAAAATCACAGCAAGCCTATTATTTAGAGAACTGTGGTTTTGGAGGGAAGAACAAAACTCAGAGTTTCCAAAAACTTTTTTCGGGGGATATCTTTTTGTATTTGTTAAATATCTTTGCAACTACAGTCCCAAAAACAAAACAAAAAATATCAAAAATTCTAGTTCAATTTTAGCTGTTGTAAACCACCGTAATTGGCTGGATGATTCACCGCCTTTATGGTTGCATGTAATATTGACTTTAAAGGACAATCTATTTAAGGAAAACTGTGCCCGTTTGCTGAACATATATCCTCTTCAATTACTCGAATAATATGAAATGATAAAGACTTGAACAAAAATAAAAATAATAGTAATACGCAACAATAAAGCTATCGTACGTAATTCGAAGGTTATTCACCACTTTATTGCTTTTGTGATTTTGAAATTAAGTTACGACAATAAACGTTGAAAAAAGAGGAACAATTTCATTGGTTTATATTTAGCTCAAAATTTTTCTGTTTAAAAGTTTTGAAAGATTTTATCGGATTTTCACGTGCGTAGATGTTGAAATTTACTCATAAATTACAATGTCAATTCAAAATATTTATTTTTCACTTCGGTTTAAATAAAATTTTTGCATTTCTATAAAGAACCAGTAGCGCCTTTAAATTTGGATATTTTGCCCGAATGAAATTTGGATATTAGTTATTAGATTAGTAGTTGACAAGTACTAGCCTACTCATTAACACTCCATGAAGCTTCAACTTGAGTTCTGGAATTCAGCAGTGGTAATGTTGGCTTGAAAAATTCTGTCTCAGTCTCTGACTGGACTATGATTCTAATGATTAGATAAAGATTATCTACTGTAGGTGATTTCGTACTTTCCCTCTGAGTTGTTAAACTTGAATAATTCTGGTTAATTTTTACCCAAATCAAAATGGAGTTTTTTGCGGTCTATTGGAATATCTAAACCAACCAAAAGGGGTTGTAGGTCTGGAAAACATGTTAAATCCTATAAGAGCAGGTTCTTTAATAATTCCAAAGCTAATATTGGCTCTTCAATGAATGTGCTTACTCCCAATAAATTAAAGTATTCTCTTAAAATAGATCTTTTTAATGCTCGATCTTTGTGCAATAAAATTGCTTTGGTCACAGAGCTCATCCATAAAAAAAACATTGACTTATTACGTGTCACTGAAACTTGGCTAAAAATTAAAGACAAAACTAAGATAAGAGAACTACATGAATAGGGTTTCGATATTTTCAGTGCACCAAGGGCTGGAAGAGGAGGTGGGGTTGGTTTCATTTTCAAGATTTCCTATCAAGAATAAGAATCAAAAATCTTTAAAGTTTAAGTCATTTGAAGTTACTGAAGCAGTAATATTAGCTCAAGAAAGGATTAAGATTTGGTTAATGTGCAGACCTGGAATTAACAAGCCTAAAAGAATTAAGAAAGGAATTATTAGCTTTACATCACTATTTTGGTCAGAATTTGAAGAGTATTTAAGCAATAAAGTTACTCTGTCAGATAAAATTATTTTGTGTGGTGACTTAAACTTTCATTTTGAAACTAATTCAGCAGATGCAGTCAAATTTCTTAACATGATTGACTGTTATGGTTTTACCCCATTGGACAGTTTTAAAAGTAATCCTACACACTGCAAAGGTGGGGTTCTTGATGCATTTTTAATCTCAAAAAATGCAATGGATAAAAATTTTATGAAAAATTTAGACGTCGTAGTTGACACTGGAACCAATTCCGACCACTACTTAGTTACTGCTGTAGTAGACACTGCTGGATTACATTCCACCTCTGCTCCATTGGTTAAAAAAAATTGTAAGAAATTTGAAGCAAACTAATTTTGAGTTACTAAGATATGATCTGGAACAATCTGATATAGTTCAATTGGTATTGCAATGTCAAAACTTGAATGATTCTATTGTTGTCTATAATGATATACTTAGTAAAATCTTAGAAAAGCATGCTCCTCTGGTTGAAAAATATATCAAAACATCTAAAACACCATGGTGGAATTTGAAATGTCAAAATGCAAGAAGACGCAGAAGAGTTTTTGAAAGAGCTTTTAGGAAGAATAAATTTTTAGAAAATAAATCTAAATTTTATGCAACATGTAAACAGGCTAATAAAGTATATTGTATTGAAAGAAAAAAGTATTTCAAAGAAAAACTAGCTAATTGCATAGGTAATGCCAGAGCCACCTATAATGTTGTGAATCAGTTTTGGATAAATTTTTGGAAAATCATCCGCCTATCACAAGCACTGCGCAAGCATGTCAATTTGCTGACTATTTTAATGCTAAGATTGAACAAATTTATAGTGACATGTCTTACCATAATTTCAATACACTTGATGTCGATATAAATGTAGTTAAATCTTCATGTGCTTCCAAATTTAGGGAGTTTGAACCGCTATCTTTAGCTGGTTTATAAGCTATAACTGAGTCTATGCCATCTAAAACATGTGATTTTGATCCACTACCAATCAGTATTCTCAAGAAGTGCATTGATTTATTACTCCCTGCTATTCATCATATTGTTAATCTTTCATTGAGTCTGGGTTACTTTCCAGATGCTCTCTAAAAGGTATGTGTTACTCCTTTGATTAAAAATGAGACCTTGGATAATGATAATATTAAAAATTTTAGATCTGCAAGTAATTTGCCTTTTCTTGGCAAAATAATTAAAAAATGTGTTTTTCTCCAAATTAATACATATCTGTGTGAAAATTCATTGTATGGCTGTTCGAAATCAGCTTACAGATCTAGCTATAGCTGTAAGACTGCCCTTGTAAAAACACACAATGATATTTTGTCAATTTTAGAAGCCAAGTCAAATGCAGTAGTTCGTTTGTTTGATTTGTCAGCTACTTTTGATACGGTTAAGCATGATCTCTTGCTTAGTAAATTTTCCGCGGAATTTGGTTTTTCTGATGTAGCTTTAGAATGGTTTTCAACCTATTTAAATAATAGGAGCTACTTTGTTAAAGGTGCTGGCTGTACTTCTCATACAGTTGATGTTAAGTCTGGTGTACCTCAGGGTTCAATTTTAGGGCCAGTGCTAATTAACTTAAATTTTAAAAGTTCTGAATTAATTGCTAATTCACGTGGTCTTTTTGTGCGTTCATATGCTGATGATATGCAGTGTTATCTTTCTTTTGATAAAGATTTTTCTGTAGACATGATTAAAAACAAAATTCGAGCCTTTTTGCAAGATTTAAAGCATTGGATGACTTGTAATTTTCTAAAATTGAATAAAAGTATAAGACCAAAGTCATCGAAATTTTATCTAACCGTAACATTGAATCCAGAATAATTTCTAACGCACAAATTGATGATAGCTGTTCTTTGCCTATGCCTAATGATTTTGTCAAAATTCTTGGTATAATATTTGATGATAGACTGAACCTTTAGAAGCCTATCAATAGAGTGATTAGTATTTGTTATGCCAATTTACGTAATTTAGACAGAATTGCATCTACGCTTACTAAACCTCTATAAGTTCAGTTAGTTCATTCTTTGATATTGTCCAATATTCATTATTGCAATGCCTTGTTTTATAACTTACCAGAATATTTATTGTACAAGTTGACAAAAGTTTTGTATTCTGCAGTGAGATTTATTTTTGGACTTCGTGGTTCTGCTTTACGTATGCATATGCTACCATATTGGAAAAGCCTTCATTTTTTACCAGTTAAATTTCGTATTGAATTCAAAATTGCTTTGCTCACACACAAGTGCCTGCATGGTTATGCTCCTACATATTTGAAAAATTTAATCAACTCTCGTTCTGTTTCGGAAAGATATAGGTTGCGTGTTAATGATGATAATTGGCTGCTTCAAACGGTAACTAGCTTAAACTTTGCTAGATCCCAATCTATGTTTTCCTGTGCATCACTCAAGGCATGGAATTCGTTGCCACTATCTCTGCGTGAAATTGAAACTTTGTCCCTTTTCAAGAAACGTCTAAAAGCATATTATTTTAATTTAGCCTTTGAGGATATTACCACTGTTTGATGCCAGTATTTTGCTGCTTATTGCTGTAGAATTAGTACCTCTGTTGTGTATTAATTTTATTTCCGTACAGCTATTTCAATGTTACTTTGGCCACTTAGTCAGATGCACTGACATTTGTTGGTGTTATCTCAAGGGGGATATAAATTGCAATTACTATTATTACTATTACGAGTATTAAATGGTAAAGTATTGCGGTGATGAACCAACGGTACCATTAAAAAATACCGCGTTACCGTCAGGTATACCGTAATACATCATAGCTATGACGCGAAGACTAACCGGTTTTAGTCATTTTTTTTTCGATTTTGATTTTTTGGACCAACTTCGTGCTTTTTGTTTGCTGCTAAATTAAAGCTTTCACTAAAATTTGTATCTTCAGCAGAAGTAATAAGCTTAGTTGATCTTCTAAATAAAGTTTTTTTCTTTAATTCTACCTGCTTTCTTATCATGAAAATGCATAATTTTTTTTTTCTTCTACTTTAGTAGAAATCAATTTGCAACCCATTTGCACAGGATTCGCCATGCTCTGCGACTCTATGGAGACTGCGCTGCAAATGCGCTGAGATTGCGCGGAGGCTGAGATGCGAATTCATTCGCAGTGGAGTCGCAGTCAAATTTGTCAAAGTGTGAGAGCGGCATAAGTTGTTTTCTAACCATTAAAATAAAATTTGACATCAATTTTACACTATAAATAGCTAATTATAGTACTTTTGCATTTCTGCCACTAGAGGCAGCATTTCTCAAGTTTAACACTTTATTGCTCATAAATTTTGACCCTATGGCTCGATTCCGTTCAAATTTTTTTCAAACTGTGTGTAATCATAAGACCTATCCACCTAAACAATTTTTAAGCTCGCAAATTGTCGCTGTCGTGCACCACAAACCAAAAAACCCAAAATTTTGGGCAAGTGGGGTCACAAAAATGATTTGGTGGAGGACTTTTTTGTAAAATTTTCAAAAATTGTTTTGAAATCTTTCATACATAACAAAAAACTCATCCAATGCCATAGCAGGCGATATAAAATTCTGCAAAAAATTTTTTAGTCATTGCCCTATACTGTACATACTTTTGAAATCATCCAGCAATCGAAGCAGCATAAGCTCCTTGAACTTGGTAAACGTTAGTTCCAATTAAAAAAAACGATTTAGTAATGTGTGGTTCAAACAAAAACTCATCATTAGGCAATTTAGAAACGCTGCTTGAGTCCTTTTCATCGAAACTTTGCATAAAATTGCCCTCCCACCCATCCTCCAATTTGCAATAAGTTTTCTGTGATTGCTTACTTTCTGTAAAAAGCATTTCAATTTTCGAAACCCACTTACGAATCTTTTGCTTGTAGTATGGAGCAAATTCGATCTGGCTATTTTAGGTTGAACTTAAAATCTTTTCAGTCTTGGCATGGAAAGTCTAAATATTTGTAGCAGAAAAAAAAGTTCACGTACAAAAGCGAAGCTAAGTTTGATCACATAACATTTGTTTTAACACCAGTTAAGCGTAGAAAGCGCTGGGTGGACGGAGTAAGGCTTTCCAAAAACCTTAGGAAACGTTGGACGATCAACCCGGACCCAGCTGCTGCGGATTCAGTAGAGCAAAACTACTACGGAGAATACACGGCTGAAGGTATATTTAATATACTTTGTTCATTGCTATTTATTTTGTTTGGATTTTGCTTCATTCACGCAGTGAACGATTGGCTCCGAGAAATCGTAGAGCACCTTCTGAAAGCACCGATCTACACAGCATTAATACGACATCTATTTGCGAATTTCTGTAAATATTTTAAAGCTTGTTTTTCTTTTACTTACGATATTAAACAGAAACGTGTCTGAAAAGAAGGTTGGAAGTCCTTTCTAAATTTTGACAGCCAAACAACAGAAACTTTTTATGACGCAGTCCAGCGTTTGAACCCCGCTAGTATCAACTGTAAATGACTGATTTCGAAGGTCGCAAAAATTTCTTACCGAGTGGAAACACTGGATGTTGTTACAACACTTCTACAATTGCCGCACAAAGCACATAGCCTTCAGATCAGTTTTTTTGAAATTTTGCCAATTTCTGGTTTTTGATGTAAAATTTTAATTTCACGCTTAATATTTCTGGTAGAGATTAAGAGGATTAGAGTAAACTAGTGTCCCAGATTAGATGGATTACAATAATATTAGCGTGTCTGCGTTGCGAACGAAAAGCTATTACGCACGGGGCAATAAACAAAAATTGGGTTTCTTTGTCTTTGTTTTTACGAAAACCTACTACGCCCGAGGCAATAAACGAAAATTGGGCTTCTTTGTCTTTGTTTTTACGCTAATTTCGATTGAATGGAGTTATCATTGGTTTGCAATGCAATGATTCCTTGCAAACTACAGTCGAACAAAACGATATTATAGCAGAAAACGAATAATGATTCGATGCAGTCACAGGTTGTGTTAGCTATACGCCAATACAAAAAATCAAAACCAAATCCTCATTGCGCTATACTAGCAAAATGATGTCGAATCGCGTGACAAGAGTGCGGTGCCCAGCTCCGAGTCATAGCCATTGGACAGCCCAGTTCCTTTTGAATAAATGTAGCAGCGGTGGCGAGCCGTAACCAAATTGTGTCGGATTTGACCAGCCCGGGAATTGACTTTTAACTTCCCGTTCCATAAGCAGTCGCGTAACTGTTCAACCAACTGACCATTAAATGCAAGTTATAAACTAATGCTCAATATAGTCTAGCCTTAGTTTTAATGCCCTACATCCGATTTACAAAAATTGCAAAATATTGAAATTGAAAAGCTTGTTTTTAGCCTGCACATAAAGCCATCAGTTCAATTACACGCCCCGAAGTTAAGGTTTTTTATTATTTATTGATTTTTATTCATATTACAAATACAATGGTTCTGTAACAAGTTTTACGTGACAAATAGTTTAAATCAAATCAATTAAATCTTTATTAAACTCGCTGTATTGCGCCGAAGCGCGTAGCGAGTTTGCGGGGCCCATCTCTGCCTCACTGCGCCCGGGCAACACAGTTCCTGTCGAAGAAATGTTGCAGCGGTGGCGAGCCGTTGACAAAACTGTGCCCGATTTGACCAGCCCGAGATTTGAACCTCAGACCTCCAGCTCTAGAGACGAAAGCGTTATTGCTAGTTGATAATAATATCGAACGATATCGCTACTCAATCGTAATTAATCATCAGAGAAGTTTTTAGTTTCTAAATTTTTGCATTTCGTATAGCAGTTATACCTTATATACCTTCTAAACTGCTTGGAAACTTGCTTTTGTTAGGCCTTGCCTGGTGACCAAAGCCTCAGAGAGAAATCTTATCAGGGGGTACGAAAACTGATATAGACCAGGGCGGGAAATAGAGGAAAGACCAACAGCTTTTTTTCGGTAAAGACAACAAAGAAGCTCTTCATCGCAAATTCGGCCAGCTTTTGTTAAAAATTGCGTGAAGACCAAGAAAAAGATCTCTAACGAAAATCCGGCCGGCTTTTGTGCGTATGCACACCGAACTACTACTAATTGAGTGCACGTGAACTTAAAGGTCCTCCCGGGTTTCCTAAACCCGAGCCTGGGTACGATATACCTCCTAGCCCCCCTATCGCAGACCCTGTCTGGTGACCCCCATACCTTAGAATTTTTGAAGACTAAAGCCCAAGAACGATCAAAAGTTTTTTGCGTTTCGGTCATATTTACTTACATTGTACAGAAAGTGTTTCACGTGATTAGAAAAGCATAAAAACTAACAGGAATGCCAATCATTTTGTAACACGGTCTACTTTATATTGAACGAACACCCAGTTTGTTTGTTTTTTTGCAAGCTATAGCAAATAAATTACGTAATTATTGTTACATCGCAATTTTGTAAAACAAATTAGAAATCGTAAACAAGACAATATTATTCATTATTGTAACGCGCTATACTTCATGTAAATACGCATTTGAGTATAATAAGCAAAGATAAGCAATACTGATGAATACGCACTTGAGTATAAAAACCAACGCCTAAATGCTACTCCGTATTGTTTATTTAGCGCTTTTTCTAATTATTGTTCTTGTCTATGGTTTGACTTTAATTAGTATCTCGATTGTTAAAACCATTATTAGACAGTTTTGTAAACGATTACTACTTGTTTTACATGAAAATGTTTTTATTTGTTTGATTACGTTTGGGAGTAATTTCGTGGTTGATTCCCTAAAACGAAGATCATAATAATTTTGAGACTTTAGAATCCAAAATAATCATTCTGTCATAAAAGATGAGCATTTCAGCAGCATTTAATCGGAATGAATGATAGAATAAATCTTATATCAGTATAAATTGCTTTAGCAAAACTAAAAAAATAAGCAAAAAAACTTAGAGTTTCCAACCTATAGCAAGAAAAACTTTAGCCGCATTATCAATTTTTTTACTGTAAAAGCAGAGTAAAATACTGAAATTAAACCGCAATAGCTGTTATTAGCCAAATAATATGTTAGTTTGTTGTTGCAAACATTTTACTTGAAAAGTTTCAAATCTTAATAAAATCTCGTTCATCTCTGGAACGGGAGGTCTGTGGTTTAAATCTTGGAGGGGTCAAATTGGACACAGTGCTGACAACGGCTCACCACTAGGGTGTTGCAGCCGCCCCATAAATTTGAAAATTTTATCGTGGCAACTTCTACCTTAGCTCAAGTTGGAGGCTTCACACAAAAACCCTTTTGGTCAAGTTTTGTAAAAATTTGTCAATGTTTAGGGGTCGCACAGTGACATAAAAATGTTGGCAATTTCAAAAAAAAAAATGTTTTTTTTCATTATAAATGTTTTTGGACTATAAGTCGAACCTATGATTCCTATTGATCATTTCTACTGTTTTTGGGAGTCGTTGTTTAGTACATAGCCAAAAAGAGAATTTCTAAAATCAAAGTTATCAAAAGTTACACTATAGACGTATCTGCCACAAGCATAATTAATACCAAATTATTGCATATTTTTCTACTTTAATGATTAATTTCACATCTGGCCCTGATTTTAGTCTGAAAAGTGCTCATTAATGTTATCTACCCAATGTCAGTCTTTTTTTTTTATTCTATACAGCTGTATTAACAAAAAGCATCTTATTAATAAGCTGTTATAATTTCCGTTTCTTTTCTTTAACAGCCAAAGCTTTTCCCATGTTCTCGATACTGGTTTTTTAATCCGACATTGTGCTATGCAAAAATGTTTTTGCTTCATTTTTCAATCATGTTGGGGCGTTGGTTTGATGACCAAGATTTCATTGTTGTGTTCAATTTTTTTCAATGTTTGAGAAATCTTGGAAACATGGCAAAGATCTTTTCGCATGCTTTGTCGATCTCGAAAAAGTATAATATGATTGCCTTTCTATCTTTGGAGGGTTCTAATGAAGAATGGCGTTGATGGTCAGTTGTTACATGCCATTAAGGCATTCTATGGTGCGGACTAGAATTTCGCGGTTGAGGAAATGGCAGGCAATGAAAACTTTTCATAAAGGCATCGTATTCCGGCAAGAATGCGATTTGTTTCTTCTCTTCTTGATTGTTTACATGAATTGGATCGACCAATGCACATAAGCTGATGAGTTTGCCATCATAAGAAATTGAAAAATCAGTTGCCTGCTATGTGCTGATGATTTGATTCTGTTTCTACAGAACTTGGCTTTCAGTGCACATTACATAGGTTTGCAGCTCCTTATGACACTGCAGGAATAAAAATAAGCACGGTCAAAACTGATATGCTTCATGTTTCAAGAAACACTAATTTACGCTTGTTGCAAATGAATGGAACGACACAAAAACAAGTAAACAACTTCAAGTACCTTGGGGTTGCATTCACGAGTGACGGAAGGCAAAACAAAGAAACTGGGTGTCCCAACTGGCAAGGCAATTGCAATAGTGAAAGCTTTACTCTATTCAGTAGTTATGAGACGATTCAGTAGTTGTGAGACGAAAATTGTCAAAAATGAAGCAAAGCTCTCAATTTTCGAAACAGTCTTGTTCCTTCTTACCTTCTCTATCGCTGTATGGTCATGAAAATTCGGTAAATGATTGAAAGGGTGCAATTGCAAGTGCAAGCGTCCTAAATGAGGTTTCTCTAACAAATCAAAGGAGTTACATCATTGACAAGGTGCACATCTCTTAAGATTCGAAAATCTCTAGAGCCGCTACTTCTTCAAATTAAAAGATCTCAACTTAGATGGTTTGGCCATGTATGCAGGATGCATCAGGAAAAACTTCCAAATAAGCTTTACTTGCCAAACCAAATGGGAAAAAAACAGTTGGACAACCCAGAACTACTGCAAATGAATCAATATTCATTGAGGATCTTGTGTAGAATTGTTTGGAACTTCACCCAAGCGAAATGATGGGGGTGATGGAAAACCGCAAAGTGTGGTAGCTTAATCTCGAGCTGCTGCCCCCGCAACCGTCATAGGAAATATGGCAATTACGAGAGAGAGATTTTTCCTGGAAGTTTTCAATGGTTTTGTTTGCTTTTCTCCTGTTTGTTCAGTTAAAGTTGCATTTGTACAAATTTTTCATTTCATTTACCAGCTTCTTTACTTCCTCAATTATTTTTAATTGACTAATTGTAGAAATTCCAGCTTCGTGGCGGGAAAACATGTGCTTCTAATAGTATTGTCATCAGGTCTAGAAATAGTTCCTGGCAGCCAACTGCGAGAATTTACAGAACTAGTAACAGTATATTGCTAGTAGATTTACCAATGTTTATGTTTTATAGAGCTTATACCACGTAGATTGCACTAAATTCAGTATCTTACACAGCAAAACATAACAAATACGTTTTGTGTAAGCTGCTGCTGTAACCATATTGAAGTTAGAACAGCAGTTTAATAGATTTCATGGACTAGGCCTAAAGCATAGTCTGCAACGTCATTCTTTAAGAAAGTAACATTGTAGGCTATGTTTCACTCTGTTTTACACAGCCAGCCCAAATAGATATGTAGGTCTTACTCAAACAGACTTTCTGTTGTAGTTTCGCCGCACATAAACTTGATCAATTTAGCCTACTATTACTTCTGAAAAAAACAAACAAACAAACAACATAAATGTAAACAGTTTTAGAAGTTGTAGTGAAGTTATTTTGAATTTATAAGACCAAAAGTAAATGTTCAGTTTTGCAATGACTCATTAGTAACAAAGATTTTACATAGCACCATCTAGCGGCACAAAATAAAACAAATACCAAATTTTGGGTAAAAAAGGTCTCTGTGCGACCCCTAAATTTCAATTTTTTTTTTCTGAAACTTTGTATGCTTGATCTTTTTTTGGGAACCTCCTATTTTGAAGAGGGTAGAAAAAAATCGGAAGAGGTCGGGGCAAGTGCAACACCCTACTCACCACCGTTACGACCTTTCTTCGAATGAAGCTGTGTTGTTTGGGCGCAATGAAGTGGAGATGGGCCCAAAATATAATTAGTTAATTTATTTCCAGTGAAGCATTAATTTACGCTACAGTTTTGTCCACAGTCATGAAGAATTTAATACAATTTTGCAATGTATATCAATTCATACAACGCATGAATAAAGCTTATTATATGTCATCTAACTATGTCACATCAGCAACGCATGAATAAAGCTTATTATATGTCATCTAACTATGTCATATCAGCTCAAATAATTAAAATTGTCCAAAATTTTTGTGATGCTTGAATAATTTTGTCGACCCGCAATTAGCGTATTGTGTACCTCATTATCTTAATTACCACCGTTACCGCTTCTCACGGCGAAGCAATTATAATCTCTTTTCACGCTTAACTATAAATTGCGCGCAACCAATATAATCCCTTTTAACGCTTATTGAGTAAGCGCTTAAGATCAGAAACTTGACCACCTTGAATAAAATGGATATTTCATTAACTTTCGGGAATAAATTACAAAGTTGTTTTTGCTGTATTGAAAGATGAATAAATGCTCTACCATACAGTGAAATTTTGAAATTTCTATCTTGGGTAGTTCTCAAGTTGTTATCGAAAAACCATGGTGGGCTTTAGAAGCCCTCCCGTTGAAAAGTCAATGCCCTGAAAAAGGTTGAGTAACATAAGGTTAATACTTACTAATTAAATGCATCGTGTATTTAAAGGTATAATCCGGGTAAAATTAGGGATTTTTGTTTAAAAGTTACTACCTCAGGCCCTCATTTAGCCTTTTTATAACCGTAATGCAATAACTAGGGCGGATTTACCATATGGCACAGTGCTAGGGGCCCCGCGCTTAGATGGTATAAGACTTTTTTTTGATCTTCACCTACGTTTGACATGAAAATGTTGCAAAAATCTCCAAATTGTCAGGATCCCAAAAGCGTAGCGAGGATTTTGATTGGAGGGGGGGGAACCACAAATCACATGCAATTGCGTCGTCAGAAATTTTCGAAAGAGAAACTTTTGCGAGACGAAGGTTTTGTAGATTGAAGATCAGAAGTCGTGGCCTGTGTTTGGCACGAAATCAGAATTTTGCTATAGAGAGGGGACTTAAAAGTAAAATCTCAAAAGTGCGAATTTCTAAATTGTGAGACGTGTGGAGTAAACTAGTGTTATTCAAACGTCAGAGACGGGGGCTGGGGACGGAGCCCCAGCTGCCTGAAGCAATAGGGTTCGGGGGCGAAGCACCAGCCGCTGTGCAATTTTTTGAAACTTTTTTGAAAAAAGTAGCTAATTTAATGCCATTGGAGCACAATTCGCACGTGTTTAAAGCCAGTTAAAAAAACTACATTTTTATTACTTGAAAGCCGATTAAAAAAATTTAGTTGTTTAATTCTCTTTTTACTTACAATTTAAGACAAAACAAGTTTAAAATCTTGCGTTTTGGTATTAAATTTTGTAACTGATTTGGCCCAGGTATAGGAGAAAATAAGGTATTGTCTAATGCAACATTTTAGCAGTACATGATAATCCACTGGAAAAAATTTTTGTTTTGTCATAAAAATAACCAATTGTATGAGAACATGTACATGGTACAACCAGGGGGCTCAGACCCCTCAATTCAAGTTCAATAATTTGTTCAATGAAATTTACCTTAGTTATTTTTTTTTCAAAAGTAGTTTGTCACATAAAAACTGGTGAGGTGAAGGTGGATTGTTATCTAAAAATGGGACAATAGATGGCTACTCCTTCTAACCATGTTTTTACCCAGGCCGGATTTACATTGCGCGGGGCCCTTGGCACGTTGGGGATTTTCGCAGCACCTTCATACCAAACAAAGGTGAAGACCAAAAGATCTCACCATAAGAGCGCGGGGCAACTGGCCCAATGCCATGTTATTGTAAACCCGGCCCTAGTTATTGCATTACAGTACGTTTATTAAAATAGGTTGGATGAGGGCCTAAAATAGAAAGTTTTAGAATAAAAACCTTCAATTTATTGTGGGTAATACAATGAATTATTTGGCAAAAATTGAATTGAAGGGGCCCGCGAAACCTTGTTGTTTTTTTACTATCGTTGGCAAAAAATACTAAAAGAAACTGAAACTGAAGAACCATTAGGTTTTTTTGTCACATTTTTATCATTGGTGGCATTTCAATTGGGAGGGGGGCGGGCCCCCTGGCTACGCCTATGCAGAGGCCCCGCACAATGTAAATCCAGCCCGGGCAATAACATGGTTAGTAGACATAACCAATTATTGTTCCATTTTTCAATAACAATTCGTTATTCAAAAACATTTTTGAAACAAACCATTTTTCAAAAACAATTTTTCAGTAACTTCCACCTCGCCAATTTTTAGGCGACAAAAAAAAAAAGAAAAAATCATCGAGGGGAAGTACTGATTGAGCAAATCATTGAATTTAAATTGAGGGTACGGACCCCCTGGCCGTACGTGTGCTCTACAACTAGTTATTTTCATTGCACAACAAAAATCTCTAAGGTGAATCTTTGAGTGGATAATTATTTACCGCTAAAATATTTCAGGAGGCAAAGTATCTTACTTTTCCTACGTGGGCCAAATTATTCACAAAATTTAACCCTAAAATACAAGATTTAAAACGTGTTTTGGACTTAAATTGTAAGTAAAAGGAGGTTTGAACAATTTAATTTTTTCAATTAGCTCTCAAATATTAAAAACCTAGTTCTTTCAAATGTCTTTGAACCAGAGTTGGAGTCCTCGAGGACGTCCTTGGCGTCGAGAACGTCCTCGAGAACACATATTGAAGTCCTTGGCCTTGGCTTTGGCCTCGAAGCCTCAAGTTCTCAAAAATTGCCCTGTCCTTGGCTAGAGGACAGCAGTATTTTTTAAATGGTTAAAATTTTGTAGATCGCCTGAAAAAAAAATTGAAGACCTTTTTTTGTTTTTTGGAGAAAACTTGCGTTTGTGTCCTTGGTCCTTGGCCTCGAGCATTCCTGTCCTTGGCCTCGAGATGGTCTGTCCTCGGTAGGGCTGTCCTTGGCCTTGGATTTGTTTTGTGTCCTTGGCCTTGGTCTCGAGCCTTGTGTCCTCGAATCCACCTCTGCTCTGAACCAGAGGTGGACAAAGTAGTCGAAAAATCTACTTAAGTAGAAGTATTGTTACTTACTCAAAAATGCCTTTCAAGTAAAAGTAGAAGTATGGCGAAGCATTTCAACTTAAGTAAAAGTAGGAAAGTAGTCAAAATTAATTCTACTTAAGTAATGAAAGTAGAAAGTAATTTCGAATTTCACGTGTTTGTTTATTCTTCGAAGGTTTGCTGTTGTGACGCTCACGATCAGTGTTCAAGCAAAGCCAAACTTACGGTAGCATATCAAAAAATCAAAGTTTTATTATTCTCTTGAAATTACACCGAAGCGTGTTACGAATACGATTTAGTAGGGACTCTGGGCTCATCTCCGCGCCTAGACAACACATCTTGAGAAGAAATGTCGCAGCGATGGCGAGTCGTTAACAACACCGTTCGTTAACCGGCTAGGGAATTGAACCCCAGACGGGCCGCAGCAAACGCAACGCCGTTAACCGCTAATATTTTTCGTATGAACCAGGAGTAATGCGCATGTCTAGTTTGTCTACTGTACCATGCTAATCAGGGTTCGGAATGCTTTTTTTTTTTTTTAGTGAGACTGAGTCAACACCTGGTATTTGATGCAACGCAAAAACACACTACCCTAGATGACCTGTAAATGAATCGTCGTAACTATTCAATAAGTTTCGTAGTACTGTACAGTAAAACAAACTCGATACGTACTTATTGTACACGTTGTGAGGTGGAATAATGTACACTACCTAACGGTCGAGTTCAACAATCCATTTAAACTTTTATTGGATTAAACCTGCTATGTACAATATGAAGTAAGCCAATCAGCAGGTCACCACAGATTCGTAACATCTAATTCGTACCAATCTTCAACCGATATACCAATTGGTATGCGAAACGGTAATTATGGTACTCGGTATACAGAGGGTATACAAAACTACAATCTCAAAAAAAAAAAAAAAAAAAAAAAGAAAATGGTCTCCACTTACATTCGGGCTAGATTCGGTCCAATTTCGCCCAAATCTAAGCATGAAAAATTGGATCTACAAAAAAAGTCTACACCGCTTACACGGGCTAGAATTTTTTGTGGAGTATACAAAGTTTTCGAAAATCGCAAAAGGTATACCACGTAAAAAAAGGTTGAAGAGCACTGATCTAAACAATGCATTACTCTGCTCGGATGGCTAATTGTATAGCTCGCATGCCTCTAGAGCGGTAAATGACAGTCACGCAAATGACAGTAGGACATTACTAAAAGGCGGAAATAGGAAAAGGCGGAAAAGGCGGAAATTTTGCTAAAAGGCGGAAAAGTAGGAAAAGGCGGAAAAGACGGAAAAACTCCCTAACTAAAAGGCGGAAAAGTAGGAAAAGGCGGAAAAGTAGGAAAAGGCGGAAATCATGCTAAAAGGCGGGAAAGTTGAATTTAAGGGCGGTTGGGGTTTGAGCTAAGGTTATAGTTGATCCTAACCAAACCCTATACCAATCCCGATCCTAAAACTACTCCTAATAACCTTTCAGCACGATTTCCGTTTTTCCTAAAGCGGAAAAGTAGGAAAATGAAACATGACTAAAAGGCGGAAAAGTAAGAAAAGGCGGAAATCGCCCTAAAAGGCAGAAAGGTAGGAAAGGGCGGTTGGGTTTGGGATTACGATTGGCGCTAACCCTAACCTAACCCTAATCCTATCTCTATCCCTAACTCTAATGGCCATTTAGCACGATTTCTGCCTTTTCCTACAACGGCAAGGTAGGAAAAAGCGAAAATCGTGAAGGAAAAGTAGGAAAATGAAAATGGGGGAACGGAAGATGATTGAAAGATAAGAAAAGTATGGAAAAAATGGGGGAAGAGGAGCTCATTGAAAGGTAGGAAAAATAAGAAAATGAATGGGGGAATGAGAACTCATTTAATGGTAGGAAAACGAATGGGGGAATGGGAGCTAATTGAAAGGTAGAAAAAGTAGGAAAATAAATGGGGGAATGGACGAAGCTCATTGAAAGGTAGGAAAAGTAGGAAAATGAATGGGGGATGGGAGCTTATTGAACGGTACGGTAGGAAAAGTAGGAAAATGAATAGGGGAATGGGAGCTCAATAAAAGGTAGAAAAACCAGGAAAATGAATAGGGGAATGAGAGCTCATTGAAAGGTATGAAAAGTAGGAAAATGAATGGCGGAATGGGAGCTCATTGAAAGATAGGAAAAGTAAGAAAATGAATGCGAAATGGGAGCTCATTGAAAGGTAGCAAAAGTAGGAAAATAAATGGGGAATGGAAGATGATTGAAAGGTTGGAAAATGGATTCGGGAATGGGAGCTCTTTGAAAAAGTAGGAAAAGGAATGGGGAATGGGGGCCTCATTAAAAGGTAGGAAAATGAATGGGGGAATTTGAGTTTATTCAAAGGTAGGAAAAGTAGGAAAATGAATGAGGGAATGGGAGCTGATTGAAAGGTAGGAAAAGTAGGGAAACACTGTAAATGGGAAAATGGACGAAGTTCATTGAAAGGTAGGAAAATGAATAGGGGAATGGGAGCTCATTGAAAGATAGGAAATGAATGGGGGCTCATTAAAAGGTAGAAAAAGTAGGGAAATAAATGGGGGAATGGGTGCTCAATGAAAGGTAGGAAAAGTAGGAAAACGAATGGGAATGGGAGCTCATTGAAAGGTAGGAAAAGGAATGAGGGAATGGGAGTTCATTGAAAGGTAGGGAAAGCATGAGCTGTTGGTTCAAAAAGTGAAATTTTTGGAAATTTTGGAAATGGGAGCTCATTGTGTGGTTGGGAAAGGTAGGAAATGTAGAAAATGTTGGAACTATAAATTGAGATTGGTTAGGAATTGGCAAAAAAAAGGCGGAAAAGTAGGGAAATGAGGACATGACTAGAAGACAGAAAAGTAGGAAAAGGCTGAATTCGTCTCAAAAGGTGGAAAAGTAGAAAAGGGTGAATTCGTCTAACCCTTGTCTTAAACCAAATCTAAAATTAGTCAGTTTTTTGCACGATTCCCCATTTTCCTACGACAGAAAAGTAGGAAAAGGCGGAAAACGTGCTAAAAAGCAGATTAAGGTTAGATTTGGGTTAGGATTGGGGTTAGGGTTAGATGAGGGTTAACCTTAACCCAAACCCCAACTGTCCTTTCCTACTTTCCGCTTTTTAGGACGATTTCAGCTTTTCCCAACTTTACCGCCTTTTAGTCATATCCGGAAAATGCAAGGTCATTTATACATCGCGTTTCGCGCGTGGTACCATTGTTTTTACCCGCCGATTTTTTGCAGATAAAGATATCAAAGCGTTATAAATTCATAACGGCTAAACACAGAAAGTTGAATTTCGGACACAACCTGGTTGTGGATAAATGCATCTTGTATGACAGTTTTTAGGATCAAGGGTGACATCATCGCGATTCAGTAATCTGAAAACCGGAAAAAAAAATGGCCGTTTTTGTGTCAAAGAAATATTAGTCGTTTACAGCTTCAAAACGGTTGGACGTGGAAAGCTCAAATTTGGACACAGCATAAGTGCATCTATAGAAACTTTGTACGTAACAATTTTGGGGACGCTTAGTCACGTGACTGCAATTATGGAGACAAAATTTCGGCAGAAAATGGTCAAATTTGAACAGATATATCTCGGTAAATACCGATGTTGATAAAAACACGTTAGCGGTTTTAGAACACACTTTCACCGTCTTTCTTATGGCTATGTTTATAATATCCGACTTGGATATCATTTTCCTTTTTTTTTCTATCTTCAGCTTTCTGTATTTTGCTTGCAAAACGCAGAGAATCCAAAGTTTGAGCGAATGTAGATATCAAAATGGGCTAGTGCCCGTCTGAATTAGAGGGTGACACGTTGGGGATCCCCCCAACTGGGACCTCCAAATTTTCAAGATTTTGACCCCTAAAGATGAATTTGGACCACCTACGGGCCAAATTAGCCCACGCTAATTCGAAATGTGGACAGGCTAAATATTCAGCGAGGTAATTTACAAATGCAATTATGAAACACTTGCTCACTGAAAAAAAGCTTCTGGTCTGAATTCTTTATAAGCAGCGATGAAAGAATGGAACTTGCAAAAATTGAAAACACTTTATCAACATCTCATGCGCTTGAGAGTGATAATAAGCTATAATACACACTTGCAATAGTCTAAAAAAATATCACCAATATCAAAAAATATGCGACAATAATATCGGTTCTTTTTATATGGTGGATTTGATCTTTTTATATTTCTATGGTTGGAAAATGCTAACATTTTAGGAAACCGAGATTAAAGCTTTGCGTTTTTTACAGCAATGACGACGCCTTCTTAAAGTTTCAAAATTAAGAAAAAGATTTTAACAAAGTCTTATCAAGGATGTTAACAATGCTAAGCTATTTAGATACACTTTACAGTGTATCTAAATACACTGTAAACACATGTTTGTAGCGGTTATGAAACAAGTACGGTGGGCAATGAAAGCATCTTATTCTGCAGAAAAGCTCAAAATGTGTATCAAAACAAAAAATCGAAGTCCTCAATAGGCCTACATTCCCGTCAATTTTTTTAACCCGTCTATTTTATACATTAGGTTATTTAAGGTTTCGAGCTTAGAATAACGCCATAAAAAACGTTATTGAGCCTTATAAGGAGGCTCTAACTTCATCCTGAATCATAAAATTACCCAAATTATTTAATTCCATATTCGACTCCCCTAATTTGGATCCTGTACGGGACTTTACTAAAAGGCGGAAAAGTAGCAAAATGCGGAAAAGTAGGAAAATGCGAAAATTGTGCACAGCAGAGCACTGTTTTTCAATTGAAGTTTATACAGTGCTGCCGTCCTAAACAAAAAAGTGGGAAGGCTCCAAACAAGAAGTGTGTAGGCTCGTGTACAAGAAAAAAAAAAAAAAAAGGATCACCGCAGTCACTATCTTTTTCGGTCAGTTTCAGATGAAGAAAAAGAAGTCTTCAATGGGAAAAAGCTGTATTTTTTCGTCTAATATCGAAGAAATACTTCGTCAATTACAACGATGCTTACATCATTTTTGAGGTTAGAGACTACCAAGCCTACCCTCAACGGCAGCACTGAGTTCATAGCAGTCGCTACTTACTAGCTTTAAAACTTGCCATAAAAAATGTCATAGCCCGAATATAACAAATAGCCTGAATAGTTTATCAAAATGTAGACAAACAACACAAAATAATTCAGTTACAAGTTACACCTCATTTCAGATCTTCTTCATTGGCTTAAGCAGCAGAGGTGGAGTGGAGGACACAAGGCTCGAGGCCAAAACCAAGGACACAAAAAAATCCAAGGCCAAGGCCAAGGACAGCCTTTTCGAGGACAGACACTCTCGAGGCCAAGGACAGGAATGCTCGAGGCCAAGGACCAAGGACACAAGCGCAAGTGCTCTCCAAAAAAAAGGTCTTCACAAAAATTTTTCAAGCGATCTCCACAAAAAAACGTTTTCAAAAAATTTTTTCAAGCGCTTCACAAAATTTTAAAAATTCAAAAAATAGTGCTGTCCTCGAGCCGAGGACAGGCCAATTAACAAGGACTTGAGGCCTCGAGGCCAAGGCCAAGGACTTGACCTTCGAGGCCAAGGCCAAGGACTTCAAAATGTGTCCTCGAGGACGTCCTCGAGGCCAAGGACGTCCTCAAGGACTCCACCTCTGTTAAGCAGCTATTATCGATAGTCCGGATTTTATCCGCGTGCGGATTTTTTCAGTAGGCACTTGCGGAAAAAATTCTCATGAGGATAAAATCCGGATTCTTGGTAAAAGCCGCTTTTCTCGTAAAAAATTTTTATTTACTCTAGAGAGAACCATTCATGCATACAAGAAATGCTGGTCTACACTAAACGATGAAGTAGAAAATGTGCTAAATTTTCTTAAAAATTTCAAATCAAAATGGTGTATCCACTGCTCCCCCTTGTAATTGTAATTGCAATTACATTTTATTCACCAAGTTGCCTTGGCCAGGAGACAGCGAAGTGACCTTTCGGTCTTCGAGTCAAGCTGCCACCTGCCCACCTGTCTGCCACACACGGTGGAGGCTTCACACTATCCCTTTGATTGCTGAACGTCAAGCAGGGAAGCTGTGAATACCAATTTTTATAGTCTTTGGTTTGACCCAACCGGGAATCGAACCCGAGTCTACCGCTTCAGTAGCAGACGCTCTATCCACTCGACCACTGATCGGTTAGCATTCTTGCAGGTCAGCATTGCTTAAATAGTACTCACGTACAGGTAAAATTGCCAAAATCGGCCTACGTTGGAGTACCTTGCTGTTTAAACTTGGCTAACGTTACACTTGGGTTTTTAGTAGTTAGCCTAAACATTTCCCCGAAAAAGTACGCACTGCAAAATTGTAAAATTTTGAAGGAAAGCAATTTCTCTTCTCCAAAATAATTTTGCGTAACCAGAACAATGACAGAACAACAAGCCCGCTCAGCTCACTTCTCTGTCACGAATGAAAATAAACTTCCGCTCGATTAGTAAGGCTACTCGCTGCAGCAACAAAAGTATATTTCGTTTATGTCCGCACACTTTGCTCGACATTTGAGGTGAAACCATTTTCTGCACAAAACACAAAACACTTGCTTTTCATCTTGTGCACCGCCTGGCTAATAACAAGCGTCCCATGGCTAATACCAAGCTTTACTACTGCCAAGAAATTTAGCTACACGTTCAAAAACTCCCACGCTTTGCAGAAGTAAATATACAAATCCCTAAATGGAGTCAAAATAGATTATTGTTCCCAAAACCCATTTCTCCATTAATTTTCCTACCTTTTAATCAGCTTACATTCCGCCATTCATTTTCATACTTTTCAAACAGCTTCTACGACCCTATTCATTTTTCCACTTTTTCTACCTTTCAATAAGCTCCCATCCCCCATTCACTTTCCTTACCTTTCAATGAGCTCCCATTTCCCCACTTATTTTCCTACTTTTCCAACCTTTAAATGAGCTCCCATTTCCCCAATCATTTTCCTACTTTTCCAACCTTTCAATGAACTCCCATTCCCTCATTCTTTTTCCTACTTTTCAATGACGTTCCCATCCCCCCATCCATTTTCCTGCTTTTCTTACCTTTCAATCAGCTCCCATTCCCTCATTCATTTTCCTACTTTTCAATAACCTTCCCTTCCCCTATTCATTATCCTACTTTTCCTACCTTTGAATAAACTCAAACTCCCCCATTCATTTTCCTACCTTTCAATGAGCCCCCCATTCCCCCATTCCTTTTCCTACTTTTTCTACCTTTCAAAGAGCTCCCATTCCCGAATCCATTTTCCAACCTTTCAATGAGCTTCCATTTCCCCATTTATTTTCCTACTTTTGCTACCTTTCAATGAGCTCCCATTCCGTAATGCGGAATTTTTTCTATTTTTTTATTTCTTACTTTTCCTACTGAATTCATTTTCTTACTTTTCCTACTTTCTCAATAAGCTCCCCTTCCGCCATTCATTTTTCTACTTTTCATACCTTTCAATGAGCTCTCATTCCCCTGTTCATTTTCCTGGTTTTTCTACCTTTTATTGAGCTCCCATTCCCCTATTCATTTTCCTACTTTTCCTACCGTACCGTTCAATAAGCTCCCATCCCCCATTCATTTTCCTACTTTTCCTACCTTTCAATGAGCTTCGTCCATTTTCCCATTTATTTTCCTACTTTTCCTACCTTTCAATGAGCTCCCCTTCCCCCATTTTTTCCATACCTTTCTCATCTTTCAATCATCTTCCGTTTCCCCATTTTCATTTTCCTACTTTTCCTTCACGATTTCCGCTTTTTCCTACTTTGCCATTGTAGGAAAAGGCAGAAATCGTGCTAAAAGGCCGTTGGAGTTAGGGATAGAGATAGGATTAGGGTTAGGGCCAATCGTAATCCCAAACCTAACCGCCCTTTCCTACCTTTCTGCCTTTTAGGGCGATTTCCGCCTTTTCCTACTTTTCCGCCTTTCAGTCATGTCCCATTTTCATTTTCCTACTTTTCCTTCACGATTTCCGCTTTTTCCTACTTTGTCGTTGTAGGAAAAGGCAGAAATCGTGCTAAATGGCCATTAGAGTTAGGGATAGGGATAGGATTAGGGTTAGGTTAGGGTTAGCGCCAATCGTAATCCCAAACCCAACCGCCCTTTCCTACCTTTCTGCCTTTTAGGGCGATTTCCGCCTTTTCCTACTTTTCCGCCTTTTAGTCATGTTTCATTTTCTTACTTTTTCGCTTTTAAGAAAAACGGAAATCGTGCTGAAAGGTTATTAGGAGTAGTTTTAGGATCGGGATTGGTATAGGGTTTGGTTAGGATCAACTATAACCTTAGCTCAAACCCCAACCGCCCTTAAATTCAACTTTCCCGCCTTTTAGCATGATTTCCGCCTTTTCCTACTTTTCCGCCTTTTAGTCATGTTTCATTTTCCTACTTTTTCGCTTTTAAGAAAAACGGAAATCGTGCTGAAAGGTTATTAGGAGTAGTTTTAGGATCGGGATTGGTATAGGGTTTGGTTAGGATCAACTTATAACCTTAGCTCAAACCCCAACCGCCCTTAAATTCAACTTTCCCGCCTTTTAGCATGATTTCCGCCTTTTCCTACTTTTCCGCCTTTTAGTCATGTTTCATTTTCTTACTTTTTCGCTTTTAAGAAAAACGGAAATCGTGCTGAAAGGTTATTAGGAGTAGTTTTAGGATCGGGATTGGTATAGGGTTTGGTTAGGATCAACTTATAACCTTAGCTCAAACCCCAACCGCCCTTAAATTCAACTTTCCCGCCTTTTAGCATGATTTCCGCCTTTTCCTACTTTTCCGCCTTTTAGTCATGTTTCATTTTTTTACTTTTTCGCTTTTAAGAAAAACGGAAATCGTGCTGAAAGGTTATTAGAAGTAGTTTTAGGATCGGGATTGGTATAGGGTTTGGTTAGGATCAACTTATAACCTTAGCTCAAACCCCAACCGCCCTTAAATTCAACTTTCCCGCCTTTTAGCATGATTTCCGCCTTTTCCTACTTTTCCGCCTTTTAGTCATGTTTCATTTTCTTACTTTTTCGCTTTTAAGAAAAACGGAAATCGTGCTGAAAGGTTATTAGGAGTAGTTTTAGGATCGGGATTGGTATAGGGTTTGGTTAGGATCAACTTATAACCTTAGCTCAAACCCCAACCGCCCTTAAATTCAACTTTCCCGCCTTTTAGCATGATTTCCACCTTTTCCTACTTTTCCGCCTTTTCCTACTTTTCCGCCTTTTCCTACTTTTCCGCCTTTTAGTTAAAGGCGGAAATCATGCTAAAAGGCGGGAAAGTTGAATTTAAGGGCGGTTGGGGTTTGAGCTAAGGTTATAAGTTGATCCTAACCAAACCCTATACCAATCCCGATCCTAAAACTACTCCTAATAACCTTTCAGCACGATTTCCGTTTTTCTTAAAAGCGAAAAAGTAAAAAAATGAAACATGACTAAAAGGCGGAAATCATGCTAAAAGGCGGAAAAGTTGAATTTAAGGGCGGTTGGGGTTTGAGCTAAGTTTATAAGTTGATCCTAACCAAACCCTATACCAATCCCGATCCTAAAACTACTCCTAATAACCTTTCAGCACGATTTCCGTTTTTCTTAAAAGCGAAAAAGTAAGAAAATGAAACATGACTAAAAGGCGGAAAAGTAGGAAAAGGCGGAAATCGCCCTAAAAGGCAGAAAGGTAGGAAAGGGCGGTTGGGTTTGGGATTACGATTGGCGCTAACCCTAACCTAACCCTGATCCTATCCCTATCCCTAACTCTAATGGCCATTTAGCACGATTTCTGCCTTTTCCTACAACGACAAATTAGGAAAAAGCGGAAATCGTGAAGGAAAAGTAGGAAAATGAAAATGGGACATGACTGAAAGGCGGAAAAGTAGGAAAAGGCGGAAATCGCCCTAAAAGGCAGAAAGGTAGGAAAGGGCGGTTAGGTTTGGGATTACGATTGGCCCTAACCCTAATCCTATCTCTATCCCTAACTCCAACGGCCTTTTAGCACGATTTCTGCCTTTTCTTACAATGGCAAAGTAGGAAAAAGCGGAAATCGTGAAGGAAAAGTAGGAAAATGAAAATGGGACATGACTGAAAGGCGGAAAAGTAGGAAAAGGCGGAAATCGCCCTAAAAGGCAGAAAGGTAGGAAAGGGCGGTTAGGTTTGGGATTACGATTGGCCCTAACCCTAATCCTATCTCTATCCCTAACTCCAACGGCCTTTTAGCACGATTTCTGCCTTTTCCTACAATGGCAAAGTAGGAAAAAGCGGAAATCGTGAAGGAAAAGTAGGAAAATGAAAATGGGGAAACGGAAGATGATTGAAAGATGAGAAAGGTATGGAAAAAATGGGGGAAGGGGAGCTCATTGAAAGGTAGGAAAAGTAGGAAAATAAATGGGAAAATGGACGAAGCTCATTGAAAGGTAGGAAAAGTAGGAAAATGAATGGGGGATGGGAGCTTATTGAACGGTACGGTAGGAAAAGTAGGAAAATGAATAGGGGAATGGGAGCTCAATAAAAGGTAGAAAAACCAGGAAAATGAACAGGGGAATGAGAGCTCATTGAAAGGTATGAAAAGTAGAAAAATGAATGGCGGAAGGGGAGCTTATTGAGAAAGTAGGAAAAGTAAGAAAATGAATTCAGTAGGAAAAGTAAGAAATAAAAAAAATAGAAAAAATTCCGCATTACGGAATGGGAGCTCATTGAAAGGTAGCAAAAGTAGGAAAATAAATGGGGAAATGGAAGCTCATTGAAAGGTTGGAAAATGGATTCGGGAATGGGAGCTCTTTGAAAGGTAGAAAAAGTAGGAAAAGGAATGGGGGAATGGGGGGCTCATTGAAAGGTAGGAAAATGAATGGGGGAGTTTGAGTTTATTCAAAGGTAGGAAAAGTAGGATAATGAATAGGGGAAGGGAAGGTTATTGAAAAGTAGGAAAATGAATGAGGGAATGGGAGCTGATTGAAAGGTAAGAAAAGCAGGAAAATGGATGGGGGGATGGGAACGTCATTGAAAAGTAGGAAAAAGAATGAGGGAATGGGAGTTCATTGAAAGGTTGGAAAAGTAGGAAAATGATTGGGGAAATGGGAGCTCATTTAAAGGTTGGAAAAGTAGGAAAATAAGTGGGGAAATGGGAGCTCATTGAAAGGTAAGGAAAGTGAATGGGGGATGGGAGCTTATTGAAAGGTAGAAAAAGTGGAAAAATGAATAGGGTCGTAGAAGCTGTTTGAAAAGTATGAAAATGAATGGCGGAATGTAAGCTGATTAAAAGGTAGGAAAATTAATGGAGAAATGGGTTTTGGGAACAATAATCTATTTTGACTCCATTTAGGGATTTGTATATTTACTTCTGCAAAGCGTGGGAGTTTTTGAACGTGTAGCTAAATTTCTTGGCAGTAGTAAAGCTTGGTATTAGCCATGGGACGCTTGTTATTAGCCAGGCGGTGCACAAGATGAAAAGCAAGTGTTTTGTGTTTTGTGCAGAAAATGGTTTCACCTCAAATGTCGTGCAAAGTGTGCGGACATAAACGAAACTTACTTTTGTTGCTGCAGCGAGTAGCCTTACTAATCGAGCGGAAGTTTATTTTCATTCGTGACAGAGAAGTGAGCTGAGCGGGCTTGTTGTTCTGTCATTGTTCTGGTTACGCAAAATTATTTTGGAGAAGAGAAATTGCTTTCCTTCAAAATTTTACAATTTTGCAGTGCGTACTTTTTCGGGGAAATGTTTAGGCTAACTACTAAAAACCCAAGTGTAACGTTAGCCAAGTTTAAACAGCAAGGTACTCCAACGTAGGCCGATTTTGGCAATTTTACCTGTACGTGAGTACTATTTAAGCAATGCTGATCTGCAAGGGGGAGCAGTGGGTACACCATTTTGATTTGAAATTTTTAAGAAAATTTAGCACATTTTCTACTTCATCGTTTAGTGTAGACCAGCATTTCTTGTATGCATGAATGGTTCTCTCTAGAGTAAATAAAAATTTTTTACGAGAAAAGCGGCTTTTACCAAGAATCCGGATTTTATCCTCATGAGAATTTTTTCCGCAAGTGCCTACTGAAAAAATCCGCACGCGGATAAAATCCGGACTATCGATAATAGCTGCTTAACAGAGGTGGAGTCCTTGAGGACGTCCTTGGCCTCGAGGACGTCCTCGAGGACACATTTTGAAGTCCTTGGCCTTGGCCTCGAAGGTCAAGTCCTTGGCCTTGGCCTCGAGGCCTCAAGTCCTTGTTAATTGGCCTGTCCTCGGCTCGAGGACAGCACTATTTTTTGAATTGTTAAAATTTTGTGAAGCGCTTGAAAAAATTTTTTGAAAACGTTTTTTTGTGGAGATCGCTTGAAAAATTTTTGTGAAGACCTTTTTTTTGGAGAGCACTTGCGCTTGTGTCCTTGGTCCTTGGCCTCGAGCATTCCTGTCCTTGGCCTCGAGAGTGTCTGTCCTCGAAAAGGCTGTCCTTGGCCTTGGCCTTGGATTTTTTTGTGTCCTTGGTTTTGGCCTCGAGCCTTGTGTCCTCCACTCCACCTCTGCTGCTTAAGCCAATGAAGAAGATCTGAAATGAGGTGTAACTTGTAACTGAATTATTTTGTGTTGTTTGTCTACATTTTGATAAACTATTCAGGCTATTTGTTATATTCGGGCTATGACATTTTTTATGGCAAGTTTTAAAGCTAGTAAGTAGCGACTGCTATGAACTCAGTGCTGCCGTTGAGGGTAGGCTTAGTAGTCTCTAACCTCAAAAATGATGTAAGCATCATTGTAATTGACGAAGTATTTCTTCGATATCAGACGAAAAAATACAGCTTTTTCCCATTGAAGACTTCTTTTTCTTCATCTGAAACTGACCGAAAAAGATAGTGACTGCGGTGATCCTTTTTTTTTTTTTTCTTGTACACGAGCCTACACACTTCTTGTTTGGAGCCTTCCCACTTTTTTGTTTAGGACGGCAGCACTGTATAAACTTCAATTGAAAAACAGTGCTCTGCTGTGCACAATTTTCGCATTTTCCTACTTTTCCGCCTTTTGCTACTTTTCCGCCTTTTAGTAAAGTCCCGTACAGGATCCAAATTAGGGGAGTCGAATATGGAATTAAATAATCTGGGTAATTTTATGATTCAGGATGAAGTTAGAGCCTCCTTATAAGGCTCAATAACGTTTTTTATGGCGTTATTCTAAGCTCGAAACCTTAAATAACCTAATGTATGAAATAGACGGGTTAAAAAAATTGACGGGAATGTAGGCCTATTGAGGACTTCGATTTTTTGTTTTGATACACATTTTGAGCTTTTCTGCAGAATAAGATGCTTTCATTGCCCACCGTACTTGTTTCATAACCGCTACAAACATGTGTTTACAGTGTATTTAGATACACTGTAAAGTGTATCTAAATAGCTTAGCATTGTTAACATCCTTGATAAGACTTTGTTAAAATCTTTTTCTTAATTTTGAAACTTTAAGAAGGCGTCGTCATTGCTGTAAAAAACGCAAAGCTTTAATCTCGGTTTCCTAAAATGTTAGCATTTTCCAACCATAGAAATATAAAAAGATCAAATCCACCATATAAAAAGAACCGATATTATTGTCGCATATTTTTTGATATTGGTGATATTTTTTTAGACTATTGCAAGTGTGTATTATAGCTTATTATCACTCTCAAGCGCATGAGATGTTGATAAAGTGTTTTCAATTTTTGCAAGTTCCATTCTTTCATCGCTGCTTATAAAGAATTCAGACCAGAAGCTTTTTTTCAGTGAGCAAGTGTTTCATAATTGCATTTGTAAATTACCTCGCTGAATATTTAGCCTGTCCACATTTCGAATTAGCGTGGGCTAATTTGGCCCGTAGGTGGTCCAAATTCATCTTTAGGGGTCAAAATCTTGAAAATTTGGAGGTCCCAGTTGGGGGGATCCCCAACGTGTCACCCTCTAATTCAGACGGGCACTAGCCCATTTTGATATCTACATTCGCTCAAACTTTGGATTCTCTGCGTTTTGCAAGCAAAATACAGAAAGCTGAAGATAGAAAAAAAAAGGAAAATGATATCCAAGTCGGATATTATAAACATAGCCATAAGAAAGACGGTGAAAGTGTGTTCTAAAACCGCTAACGTGTTTTTATCAACATCGGTATTTACCGAGATATATCTGTTCAAATTTGACCATTTTCTGCCGAAATTTTGTCTCCATAATTGCAGTCACGTGACTAAGCGTCCCCAAAATTGTTACGTACAAAGTTTCTATAGATGCACTTATGCTGTGTCCAAATTTGAGCTTTCCACGTCCAACCGTTTTGAAGCTGTAAACGACTAATATTTCTTTGACACAAAAACGGCCATTTTTTTTTCCGGTTTTCAGATTACTGAATCGCGATGATGTCACCCTTGATCCTAAAAACTGTCATACAAGATGCATTTATCCACAACCAGGTTGTGTCCGAAATTCAACTTTCTGTGTTTAGCCGTTATGAATTTATAACGCTTTGATATCTTTATCTGCAAAAAATCGGCGGGTAAAAACAATGGTACCACGCGCGAAACGCGATGTATAAATGACCTTGCATTTTCCGGATATGACTAAAAGGCGGTAAAGTTGGGAAAAGCTGAAATCGTCCTAAAAAGCGGAAAGTAGGAAAGGACAGTTGGGGTTTGGGTTAAGGTTAACCCTCATCTAACCCTAACCCCAATCCTAACCCAAATCTAACCTTAATCTGCTTTTTAGCACGTTTTCCGCCTTTTCCTACTTTTCTGTCGTAGGAAAATGGGGAATCGTGCAAAAAACTGACTAATTTTAGATTTGGTTTAAGACAAGGGTTAGACGAATTCACCCTTTTCTACTTTTCCACCTTTTGAGACGAATTCAGCCTTTTCCTACTTTTCTGTCTTCTAGTCATGTCCTCATTTCCCTACTTTTCCGCCTTTTTTTTGCCAATTCCTAACCAATCTCAATTTATAGTTCCAACATTTTCTACTTTTCCTACCTTTCCCAACCACACAATGAGCTCCCATTTCCAAAATTTCCAAAAATTTCACTTTTTGAACCAACAGCTCATGCTTTCCCTACCTTTCAATGAACTCCCATTCCCTCATTCCTTTTCCTACCTTTCAATGAGCTCCCATTCCCATTCGTTTTCCTACTTTTCCTACCTTTCATTGAGCACCCATTCCCCCATTTATTTCCCTACTTTTTCTACCTTTTAATGAGCCCCCATTCATTTCCTATCTTTCAATGAGCTCCCATTCCCCTATTCATTTTCCTACCTTTCAATGAACTTCGTCCATTTTCCCATTTACAGTGTTTCCCTACTTTTCCTACCTTTCAATCAGCTCCCATTCCCTCATTCATTTTCCTACTTTTCCTACCTTTGAATAAACTCAAATTCCCCCATTCATTTTCCTACCTTTTAATGAGGCTCCCATTCCCCATTCCTTTTCCTACTTTTTCTACCTTTCAAAGAGCTCCCATTCCCGAATCCATTTTCCAACCTTTCAATCATCTTCCATTCCCCCATTTATTTTCCTACTTTTGCTACCTTTCAATGAGCTCCCATTTCGCATTCATTTTCTTACTTTTCCTATCTTTCAATGAGCTCCCATTCCGCCATTCATTTTCCTACTTTTCATACCTTTCAATGAGCTCTCATTCCCCTATTCATTTTCCTGGTTTTTCTACCTTTTATTGAGCTCCCATTCCCCTATTCATTTTCCTACTTTTCCTACCGTACCGTTCAATAAGCTCCCATCCCCCATTCATTTTCCTACTTTTCCTACCTTTCAATGAGCTTCGTCCATTCCCCCATTTATTTTCCTACTTTTTCTACCTTTCAATTAGCTCCCATTCCCCCATTCGTTTTCCTACCATTAAATGAGTTCTCATTCCCCCATTCATTTTCTTATTTTTCCTACCTTTCAATGAGCTCCTCTTCCCCCATTTTTTCCATACTTTTCTTATCTTTCAATCATCTTCCGTTCCCCCATTTTCATTTTCCTACTTTTCCTTCACGATTTTCGCTTTTTCCTACCTTGCCGTTGTAGGAAAAGGCAGAAATCGTGCTAAAGGGCCATTAGAGTTAGGGATAGAGATAGGATTAGGGTTAGGTTAGGGTTAGCGCCAATCGTAATCCCAAACCCAACCGCCCTTTCCTACCTTTCTGCCTTTTAGGGCGATTTCCGCCTTTTCCTACTTTTCCGCCTTTTAGTCATGTTTCATTTTCCTACTTTTCCGCTTTAGGAAAAACGGAAATCGTGCTGAAAGGTTATTAGGAGTAGTTTTAGGATCGGGATTGGTATAGGGTTTGGTTAGGATCAACTTATAACCTTAGCTCAAACCCCAACCGCCCTTAAATTCAACTTTTCCGCCTTTTAGCATGATTTCCGCCTTTTCCTACTTTTCCGCCTTTTCCTACTTTTCCGCCTTTTAGTTAGGGAGTTTTTCCGTCTTTTCCGCCTTTTCCTACTTTTCCGCCTTTTAGCAAAATTTCCGCCTTTTCCTATTTCCGCCTTTTAGTAATGTCCATGACAGTAGGCTGCTAAGATAGTTTAAATACAGGCTAGTCTAAATCTTATAATTTATCAATGCTGGTACTACGGTCGTGGCCCAAACGCTTACTGGTATATACTGGCAGCTATAGGCCTAAGTGAAGGCTTTCAACTACCGGTATCTATCTGCAATACTTCTTTGGAAAACCTAACAAACAATAAAGTACTCAATAATACTGCGCCCACCTAAAACAAAGAAATTCCAGAAAACCTTGCCACACCTCAAAATTGCGGCTCATTACCGGTACATAGACTGTAATCACAGCGTACCAGACTTCTGTATCGCGTCTTGTACGAACATGTTTTCGATAAGCAGAGTTGCCAGATATAATGAGACAAACAAAAAAACTTCAAATCGTGGTCATTGGTCAAATCATCATCAAAAAGGATTGGCTAGGTGTTTACTTCTACTTTACATAAAAGTCATTACTACTCAAGTAGCGTTACTTCGAGAGGATTTTACTTGAAGTAAAAGTAGAAGTATCAGAAATGAAAAATACTTAAGTAAGTCGCTCGTTACCGAAAATACTACTTAAGTAGTCTACTTAAGTAGAACTACTTCGTTACTGACCACCTCTACTCTGAACACGTGCGAAATGTGATCCAATGCAGTAAAATTGCTTTTTTTTCCGAAGAATTACAAAATATTGTTCAGTGGCTGGAGGCTTCGCCCACAGACCCCCGTCAGTGGTACATTTGAGTTACACGAGTTTGCTCAACGTATTTCCCAATTTATACATTTTCTCTTTTTAACTTTTGGTTTAAGCCATCTGCCTTTAGCAAAATCCAGGTTAAGTGCCAAGCACAGGCCACGGCTTTTGATTTTCCACTCTACGATATCTTTGTCCCACAAAAGTTCCTCTTTTGAAAAATTCTGGTGAAGCCATTACATGCAATTTGTGGTTCGGGCCCTCCAATCAAAAATCTTGGCTACACCTACGCACTCCGTCCTGTTTGCAGCGTTTTACATGTACTCTTTTCAGGCTGGTGCCTGCTCTGGTGCCCGCATACTGCGTAGTCATGACAAAAAAAGTCAAATTACGAAACTATACCGTGCAAATCAGCAAGTTTGTATACGTTAGCAATGTTCTTGCGGTAGCGTATTAAATCTTTCTGGCTGTTTGACTATGGAGCTGTATGACTCGAAGACCCCTCAAAGGTCACTTCACAGCTCCTTTGCTGACTTTATATTGTTTATAAATTATTTTCACATTTCCTTTTTTGTGTGTGTATTGTTACTGTTAGCAATAAAAAGTGTCTGTCTGTCTGTCTGTCTGTCTGTCTTTCATTGGCACGGTTGCTACGTAATTCGGCACTTTTAGAGCATTACACTCTTTATGTTTTATTAGAACAATTTTATGAGAACACGAGGTTTATTTTTGTTCAAAATTTAAGAACAAATTAAGAACAATGCCAGCCTCAACAGCAAAAAAAATATAGGAATAATCGAAAAAGAATAAATTTTAAATAAAAATCGAAGCTAAATTATATGCTGATTTAAAACAGTGAAATTTTAGTGATTTCCAGTCATTTACGAGCACAATTGCAAAGATTTTGAGATTGCAAAATGCTGTTGTGCACTGTGCAGACAACTGAAAAATTCTTTGGCTGCAAATTGAAAAGCTCGCTTTTTCGCTTATGCATTTTTATCATGCTACAATAAAAACAGCAAAAAGCGTTTGCTCAAGCAGACAAAACATTCGGATTTAAGCAGTTTTACAAATGTGGTCTCTTTAATTGCTGACATGGATGTTCTCAAAATTAAAGAACAAATTAAGAATAAGTACGATAAAAAATTGGAAAAAACTAAGGATAGCTTGCCTCACCTCAAAATTTACTGGTTCTTTAAAAAAAAGTGAGGGTACTCAGCAATAAATAACCAGTAACCACCGATCCAGGAACGGAGCCTGAAAAGTGGACAAGTAAAAACGCTATTACTGACCCTGGAATTGAGTATCAGACCTCCCGTTCCAAAGATGATTGAGTTACCAACTTCCAATAAGAAACAACCTGCGTTAAAACTGGGTCTACACTTGACGTACAAGAGTATTGTTTGTTTGTTCCTTACTCTGGTAAGGATTACGCTGGAAAGTCGGAAAATTGCGTGCATTGAATTTTTGAATAAAATAAACGCGGCAAGTGTAAATCGTCATACGAGCTACAAACATAGTTATGTGTTATGCATTTGCAGTGTGGTACAGAGATGAAACCGGTCAAGATTTTCTCGCCCCGATCCGATCGGTAAATTTCAAAATCATCGCCGGTTGACCGGCAGGTCGACCGGCCGGTCTACCGGTTTCTGACCGGCCCGGTCTACCGGTTTCTGACCGGCCCGGTCGACCGGCTTTTTTACAGAAGGTTTTTGTTCACTGTTCAATGTATCTAATAAAAAATTTTTAACAGGGGGGGCATGGGTGAGGTGTTAAAATTGTGACTTTGGACGGGGGTCTCAAAAAAAAACGCAAAAAAACTTTTGCGTTTTTTTCCAAAAATGACTCAATTTTAAGACCTATTTTGGTTAAGTTTCGATTTGAATGCCCTGTTTTGAGCAGCGAAAAACGTGCACAAAACAAGCATAAAAAGCAATGGAGGGCACAAGCTAAATTATTAGACGTTCTTTCTAATGAGATTTTGCAAAAAGCCAAAAAATAAAATTACAATTTTTTAGTTATTGGTGACAGATTATTTGCAATTTGCCGAGCAGCAAACACTCACCTTTTTTCAGCCGTGCTGCCTTTGCAGTTACAAAAAGATAATTGAGAAAAAAAATAACAGCAGAAAATAGGTAACAGTAAAAACATACGAACATCGCAATACTTGTACTATTGTAACCAAAAACATTAAAATGATGGAGCAATAACATTATATGATATTCAAAATTATGTCACTAACAGCGTGAAAAAAAAGGAATATTGAAAATTATGTCACTAACCGCGTGAAAAAAATTAATAATATTCGTAACAGCTAGGCTGCTTCACTAACAGTTTGAGAAAGTATGAAAAGGATCTATTGCAAAACATTTTGTACCGGAAAAGCTTTTTAGCTCACAGAGATTTATACACGGACGGAACAATTAATATAAATCTTTGTTGGGCTAAAAGCTTTTCCAGTACATAATGTTTTGCAATAGATCCTTTTCATACTTTCTCAAACTGTTAGTGAAGCAGCCTAGCTGTTACGAATATTATTAATTTTTTTCAAGCGGTTAGTGACATAATTTTTCAGTATTCCTTTTTTCACGCTGTTAGTGACATAATTTTCAATATTATATAAAGTTATCGCTCCATCATTTTAATATTTTTGGGGATAACAGTACAAGTATTGTGATCTTCGTATGTTTTTACTGTTACCTATTTTCTGCTGTTATTTTTTTCATATCTTTTTGTAACTGCAAAGGCAGCACTGCCGAAAATTGTTCGGAAGAAGCTTCCCGGTTTAAGAAGCGAAACGTCAAACCAATGAATAAACTCATCGGTAGTACGAAGTGGTTATGAATAACTATTCGGATGAACAAAACGCGTCCGTTATTTTCATTGAAAACACTAAACTGTAATGATATTGGCTAGAAAACATTCAAAATATAATGTGCCCTATCAGTTTGTAGAAATGCTGCTACTTCAGAACAAGCCATGGCTAGTTAGATATAAAAAAAATAAGAGCTATGTCTTTTTTGCCCAGTGTAGAGTGTGGTAAATTTAAGTTGAAACAAGCTTTTTAAAGCGGCAAGATTTAGCATGTAGTAAAAAATCTGAAATCTGCGCCACTTCTACTCTTAAGCTGATTAAAATGATGCTAAAATGCCAGGTATCGCAAGCTTCTTCCACATGCATGCTTTATTAGAATCTGATTATGCGATTAAAATATATAATTTGCACTTTATTGCTTTGTGCCGTGGCCCAAAGTCGGGAGGCATGGCACAATACTCCCACCCTAAAAAGCCCCTGGATGTGCATGTCTTAATGGTCACAGCATATTAGTCACAGCTTGAAACCATTCAACAAGTGTTTTCGAAAGATGTGGTTTGTTAATACTGATTTTTTATAAAAAGTTTTATTTATGATAAAATATATAAGTACATTTCGATTGGTGCTTAGATGTCTTTTAGTTGCCAGAAAGGAGAATTCGACCGGTTGTTCAACCGGCTTGACCGGCCGGTCGAAGAATCTCGACCTGACCGGCAACCCGACCGGTTTCCATCTCTGGTGTGGTATACCGAAAAATATCGCAAAATTTGTATTATAAATACCAAGACTTTAGAATTGAAAATCGCCATAAGCATCATTTAAAAGCGCATCACTGCAAATCGTAACGAACTATACTCGTGTTACTCTTAAAAACCGAGTCAAAAGGTTTCAAATCATTTTGTCTTTTCAAACTACCGTTTAATATGTAAGATTTTTCATCGTTAAAGCGAAAGTTCATCGCATGGCTACATTATATTTAGAACGAACCTTTATAATAAATTGCGCATTATATCACGCATTTTAGAGAAAATAAAATAACTTCTGCACCTGTAGTACACGGCCAAAGTATAAAATGTGAAAACTAAATCAAGATATGGCTTATATAACAACCAGCACAATTTTTTCCAGTAGCGCAAGGAGAGATTTACTAGACTGTAACTATAGTCACATGACTTTCCATTTTCCAAGTATTATTTTATTAATTTATTTTAATAATTTATTATTATATTATTTCATTATTTTATGATTTTCCAACAAAATTTCCAAATTTATTTTTTGACAATGCAAGAAAAAAATGCGATTAAGCAAAACGAAAATAAAGAATCATACAAGACAACAACATAGGCAAAATACGGAGCTCCTCCTAATAACCAAATTACCTTGAATTATCTTAATAGGTACATAGTCAAGGTTGATCCATTGGCGCTGATTGTTTTAATAAGCACTTCAAACAATTTCTATTCCAGGAAAACACCTTTTTTGGATCACTTAATCAAAATATGTTTTCTTCTTTTTTTAGTTTTTTCGTTTAATTTTATTCATTATATGTGCTTTTCGCAGTGGTGGGCAAAGCGCAATCAGAAGCGCAAAGCGCTACTTCCGCAACCTCCGCAATTGCCGAAATTGCGTTGCAGACTAAAGTCTTTAAAATTTGTTGGGCTTTAATTGCGCTGCGCTTTCAATTTCTTTTTTTTTTTTTTCGGTTAATAGCGCAATTCTATATATTGAATTTAATTTTGTTCCACTTCGATCGCAATATAGATGAATGTCGGCGTTTTTTAGCAAATTATTTACTCTTTTTCTGTCTAAAATCGCAAAACTGCGTTGTTGGCATTGTGTTGTAAGATTTCAATTGCGGAAGTAAGGCTGCGCTTGAACTTGGCACGAAAATGCTGTTCTGCTATTGCGGAATTGCGTTGCGCTTCAGAAATTAAAAAATTAAATTGCGCGATTTGCTCTGCGTTTTTACAGGGTAAAAAGACCATAGCGTTTTGTTGCGCTGCGCTTTTGATATAATGGTATTTGTGCCTACCTCGGCCTTTTTGTAATCTGACTAGGTCCTTGAAAGGACTAAACTACTTGACAAAAAGCATTAATTCGAGAAAAATTACTTCCAGAATGAGATGAAATGACGATTGTTTTCGTGTATGTCTGAGTCGTGTCAGATTTTCTGATTTTGTCGTACTCAGCACATCTCAAAAGGGAGAATTTAAATGTGGGAGATTTTCGCTCGAACCCCACTAAATAGTCTTACCCAACGATTAAGTTTATACTGTTTTTTTTTTGTCAGACTCATATACTTTGATTTTTATTTAGCTCTGGTATTTTTCATTAAAGTGTAATACCAAATCCACATCCTCTAAAAGTTTGCCTAATTTTTATTTGGTGAGAACCTGCGATCAAGTATTTTTACAATGTTTTCGGTCCATGCAGGGCACTTTTCGATATTAGACGTAGACCCAACTAGATTCATCGTAGCTCTTTCTGTCAGTGAGGATTTCATTAAAAAAAGATTACGAAGATTCTCGAATGCAAATTGTAACAAAGTGATGTCATAATGATTTTCCGATTTTGTTCAGGTTTGCACACGGAACGCTTTTAATCGTCCGTGTGCAAAAACTTTTTTTCGTTAGCTGATTGGTTCATTTCCTCTTCAAAACAATCAGCAATTCGTATCATTTGATGAGTTAGCGTTTGTAAAATTTACAAAATATGCAAACCAAAAACTAAAAGTCGAAGAATTGGAATGAGAATTAAACTTTTTACAACGCAAACTTAATTTTAGTGAAAAAAAGATTTTTTGCGTGAATTTAATTCAGTTTCAATTTTTGGAAAATTTACTCGTCGTTCAAAGTCTCGTCGAGTCATTAAAAAAATGAAACAAAATTTTTTATCTTATTTGGCTTGTATGCTGGTACAGCTTATTTGCACAAGCTACTAAATTTGTTTATGAGCAAAAATTACAAAATTGGATCTAATTTAATAGCTTTTTGTTGTAATTTTTCTGTTTTTTATTTACCATCATGAGAATTTCTTTCATTATGTTATACATAAGGCACAGTACCTCGTAATATGCACTTTTCTGGAAAATGCTCATGGTTAATGTATCGCAAGATGTCACTCTCTAAGCATTCATGCCTAGGTGCCCTTGATTTTGATTTTGCATGACGTAATCCGGCGCAATGTAGGTCTGCTGCAGTCCCAACTATGTAAAAAGTTTGTCTATATTCATAAAACATGTTTTTTTGAATAAAAAAAAACTCTCCTATTTAGAATGCATTATTGCATCAACTAAAGAATAAAAAATTGATAGTTTGTATTGGTGATTTTTGAAAATTACTGCATTCGGAATTATGAAATATGCATCAGCTTGTTACGTTGATATATTTGACTAAAGTACAATATCCTTGACTAAATATTACAAAATTGGTTAGTGGGGGACATAAATTACGTAATAAATATTGAAATAGGAAGTTTTCAACACAACGGCTACTACTAAAAGTGGCAAACAAAACAATTTTTTTGTTTTTCTGTTGAAATTATATTTGCGTTGTTATTGGCAAGTCAGAGCTAACACATCGTCATTTTTCATTTTTATTCAACTTTTACAGAAAAAAAATCAAGCAGTTTAGAAACTAACGTTGCTGACCATGAAATTGTTAATCTTTAAAAGAGGCATAAATTATTAAATACCGGCACGTTAACACGACTAAAACAGAAGTATATTGATAAATCTTGTCCGCATTTTCGAAAGCTTGACCGCTACTTTAAGAAATCAAATATTCTGAAAGATAGGCTATCTACGGCACCTAAAATACAGACAATTATTTCAAAATTTGGAGTAAGATATCGTACAAGAGGACTTGTTAATCTAGGTGAGATATAAGCGAGTGTTCGTTTCCAATTCACTGTAAATACTATGGACTAAATTTAGCTATTGGATGATTTTATAAATGTTTTAAACTTCGAAACTTTTACAAAAGAAAGAAGATATTTTTGATGTGCACGATTATCTATCGCTGCACACGAGAGGCACAATATAAGACTACATGTTGCAAAATTCTCTGTTTAATAATGGTATGTTGAATTGGGAACATGAAACCATGCCTAAATTGTCTTTGTTTTTGCTTTTAATTACTAAACTCCAGAGTCGTAAGTCGGGCAAGCTTTTTGAGTCGGGTTCGGGCATAAAGTTGACAAAAATGTCAGGCCTAATTCGAGCTTGAGACGTGTTTTCTGTCTTAGGTGCACAAAAATATAATCGAAATAACTTGGCAACTTGCTAAATTTTTCAGACCTAACTTAACTTTCGTGTTTTTTTCGGGTATGATTTGGGCTTTAAATTAGTTTTCGGTTTCGGGCCTGAACTAGTCGGCTCGTTTGCAACCCTGCTTAACTCGCTGATTATTATGTTATGCAACTCTAGAGTAATTATGACCTGGATCTATTTTTCCTTACACTATGGCTGAAAAAATTTCTGCTAACAAACTAATTTTGGTTATGAACTTGCTTCGTGCTGTCACAAAGATAAAAACATGTTGGGGCTTCAAACAATTTTCAGCAGTATCAGTATCCTTTAGCAGTGTACCACTAAGTTAGAATCGGTTTTCAAAAAAGCTGTGGCAACATTTCTCCATTATGTTTTATTCGGCGATCCGAGAGTGAAACAATTTCAAGCGATAGACCTGATTAATTAGCGTTCAATGTATATCCTGAACGTCTAACCAAATTAAATTAATTTGTAATAAGCTATAGACATTGGACAGTATCCAAAGTCTCATAAGTATAATCAAACCTTTGATTACCAGCCTAAGACATACTGTTTCGGAATCGACGTTCGTCTTTTGTTCTTCATCAGTATAGCTAGGACTACAGGTATGAACATGAGCGAAGAAAGACAAAGAATCGCAAATCAACCAGATCGTGACACAATTTTTTTTCCTTCCAAAAATATTAAGTAATCACAAAATTACAAGAGATAATTCTAATAGTTCAATTCAAAATAATTTCCAATAGCATGCCTTAGACAGCTGTTTCGCCCAATCTCAGGGCTCATCAGTAACGCTAGCAAGGCCAAAAGGATTTTAGGTATTTTAGGCAAGCTACAAGAAAAGCAGAGGGTATTGATAGCGTTTCATTACTAAAGATTGTTAGCCTAGTTTAGCTGTAGTCTGAATTTTAGCACTATAGTTTTGAGCCTTTCAGCCTACTGGAGACGTAGCCATTTAAGGCGAGCTATGATGAGAGTAGAGAGTTAGCTAGCCTATCGCTTTTCTGAGAGATGTAAGGTAAGGTTTGTGCTTTAGTCGGTAAAGATTTGATTTACTGTATAGCAATAGTTTCATTCGATAAAGATTTAATTAATAGCAATAGTTTCATTGGGTAAAGATTTTTCAGTTAAGATTTACTTATTTTGGCTAAAATTGACTGAATGCTGACGGGGAAAGATTTATGTATTATGAACCTAATCGATAAAGATTTATTCATTGGTTGATTAATTGGTAAAGATGCATGTTTTGAAGACTTTTATCGCTAGTGATATTTGTCCTTTTAGCCTTGCTAGCCTTACTGATGAGCCTGAGATTGGGCGAAACAGCTGTCTAAGGCATGCTATTGGAAATTATTTTGAATTGAACAATTAGAATTATCTCTTGTAATTTTGTGATTATTTAATACTTTTGGAAGGAAAAAAAAGTTGTGTCACGATCTGGTTGATTTGCGATTCTTTGTCTTTCTTCGCTCATGTTCATACCTGTAGTCCTAGCTATACTGATGAAGAACAAAAGACGAATGTCGATTCCGAAACAGTATGTCTTAGGCTGGTAATCAAAGGTTTGATTATGCCTAGAAACTCTGGATACTGTCTATAGCTTATTACTAATTTTCTCAGTACATGTTCTTAATAAACACAGTAATTTGGTTTTGCAAAAATTTTCAGAATCGTAATATTGCTACCCTTTTGCGTAATTTTAGTGTTGTAACAGAGTTGCAAACAGGCCGATAAGTACAGCCCCTAACCCGAAAGCATAAGCCCGAATCTGAAAAGTAATTTAAAGCCAAAGCCAGGTCAGAAAGTTAAGTTTTATCCCCCAATTGTGTAGTTTAATAGCTCGTAAACGATGAAAATAAACAGGCGCGTAGCCAGAAGTTTGCAATGGGGGGGGGGGCTATAGCGGGGGTCTGGGGGCGGAGCCCCCAGCGCTAAAAAACTTTCCATTTTTTTGCAAAAATAACTTAATTTTAGGGCTACTTTAACAAAAAATAATGCGTTTAAAACGTGACATAGAAATTGGCAGCGCAACGTGATTCAACTGGTTGCATTAATGAGCTATGTGAAAGGTGGCTAATGATAACATTGTAGTTTTCTTATTTACATGCTGGTAAATCATGAAATCCTATTATTCAATAAAACTCAGACGGAGTAATCTATTTCGTCTATATTTTATATAGAGAAAAATAATTGGGTGGGGGGGTCTTAGGAAAGATATGTTAGAGAAGTGATTGGTAATTAAGTAATATTAAATAGACTCCCCCTTATTCTTAACTTTATAATATATTTGTAGATAAAACTTATTTTTGGCATTTTTTGACTAGCAATCAAATCTGATTGCTCATTTTTGAACATTTTTCAAAGTTTTCACTGATTTGTGACTTTTATTTTTGACAAATTAGCCTCCCCTCCTGAATATATGTTTCAAAAGATGCTTTAAATCACGTTTTGGTCCATTCCAGCTCAAAAAACAGTCTCAGAAGAGCTAAAAACGTGATATTTTCCTTGTTCTGCATTTCGGTTGACAGGCTAATGGGGGAGGGAAACTATAGCATCCCTCCCCGCCACCCTATGGCAACGCTACTGAAAATAAAACAACCTACTTCTGATCAATTGTAACGGAATAATAATAATTGTGTAGTAATAATGGAATGATGCTTAAACGAAGTCATCATTCAGTGTTCCAGTTATTTTAATTACGCTTTTAAAGCATCTGAAAGGCTAAAACAATAGGCAAGTAGGTATGTCTAACCCGAATGAAGCCCAACATTATTTTCTTAGTCTTAAACCGAAACCCGAACCGAAAAGCCCGGCCAGCTTACAATTCTTTGCTGTAAATTGTGATGGTCTATAAAAGCCGAGTGGATGGAATACTCGGTTGTAAATAGTCTTTACACTCGTGCGAATTGAATCATTTTAGCTAACAATGATGATGAGAGCTAACAGCTAGAAGCAGTGCTGTCGAGCTTTGTGAACTTGAAAATTATTTGTTAATTACGTTTGTTAAATAATAAAGTACGTAACGGATACTTGGATTATCTCCAGGTCCATATCCAGTGCTGCCGTTGAGAATAGGCTCAGCATTTCCAGTTATTTTTTGTAGTCTGGGCTCACAGCTTCTTAAACCACGCGATTTTTGTCATTGTGAAGGATTTGTGATGGGCACTAACCAAAATTTGGCCAAAAATTACACCAATTCTCGGTGAAGATCCTTTTTTTTTCTGTTTTGGTCTTCACGTAATTTCAGGCCAAAAACTATAGCATTAATCTCAGTGAAGAGCTGTTTTTGGTCTTCACCTATTTTCTGGTCAAAACCTACCAAATTTCCGCCCGCAATAAGGATTTTTCCTTGCAATTTTCACCAATTCTTTGATCGGATTTTGATGAAGAACCTACCTAACTCTTACAGCAAAGCTTCAGATCTAGCCATCTCTTTGTTTAGGATGGCAGCAATACCTTCCATTCGAAGTTTTTACTGAGTACAAAATTTAGTTGCTTTTTATGAATAACATTTCCAATTCTAAGAGATTAGGGTGGTGTGAAAAAACAGCAATAGATTTCGTAATAGGCCATAATTAACAGGCAATATAATTATTAGCTATAGAGTCGTTACTTTTCTATTGTAGAAAGGCATTAGTAATCAACAATTACGTGTTTAAAATCTTCGACAGCTATGATATCATCTCAAAAGTCATCTAAAGTCAAAAAAATGAAAGTAAACGCAAGACTATGGCATTTCCGGTTTGCTTCCTGTTTCTTATAAGTATTTTTTCAAAAGTTCATTGATCAAAAGCGTGAGATAAACTGCTTTATATCTTTATCAAATTGCAGAAACGAAGCAAGTATTGTTAAAATTTGTGGCGTATTATCTGCTTTGGATTTACCAAAGCAGAATCGTACTTTAGCTGTTTCTATGCCGTACACTTTTCTACTACTTTTTGGTAGTTTATTAAAACTAGCAAACAAGAAAACGAAAAAAAGAACTTAAATAGAACCAAACAATAATATGTAAAACCGGTATGTCTTATTGATTGACAAAACGCACATTGCAAAAGAAACTAATTAGTCTGCAATAGTGGCGGCGATAGCTCAGTTGGTAAAAAAACGTCGGGTTAGTGATCGAAAGGTGGCATACTCTCGGTTCGATTCTCGAACTGGCAATGCGTCGTTGTGTCTTTCGGAAAGACACTTATTTTTTTCCTCATTGGGGTCAAGCAGTCTACCCTTAGTGGAGGCCCAGTCAGAAGAAAGATGTGCAAACAGAATCCCTGCGTTAATGCTGTGGTCAGACCATAGACTCTGTATCACTAGACTGGAGACTGACAGTTTTGTCTTTGTTTCTAAACGGTTCAGTTGTTCTAGAATATGCCGATTCGTCCAATCAGCATGACTTTTTTCTTCACGGTTTACTCGTTCTATGAATATGTTTAACCAAATCCGTCAAATACGCGTGACCGCAAAAAAGCCGTCGCAACAAGAGCAAACTTTTTTTCTTTAATCCTTTTCTTTTTTTCTCCGTGCGTATGGGCGCCGTTTGGAAAAATAAAACTTATTTTGTAACACCGTTTTTTTGTGCTTTTTTACAATGAAATTTGTCCGATGTATATGTATACGACAAAATACACTCTAAGTTGGAGCAAAAAAAGCCAACAAAACATATCGTAAATTTCCGATATACATCTGAAGTTTCCGATGTATATCTAGAGCAAAATACACTTTGAGTTAGAACAAAAAACTCCTACAAAATATATCGTAAATTTTTGATATATATCGAAAGTTTCTGATATGTATATGGGACAAAATACACTCTAAGTTGGAACAAAAAACGCCGAAAAACTATGTCGGAAATTTTCGATATGGTTCATGTGAATCAAATCGAAAATCTAGCAGAGGTATCATATGACTTTCGTGACATAATCCCGTGAGCAAAAAAAATGGCGAAAAACCTGACGTCTTGAACGCAAAGGTGACCGCAAGCATGTCAACGATGCCAAGTCTGCCAGAGCTTCCACAACAGCAAAACATCGTTGACATGCTTGCGGTCACCTTTGCGTTCAAGACGTCAGGTTTTTCGCCATTTTTTTTGCTCACGGGATTGTGTCACGAAAGTCATGTGATACCTCTGCTAGATTTCCTACTTGGCTCATATGAACCATATCGAAAGTTTTTGACAAATTTTGTAGGCGTTTTTTGTTCCAACTTAGAATGTATTTTGTCCCATATACATGTCGGAAACTTCCGATATATATCGGAAATTTACTAACTATGAGCTGAAGTTTAATATAGTCTAAAGTTTAATGTAGGGGCTAAAGTTTAATATAAGAGTATACTAAACTTTAGTCCCCTGAAGAGCCCAGAAGGGCGAAACAGACTGTTGGAGCATGTTAAATTGTGGTGGTCTGTAACTAGTTAATATTTCGCTCTGATTCGTCATCGAGCACTTTATCTGGTTTGCCGACCCCAATGCAAGCATTATCGGAAATTTACTATACGTTTTGTAGGCGTTTTTTGTTCCAACTTAGAGTGTATTTTGTCGTACATATATATCGGAAACTTCGGGTATATATCGGAAATTTACAACATGTTTTGTAGGCTTGTTTTGTTCCAACTTAGAGGGTATTTTGTCGTATACATATATATCGGACAAATTTCATTGTAAATGAGCTCAAAAAAACGGTGTTACAAAATAAATTTTATTTTTCCAATCGGCGCCCCATACGTGCGTCTGTTTCTAGTCAACTAAATGAAGAGTTTGTGGTTAGACAGATGGAGAGCTCTTGGTTCGTACAAAAGGATAACGATTCTGCAATCACTGCAGACGAAAAAAAAAAAAAAGAAACAAACGAAAACGATAACATTTGAAATGCATATTGATTGTTGAAAAAAATATAAAATAACTCTTAAATTTTGTCTGCTGAAAATATTAACTTTCTAAATAAAAAAAAAAAACAAACAACCAAATGCAACCATGCCACTTTTAGCTACTTCAGTAATGTACATTTAGATTTGAGTAATTTAGGATTAAGTTAGAAGACCTACTTCAAGATAGGGGTGATTTCGTCCCAAAAGAAAAAAAACGTTTAAGTGTAAATTGTCGATGTTATGGTGGACACTATATGATCAACACGGTTTCAGCAACACTTACTTTGGAACTTCCTTTTTCGCTCGTTAATTTTTAAATTTAGATTATTTGTTCGCTTTTCCTCTTAAAAGGTTAAAATCTTAGTATCTGCATCAAATTTCCTAATTGAGATTTGAGATTCATAGCTTTTATGGTTTTTCAAAATTTTGTTTAATTCAAGAGTAAGTTTTCTTTGTTTTCGCCCTACCCGATATTTCATTTTCACCCTGCTTTCTAACTGCCAAGATTTGAAAAGAAAACATATTCTGATATTGTAGTACGACTCAACTGAGAATCAAATCCATTCCATTTTAGAAAAAAAACATTTTCTATGTGTATGCTAACTTTTAGGCCATGGGAGCTTTTTAATTTACTACATGCCGCGCTCCATACGTTACGTCATCTTTTCAAATGCTTGCCAAGAAAAAAAGCATTCTCAATTTGGCGTGTTACTCGCGTTCAAATATAATTGCATGCAGTAATACACTTGTATCAATATAGCCCAACTTTGTATAACAAACACAGTGAGAGAACAAAAATTATTAGTACAACTTAAGCTTATTCAACGGGACAGCTAGTATTTTTATGTATTTCTTTGTAAAACGAGAAAAAAAGGAAGCTCTAAAACTCGCGTGTGATTTAGTATTGTCACAACGATTATCAGGAAATATGTTCAATCACTGAATTCCATAACATACGTAACTTAAGGCCAATATTACTCAAGATTTGCGAATAATTGCATATCTACCCAGTGACTACCTTACAGGTGAAGCCAAAAAAAACAGACTTTTAGACTTTTAGTCAAAAAATGGGAGGTTGGCAAGTGTGAGTGGCATGCAGTAGAAAAACGTCAGGTAGATATAGTTTTGAGAAGAGATTTGCTGAAATTAAGGATATAGCATAGAGTTTTCGGGCGAGCTATAGTTTCAGAGATCTAAAAATAATTTCTTTATTATGTAAGCAGTTGCGTGGGAAACGCAATGTGCATGTTTAATGTTAAATAGATCTTGCATTTGGATTGGAGGAAAATGGTCACGTGACGTGGCGCTCTATTTGGAATTAAGGTTTACTCGCTATGATCAAGGGAAGTTATTTCCACTTTTAAATGTCAATGCCAATATTAATCAGCTAGCATTTTTGATGAGTTACTGCAAATAAAGTGCGATGAAAGCTGATCAGGCATTGCCCGACTTGCCTGCTAAACCGCCAATAAGAAGAATGTTTTTAGATTGTGTAACCATGGTGTACCATTATGCCATGCAGTTTTTCAAAGGAAAAATATGCATTTAGCTTTTCATTTATGAATGTTATTGCGTACTATCGAAGATCAAATAAATAAATATTCATAGCATATGCTTTGTGAAAAATAGATGCTCTACCAGCCAGTACTATCATTTCATAAAGAGTTGTAAGTCGGGCCGGGGTTTTCGGGTCGGGTTCGGGCCTAAAGTTAACAAAAATTTTGAGCTTAATTTGGACCTGAAACGTGCTTTTTGTCTTTGGTGCACAAAAATATAACCAAAATAACTAGCGAAAGAATCAATTAACCACTTACGTTTTTCAGACCTCACTTAACTTTCGTTTTTTGTCGGGTATGATTTTGACTTCAAATTAGTTTTCGGGTTCGGGTTTACATTTTTGGGTTCAGGCCGGGTTCGGGCCTGATTTAGTCTGCCCGTTTACAACTCTGATTCAATAGCAGGACGAACTAGTTGTCGAGTTGGTCGAGCGGTAACGCGTTCGTCTCTGGAGCGGGATGTCTGAGGTTCAAATCCCGGGCCGGTCAAATTGGACACAATGTTGCCAACAGCTCGCCATCGCTACGACATTTCTTCAAAAGGAGCTGTGTTTCCTGGGAGCAATAACGCGGAAATAGGCCCCGCAAACTCGTAACACGCTGCGGCGTAATACAGCGAGTAAAATAAAACATTTTTTGGGTTTGACAAACTAGTCCTGGACTTAAGCATGCAACTGGAAATTATTGTTTAGTTAGAATTTATTAATTGATTGACCTTAAATACGCCAAGTAATTCTTTTGTTTGTAACTAATTGAGCAATCAATCCCTAAACAATATTAATAATAATCTAAAAGGAATTTCTTCTTTTAACATTTGCTTTGATGTTAAGATTTTTAACTTAACAAAAATTTTTTATAATTGTTTTAATACGCTAAAAGTTCTTCATGTCTTTTGCAAGGCCGGACTTAATTCAATCTTTTCTTGAAGAAAAACGGCGAAAAAAGAATTTGGAAAGTAGTCCACTTTTAAGTGAAGACAACCTAGCAAGGTACAGTTTATGTCGTAACGTATTCCATAAAAAGGTCTACTCGCATCTTTTAAAACTGTGCTTTATGAAGCAAAGCAACTTTTTCGAAAAAAAAAAAAAATTAATTGCAAACTTCTAAACAAATGAAAAATAAACTGATACTGTTCTGTAGGTGTAGTTAGATTCGCTGAAAAATTGTTATTATTAAAGCAGTCCAGCACTTTGAGCAATTACTGTATAGATGTAACTTTTTTGAAAGCTAGCTTTTATTTAATATTCATCTCCCCTCAAAAAATATGAGTGAGAGCATGTAATTTTTATGAAAAAATGGTCATGAAAAACAGGAAACATCAGATGATTAACCTATATCAGAATCACTTCTACGAGAAAATGGAAATTTGCATCTATAATGCGATGTTATTACAGGCATGACCATTTAGCGCCTTTTAACCTTTGCATTTTGCGATAAGGTTGTAGTGAATTTCTTTAAATTCTACTTGAATGCCGCATAGTTGTGCCAAAATATCCAAATCAAGACAATTTTTGTGTGCAACAAACTGGAAAATAGACCATTATCTTCACGTAAATTTCGGCCATATAGGGCAGAAATAAAAACCTAAAATTATTAAGTGCCAAATGTGCATTTCAAAATTTTTTAAGGCATCTGTTTCAAGTAAGCAAACAATTTAATTTTCCTAAAAGTTGAAAATTCTTTTTGTTGAAAGTAAAATTGCTTTTAAATTGCCAGTTGAAAATTTTGTTTTTTCCTGCAAAAACGCCAAAATTTTCCGCATGATTTCCTATGCTGAAAATCCTGAAAACAATCAGGTTTACAGGGCGTAAAATTGTGAGTGAATCCTTTGTTTAATTTACCCTCCTGCAAATTCTACGCCAGTAAGCCAGTACCCTAAGCGTATCTAACTTCTGTTTAGAAAAATAAATTTAAAATACGCTCGTACGCCTTTGAAATTGATGATGACGGGTAATCCTTAAGGGTACTAGTTCTTGATTTAAACTTGCATGAAATTTCATCAAGTGAATACGTTTATAAAAATTTCAAGGGGACAAAAATTTTACAAAATTCAAAGATTTGAAAAAAGAACTCAAAGAATATTTCAGTTTGATTTTGGAATCTTTTAAAAGGAATGCAATTATTACTATTTGAACTTGAAATTCAAACTTAAAAAGCAAACTGACTACGGCTACCCTGATTATCTTTAAATTTTACTTTGTGGATAAAAAACGCGCCAATCTAACCACGTTAAATAAGCAAAAAAAGCTAACCAGAGACTGGTTTTCCCATCAACCATTTTCTTGCCTAGCAAACGTAGTTGCCTAACCTTTGTAATCCATTAAAATAAAAGAGTAAACGTTTCCGGCAAAAACTTGAGTTCAGCAAATCTAGCACTTTAATGAAGGTCCTATTTTTGTATTTTTTGTGCTCAATATTTACGCAAAACATTTTGAAGTGTTACTTCAATTTTTCTGCTAACATGTTGATTTTATCCATTTATATTTCAATTACGAAGCACGAATACTTGGGATAGTGAAAGAATTTTTATAATGCACTGTAGTGTTTTGGATAAAACGTCTTTAAACTGACTATTCTCTTTCATCGAGAGGATGTAGACATATGTTTTTCATGTAATGCTAAAATACTTGAAATACACTATAGGTCCTAAATTTATTAAACATATGTCTGTCACTAAGCTTATGCTTTTGTGAGGATGAACCTAACCATAAAATCATACAATATGCACCTTTGGTTTACTGAAGTGCATCGCACTTTCAAAGGTAATTTCTAGCTTTTATGTTGCAGTGAATACGAAAAATACAATTTGCTCAAATCAAAAAATCAAAAGAAAATATCAACAAGAAGAAAGAAGCAGAAAGTCCGAAAGGACCGAACTCCTCAACCAATTTCCTCCAATAATGAATCATTGAATTCTGACACTAATCCAGATCTTGAAAAAGCGGAATTGACCCAGGCTCAAGATGATACAAAAAAAGGCAGCACCAACTATGGCGGAACATGCATAATTGAAGAAAATTGTGCCGAAATCCTAACCGCATATGGCAGCCTCCAAGCTACTGTAGGTCAGCCATTTGAAATGTCACTGGAATCCATGCAACCGGCGTCTTATCAAGATTATGATGAACTGAAAAACTCCATCAAAAGCAAGCACAATTTTCTCGAAAATGAAAAACATATTTCTTCTTATCATCAAAAACACCAAAAAGGAAGCAGTTCATGCAGCTTTATAAACAGCCCAGGTAGTACAAAACACTTATATACATTCATCCGGATTACTTGCCAAGCTTAAGAAATAAAAAGCTCTTTAGAGCCCGTTTCATCTTTCAATTGATTGATTGATTCATGCATTTTTATCCTCCTGCCACAAAAAGCAACGGTGACCATACCGTTGGGACGAATTCGTAGCTGTCTAGGAAATAACCATAGTAACCACTAACCATTTTTCAAGTTTTTCGGTTGACGTTTGGCTTTATTCTATGTAAATTTGCTTGCTTGTTTTAAGCCGCCAAGCCGAGATTATCACCGTGTAAAGGCATTAAAGGGTCAATCCAAAGACGGTACAACCTGCCCAGGGCGCAGGTTTCACCCAGCATATCATACAATCAGAGTCGTCAAAAAAAAACAAAAACGAAGACTTCAGCGAAGCCTTTGCCAACTAAGTTTTTTAAATGTCAGGAAGATAAGGAACGCTAGGGAGATAAGGATTTTCTCAAAAAGAGTTTGGAATCAATTTCACTCCAAGTTTTTTTTTAAATGAACTCACAGCATACCGATTTTCAGTCATGGCTTTCGGTTCCTTATTTTTTTTGAACTATGTGATATTTCTCAAAAATGAACCGATATACTGAGGACGTAAATTGATTTTACAAATCCAATATGAACTGATATACTGCCAACGTGCCAGATTTGTATCATTATCGTTGCATCGATTCTTGCTATAATTGCAACAAACACTTTAAAGCGAATTTTAGAATATACGACTTTAACTCCGTAATTCGGTGGAGCAACGTTATTGAAATAGCACCAATTTTCTGATATGTGCCAATTACACACAGCTATTAAAGTTTAACATACTTAAATATTTGTAAGGTTTACGTTTCGAAAAGATTTATTTGCTTATATTAGCGAGAATTCACACAAATTCTTAATGATCTTTATCGACTTTCTGTGCTTTATGACTCTCGATTAGCATTTAGTTTAGTTAACTTTGATTTTGATTTCGTTTTATCTGAAATCATTTTGTTAAACCAAAAATTGTATTGCACTATACGGTAGACTATCTTCGATTTAGCAACGAGCATGTCCTTGCTTTAAGGATAAAAACGACATCCAAAAATTTTATCTACTGTTTGTTTGGTAAGAATAAGCCTAAAGGTACGTAAAATCTAAGACGTTTAGTTAAAAGGATATTACTGTAAAACAAAAATCAAGTAAAATACTTTTTCGCTTTCAAAATGCAAGTAAATGTGTTTGGAAAAAAAATTACCAGCACTTAAGATATTTTTACTCGTATGCTTAGATGGTTGACTTAAATCTCATGAATAGTCGTACATGCAAAAGCAAACAGCTGTACCTTATAGGCTAATGCTTATTCAATCAATTTAATGTAATTTAAAAAACCTTGTATGAATCAATAAAAAATGATTTTTTAGATTCCCAAGCTAGTTTTGGCTTCGAGTCCGATCACTGCCATGATTCATGTGATGATAAAGCACAAAAAGAAAAGAAAAAGCGACAAAAAGCGATGAAAAAATTGCTAATTGCAACTGCGTTAAGCTTTTGTTTTATGGTCGGAGAAATTGTAGGTAAGCTGAAAAGAAAAGAAAAACAGCAATCGTGCACACACGAACCCATGGCAATCATACTGTAGATACAGGCAAACATGCAATCATACTCACACAAAAAATGCAAGCAACGCTTTCCAACTGTCCTCCACTTAGTATCCGGTCGACATTTTTATCAAAAAGTAGGTGGAAAATTTGTGGAAAGCTTTCTTATTCAAAAATATTCTGTTCATTCTTGTTCGTTCGAGCTCATCCTCAACGATTTTTAAATTTGTAAAGTTTATCGCCATTTGTAATAAAGGAGTAGCAGTTATTTCATTAGTAAACTAGGCCTTTAAAAGACTTGTGCACTCATTCATCTAATTCTCTGGAGCAAGATTTATAGTTGTCACGTACAGCCGCACCTAAAGGAAATTCATAATAGTTAAGAATTGGCATTTAGCCAGTCTATCAATCGCGGCTAAAAGCCTTTATTCAAAAGTTTCCTGCATGATTTCGTGACGGCAGAAAGGGAACAAGCTTTGAATATTGTTTCTTAATAGTCCATCAAACTACATTTTATTGGTTTTACCAATTGTCTTCTTAGTTCTCATTCCGTTGAACAAAGATAGAATACTTTGCCTAAGGATAACAACAATAAATTAATGTAGCTTGACATACCGGTACTTGTCATAGTAGTCAGAAAAATGTCAATTGATCCACGCTTCACAACCTTTATGCTCTTCTCTCAAGGGAATATTCTTAGTTCGTGAATGCAGAGTAGTGCCATCTCTTTTATTTTGTTTCAAGCCTTGTGTAATTAATTGGTTACTTTGAGCAATCTGAAAAAGACAATGTCATGACAATTAAATCAGATTCTTTCCTCTAAAAAGTTCAGTCATCATCATACTTGCTGTAGTATGTCGTAGCGTGTAATGAGTTTGCAGAGCTTATCTGTGTTATTGCGCCTGGGCATCATAACTTCTTTCAACAAAATGACGCGGTGGCAAGCCGTTTGCAATACTGTATTCAATTCGTCCGACCCCAGAATTGAACTCCAAACCCTCTATTCTGAAAGCGATTGGACTAATCGATCGAGCAACACTGGTCGGTAGTTGCATTCACCCAATGATAATATTTTGAACAAATAGTTGGTAAAACTGTTAACAACTTGTAAAAGCAAACTGTAGAATGCACGTAAGTACAGTAGAAGGAAATTTGATGCTGAAGCATTTACTAGGCAGGCTTGACCCAACTGTGCTTACAATAGTTGCACTTATATGTTGCTTCTTTCCGCATACCCTCGTTTCTGATAAAAACGCAGTTGCAATCGACCATTAATCTTGCTGATTAGAACAAAAGTCTTTTCGCGACCTCCTCGTCATTCATACCGTTGATCTAATTTGTTTTTGTGCTATTTATTAGTGGGTTTATTATGTCATAAAAAATGACATTATAAGCCGTTTGTTTGACATGGCAATCTCATGATCCAGTGGCAGAACTTTCTTCTTATGGACTAAGGTTATATGCGCAAATCCTCATTTCTCTGTAGTCAGAGTAGCGCAAATACTTTTTATGAGATTGCATTCGGATGAAAATAAGCAAGCGTTTATTGCTTATAAATGAAATGAGAGATTGCCAGTAATCTTACACTTTGTACCACTGAAACTTAGATTTACGAGTCATTGTTAAGTACGTAAACCAATCAATTTCTAGAATATTTCAAACTAAAGCCGAGTTGTAAAATCACGATTGTTGAAACCGCAACCATGACATTCGTCTGTAAAAAGGGTGACTCCCAGTTACAGCGCATATATGCTGCAATGGTGCATAATTATGTTGCTTAATGCTTTTTGCAAAGTGCTCAAAAATGCTCCACTTAATAAGATAGAAAAACCAAAAGGGGTAAACAATTTTGTCGGATCTATATGAACATTTTAGTGCAAATGCAACATATCTAATGAAAATGTTTGTTTCAAAAGCCATGGTTAACTTGAACTGTAAAAAGCACTAACAACATTTATCAAATCTTACCAAATTTTAGATTGGCGATAGTCAACTCATGAGGTCGCTCATTATTATGTATTGTGACTTTACCCTTACGTAATGGCACATTAATGGCCTGTTAATCTTGAGAAACTGGCAAAGTATGTTCATTCCAGATTACAACTAACAAATAATTTGTTTGAATTCTTTTAGGTGGATATTTGGCGAATAGCCTTGCAATTATGACTGACGCCAGCCATTTACTAACTGATGTAAGCAGTTTCATGATTAGTATAATTGCTCTGAAGATGGCCTCGCGACCAGAATCAAAAAAGATGACTTTTGGATGGCATAGAGCAGGTAAAATTTTTGTTAGATTTTCAATATCACCACAGTATACGTATGTTCGATAGGTAATGGATATAGTAGTAGTAAGTAGTATGATTGCATAATTATTTATCCTCCTGTCACCGGACAGCGTCAGACGCTAACTGTTAAGAATGATTCGCATACTTTTCATGGCGATAACTACTTTGTGTTTGGAGCAATTCCCACCTACAAAGGCGTTTCCGGTGATCCAATATTTCTGTGGATTTCTTTGAATTCTTGTCCACTAAATTTGCTGTTTGTTCGAAGCCATCAAGCAAGATAACCATCGTAAAGCGTCTTATCAAAGAATGCAACAATGTGACCAGAATGCGTGTTGAATCCAGATCATGCGATCAGGGTGTCGTAAAAACAACGCCTTTTTAGCTCGCGGCAACGCAAATGAAAGAATTTCAAATGATTTAAAATATTAAAGTTACAGTGGGAGACTGGAAGTTAGGAGCTGTAAAAGCTTGGTAGTGTAGATTCCAATGCAATAACCAGGTTTTTTCAGAGGTCTTCAACAGTAAACTTTAGTTATATTCCCGCTTGGGTCAAACAAAAAAATTAAAAAGTAAAAATTACTATTCGCTTTCCCGTATGCTTGACGTTCAGTAATAATAGGGGCAGTGCAAAAGCCTTTCATTGGTAGACACTGGCCCGATGTGGCAGCTTCAATCGAATACAAAAAGGTCCCTTCGACCACAATGGCTTAGAAAACTAAGTGAATTGAGATAAAATTACAATTATCGGCAGACTGAACCATAGGCGTAGCCAGGATTTTTGATTGGGCGGGCCCAAACCACAAATCACAAGCAATAACGTCATCAAAAATTTTTTAAAATGGAACTTTTTGTGGGGCAAAGATATCGTAGAATGGCAGATCTGAAGCCGTAGCCTGATGGCACTTAACCAAGATTTTGGTACAGGGAGAGGGCAAAAACTAATAATTAAAAAGTGCAAATGTCCAACTTAGGACACGTGTTCAGTAAGCTAGTGTACTCAAACGTATCACAAACGGGGGTTTGGGGACGGAGTCCCCAGCCTCCGGTAGCTATGGGGGTCTGGGGGCAAAGCCCCTATCTGCTGGGCAATTTTTGGAAGTTTTTGGAAAAAAAAGCTTTTTAAATCTCATTGGATCACATTTCGCACGAGTTTACAGCCATTTCAAAGAACTAGAATTTTAACATTTTAATGCCAATCAAAAAAATTTAATTATTCAATCCTCCTTTTGCAATTAAATCCCAAAACACGTTTAGAATCTAGCATTATGGTGTAAAATTTTAATTGTAATAGGGGGAAGTAAGGCACATTGTCTCCTGCAATACTTTAGCAGTAAATTATAATCCACTCGAAGATTTTCCTTGGAGATTTTTGTTTAGTTATGAAGTTAACCAGTTATAGAAGTACATGTACGACCAAAGGGTCCAGGCCTCTTCAATTGAATTTCAGCAATTTGTTCAATGAGCATTTTCCGTAGCTATTTTTTAAAAGTATTTTGTGCGTAAAAAAAGCGAGGTGGAGGTGAATCGTTATTAAAAAATGGTATACAATAGATGGTTACGCTTACTAAACATGTTATTCCTGGGCCGGATTCACATTGTGCGAGGCCCCTGGCACTTAAGGGATTTTTGCAACATCTTCCTGCCAATTACAAATGAACACCAAAAAGAAGTCGTACTATCTGAGCGCAGGGCCCTCGCTCTGAGCCACATGTCAAATACGGCGCTGCTTATTGCACTACGCTCATAAAAAGTTTAGATGAAAGCCTGAGGTAGCAACTTTTAGGACAAAAACCCTTGATTTCATCCTGGTTATACTTTTAAATTGGTAGGGAAAAAATTGAATTAAAGGGATGCTCCTGGCCCCCTGGTTGTCAACATTATTTATTGTTAATTACTGTTGTACGCGTGTACTGCTAAACGCAAAGATGCTAAAAGAAACTGAAAATGAAGAAACAAGGCGTTTTTGATAAATTTTTGTCATTGGTGGCATTTCGATTGAGGGGGCCCGGGTCCCCTGGGCCACCTCCTGACTCCGCCAATGGTTTTGTGACAAGATCGCTCCTCTAAGTTGTTTCATAAAAAAAAAACATTTAAACCAATTTTTGTTTCCAACACGTAGAGGACTCGAGTCAAGTCACTTGACAGTTTTTTGAAACGTCCAAGAATTGCATGACATTATTATGACGTGACACGTGGTTGTCATCAGAGCTGTAAGTCGGGCGGGGCTTTTCGGGTCGGGTTCGGGCCGGGTTCGGGCCTAAAGTTAACAAAAATTTCGGGCTTAAATCGGGCCTGAGACGTACTTTTTGTCTTAGGTGCACATGAATATAATCAAAATAACTTGGCAACATTGCTAAATTTTTCAGACCTAACTTAACTTAGGTTTTTTTTCGGGCATGATTTGGGCTTCAAATTAGTTTTCGGGTTCAGGCCGGGTTCGGGCTTATGTTTTCGGGTTCGGGCCGGGTTCGGGCCTAGACTAGTCGGCCCGTTTACAACTCTGGTTGTCGATATTATTACTTACTTTTGTACGCGTAAATTCTAAGTTAAAGAAACTGCAATTCCGGACAAGGACAACTTACTGCCTGTACTCGCACTATATTTATCATTGGTAGTATTTCAATTGGGTCTTTGCGTTACCGCCTGTGTTATAGCATTAAGTTCATAATAACGCTAAACGAGGGCTTGGGGTTGCTACTTTTAGGAAAAACCTGTTAGATTTCTTACAGGTTTTGCATATAAATTGTTAAAAATTTTAATTTAAAAGGCCCCTCGCCCGGGAACCTTCGTCGTCAGTCAAGAGCCCTGGGGCTCCCTGGTTGCCAGTTTGAGGCCCCCGGGTTGTCGGTTAGAAGACCCGGGCCCCCTGGTTAATTAGGGGCCTTGGGGCTCCCTGGTCGTGAGTTAGGGGCCCTTGGGACCCTGGTCGTGAGTTAGGGGCTCCGGGGCTCCCTGGTTGTTGATTAGGGGCTCCGGGGCTCCCTGGTTGTTGATTAGGGGCCCCGGGGCCCCCTGGTCGTCAGTTAGGAGCTCCGGGGCCTTCTGGTTGTTGGTTAGGGGCCCGGGGTCTCCTGGTCATTAATTAGGGGCCCCCTGGTTGTTAGTTAAGGGCTCAGAGCCCCCTTGGTTTTTAGTTAGGGGTTTCGGGGCCCCCTGGTTGTCGATTAAGGGCCCCAGGGCCCCCTAATTGTTAGTAGGGGCCCCCTGGTTGTTAGTTAGGGGGCCTGGGACTCCCTTGTCGTCATTAATATTATTGTTAATTACTGTTATGTGAGTAATTACTGAAAAAAAAAACTGCAACTAAACATCGCTGGGCTATGTTGTCATAATTTTTTTTATCATTAGTGGTATTTTGATTGGGGGAGGCCCGGGCCCCATGGACCCCCCCTTGGCTACGCTTATGGACTGAACACATATCGTTAAGTTGGCTTCTTTTTTGTCATCGTTGGCCCTAGTTAATTGTGTGACATTCATTTAACAACATGCAAAAACGTGTTCGATTTAGTGTAATTCAGTAGTGGGTTAGTGGCATACTCGTATTTTTTTCATTGCTACGAATTTTACAGTAATTTAATGCTTCACTTTTTCCATTGCCTGTAAAAAGTTGTATTTTTCTTGTGTTTTGTATTATCTTTTTTCTTTGTTGATGCTGAACAATGCTTTTGTTTGCAGAAGTGATTGGTGCCCTCATCAGCGTTCTAGCAATTTGGATTATCACTGGTGTCTTGGTTTATCTTGCTGTTATGAGATTAGTAACAAATCAATATAGAGTCAATGGCAAAAGCATGCTTATAACCGCGGGATTAGCAGTCGGATTTAACATTCTGTAAGTGTATCAAACTTTTTTGTGATATCAACTGGATTAAGATTTTACTTGTCTTTTTTTGTGTGTGAAAAATAAGCAATTGCATTATTTGTAAAATATAGCAGGTCAAGGCTTCAAGTTTGCGGAATAGCAAGATCAAAGCGTTGGACAGTAGTTTGATTCTACCGCATGTCAAATCAAACACAATTGGTATTAACAAAATATTTAACATCAAATAGACAGTGTGAGTTCCCGCTTTCAGTGATAGACAAATGGCAGTTTACTTAAGGACTTTGCTGACTAAGAACAACTTTATAACATTGCATTTGAAGGTTAAAAAAATGGGGTTGAACACTATAACGATTCGAGGTTACCATCTACGTCAACTTTTTTTTGAGGTTTTAATTAAGCAAAGTTTCAACACATATAATGTACTAAGGTTAAAGATGCAAAAAATAATCAGATTGAAATTACGTCCAGAGCGAAGCCTAAAACTGTAAATGCAAAATCTACGGTACATTTTCACGGCTCTAATTCACACGCTTTGTGTACTCATTCCAAATAATTAGGACATGAATGTCTTTTATGACTAATATGATTGGAAAGTAAAAGGACAATTCAAGTCTTGCGCAATGTATAATACTAAGCATGTCTGACACTATTTATCATTATGTTCAACCATTGCAAGCGCACAACACTATTGACCGAATCTTAATTTTTGGTTACATTAAATGTCACTCACAGACTTGCAAAATCTAAGCTATACCAAATGATATCAATCCAAATCTCAGATAAGTTTTCTACGCAATTTTTACTACTTTCATTTATGAAAAAATTACATTCACAACTTCCAAATGCAATCTATGCTAACAGGTTTAATTTTAGTCTAACATGAATTGCTTTTATAACTTTTTTACGATAAATAATGCATATTGTATCGTAATGTAAGCATAAAAAATTTAAAACCCGTAAAATGATAATAAAAGTAAAAGTAGTGGAGGCAGCAATTTAAACTTATTGTTATGCATTTTGCTTAAAAATTTTATTTATTTAGTGTTGACTGTTGAGTTGTTGAAGTGTCTCATATGGCGCGAATATCGCAAAGTGAGAAATGACCTATGGCAATGGCATCTCTTTTTTTTAATACCGTAGAGCGCGTAAACAGTGCGTACTGATGCGTGCATATAATAATAAATTCTCTACAGTTCACAACTAAATGCCATTGAAAATAGAAATAGCCGTTCAAAACCCAATTTGCATTGTGAGGTTGCATGCTGAACAACGACCTGTTTTTACGTCATCACACATCTGTCATTTTTAACTAGATTAGCTTTCACACTTCACAATTTTTATTTTAAATTTGATTCATTCTCTTCTTGTTTAATTGTTCTGACGTTTTAGAATGGGTTTGGTTCTTCATGAGCATGGACATGGGCATTCCCAAGGACACTCTCAAGGACACAATCACGACCACGAGTCTGGAAAAAATGCGTCAGATTCAGATAAAGGTAAATGTCGCAGTTTTCATTGAAACTCATTAAAGGACTAAACGAATAGCTACATCCTTTTGAATTTTAATGATACCTTAGCCTGTGGTGGATATCAGTGTTCCAAAAAGTTTAGCAACGTTCTGAGCTAGTATCGCAGAAGTTTGTCGCAATGTACTGTTATGGAATAAGTTCGGTGAATTATAGAAGTTTTAGTTTGCTGTTTTTGTTAACAAGATTCACCCATTCATTTTATCGGTAAGCTATAATTGCAGGTCAAAAATCTTGTCTTTAAAACTGTTTTTACCAACTTGACTAGCAGCGATCAACTTCATTAATTGTACAAGTTTTTAGTTACATCTACAAAATCATTTCTGTCGTCTGTACTTTTAAAACTGGCACTTTGACGTTGTCTATTTCCTATATGATCACATATAATTCTTCTGGATTACAAAGCGGTGAGAAATTTTGCAATTTTTCGACAATTTTGTGCAACCAGCTCAGCTTATTTGCTGCTTTAGAGCCGTTTGAAATTTATCAACTGAATTTCGAAATTTTGGATTGTTGCGTGTTTTGGAAGCTGGTAAAAATGTGATTTAGGATAGAACGTACCACTGAATATTAAATAATCTGCGGTTTAACAAATACGCTTCCAACTATGTACAGTAAACATGCTGGAATAAAATCAAGTCAACTCGGAATTTCAGAAAAGTAATTTTAGAATAACATGATGCTGATAGTAATTTTCCTGGCTTTTTGCCTAATATTTTATCGAAAACTGTTTTACATTACGGATTAAATTTAATCGATGTTGGTACATTCGACTCTTCTTGCCAGATAAATATTAATAACCAATGTCTGATGAAAAAAATATGCGTCGCTGGACGTTCGTAGCGCTGCAAACGCGGGTTTAATACCTGCGTACATCAATACAAAAGTTGAAGAGTTTGAATTGTTAGTCAGGACTTTTCTACGTACCAAAAGATGACGAGAAGATGGTATACTATAGTTGGGTTAGGTTAACACCGTCTAATCTTTGTGAACACCGGAGTTGGGTTAACATCGTGAAGGAGTTGGGTTAACACTGACCGATCTTTATCTCTGTAAATTGTAATTGTATATGCTCAACGCCTTGTACCAAATGTCAATAAGTCGGCTTGTACGAATGTGCAGATTGTTTCGCACGAAGTTACTGTTTCTGTGAAATCGAAAGAGAAAAGCGACAAAATGCGCGCAACCAAATGACTCTACACATACGAGTAGGTTGGAATAGCGAAAGAATTGGGCGTTGACTGCAAGGTTTAACACCGCAAACTTAAAACAATTTCAAGTCACGGTTCGACTAGAGCATTTGGGTGCACATTTCAATCTTCATCAAATGATCATTTGCTCCCGGATTTTTCCGTTATTATCAAAGACATTGAGTCAATGCACTGTACACGATTCGAACTCATCTATGAATATTTCTGACCACGATTGCATGGCATGCAATGTATGTGTCACGGCTTGCTTTCTGCTGGACATTTCTATCATTTTGCACCCTTTCGCTGAACTCAAAACCTACTGTTACTGTATATCCAAAACGGTATGAGCGAATTCTATCAGCAGACGGCATTATAATGAATTATTTCAAAATAAACATAGCATTTCGAATTATATTGGGATTATTAATCTCGAGTATTAATCTTTACGATCATTTAAAAATCTCTTCAAGTATATATATTATAACTCGCTTCAAACAATACGTCAATACTTAGGGAATTTTTCCGGCGATATATCTTTTGAACCACTGATTACCGCTCTTGATTCAGGAGAAAAAGATATGGCGTTCGGTCCCAGACTGTAAACCATACTGTGTACTATACCTGCAGCTAAGGTATATAAAGATGGCCCAACAGGCACAAACTCAATACAACGTTTTAACGTAATGCCTTGACCAACAGAAATAACAAAAAATTTTTTTTGATTTACAAAGACAAGCACACAAGTAGTTTGTTTGTTTGTTTTTAGATTGCAAAGAGAGCGGAAACGTAAACGTTCGTGCCGCTTTTATTCATGTGATTGGTGATTTGCTTCAAAGTCTGGGCGTTCTCGCAGCTGCTTGCATTATTTACTTCAAAGTAAGTATTTTACAAAAGTGAAACAGTAGCTGCCCAGTTGCCTATTTTTGCTAAAGATACGGACTTTAAGTGAAGATACCACCCGTGCACCATACGAGCGTGAGCTTCTCTATATTTTTTTAATGCTGATTGTCAAGCAGCGAAGCTGAAAAAGCTGAGAATCAATTTTAAAGTCTTTAGTTTGACCCGACCACAAATCGAACCAAACCCTACCATTTTAGTAGCAAACAGTACCAAACACTTTATACAATGCACTACTGCTTACTGGTCAGTAATTTTAATTCACGCTACCTTGATAAGTATTTTTGACGCTTAGTAAAGAGTTAAAACTACTGATTGCAATCTTTTGTTGTCTCATTCCTACTGAAAACTTTCAGTGTAGAGAGTACATGAATCGCAATAAGCAATAATTATTACTAAATAATTTGGCAATACGTATGCCGTTAGTTAATGGGAAAAAAAGCACACGCTCAGTTTTCTTTGCGGACAATCTGTGTTCCCATCGTGGTAACTCACCAGACAAAAAAAAAACTGGAAAGTTATAGCGCCAAAAAGGCGCTTTGTAATGCGTGGTTTAACATAAACGCAGAATACCTGATTATTTTCCCCGAAATAGAGAGGCAATCCTCCAGAGCAAGTAAATCGCTCAAACTATAATGGTAATGCTGGAGTGGATTTTACATCCAGTTGTTGCTTTTGACTACCCGAACCCGTAAGAATTACCAAAAAAGGCTTTTTGATATATTTTTAAAGCGCTTGCACACAGTACAGCTCACGCTCACACCATTGATTAAGTTGTTTTAATAGTTGGCATTATATAGGAATGCCAAGTTTTTACGATTTATGCAATTCTATATTCTAATTTTGGCAATATTTGGCTATTTTTGTAAATTCGTTCTAAAATCATTTCCAATTAGATTAACTTTAATCATTAAAGTGAGAAACGTAAAGGTCTCAGACGCACGCATTGCAATTTGTACATAAAATTTATTTTTACGCAATCCATAATTTGAGGTTAATTGGTAAACACAGCCAAATCTGGAGCCAACGCATGCGTGTAGTAACCCAGTCAGCAGAAAATAAATCTATATACGTAATTAGCTTTTAGGGCTCAAAGCCAAACATGTTTTTGCCAACACTTTTAAGGGCTATTTAAAATTATTTCTCAAGTCGACTGTTTTAGTATCATTAATTAAGACCTATTTATCAGAGGTGGAGTCCTCAAGAACACATTTTGAAGTTTTTGGCCTTGGCCTCGAAGCCTCAAGTTTTCGAAAATTGCCCTGTCCTTGGCTCGAGCACAGCACTATTTTTTAATTTGTTTAAATTTTGTAGATCGCCTGAAAAAAACTTTTGAAGACCTTTTTTTTGGAGAGTACTTGCACTTGTGTCCTTGGTCTTTGGTTTCAAGAGGGTCTGTTCTTGGGAGGGCTGTCCTTGGCCTTAACCTTGACCTTGGCCTCGGTTTTTTTTTGTGTCCTTGACCTTGAGCCTAATGTCCTCGACTCCACCTCTGCTATTTACACTCAAGGGTGGTAGCCTCATTGAAGTGAAAAAACACGAGCGATGCTTTCATTTTTTAAGCAATACAGGGAGGCTTTAGGCTTGCTGTTTTCTCGACGCAAAATAAACATGGTAGACAGGTGGTAGCTGGACTCGGAAATCGAAGGGTCCCTTCGCTGTCCCCATGGCCGAAGCAATTTACGAGAGTAAAATGTAATTAAAAGTACAAAAAAATTGTAAAATGTAGCGTTACTACGTGGGGCAATACATTTAGGCTATGGATAGTTAGTAGCAGCACTTAAATTGTAGGAGGGACGTCCCCTACATCGAGAGCTAGGGTCCCCCCATCGAGATTTAGCGTATCCCCATTGAGATTTAGGCGTCCCCCTATCAAGATATGAGCGCTGGATCATCAGACAAAAAAAAAACAGAAAGCATGAATAAATCCCGCAAATTTCGGCCGAATATGATCCTAAAATGCGGTGAAGACCTTTTTTTTTGGTCTTCACTTAATTTCGGGGACGGAATAACAAAATTTTCCTTAACGTATTTTCGCATACCAAATGAGTTTGGTCAAGGCTGAAAAAGCGTCCCCCCCCAAGCAAAATTTTACGATTTAAGTACTGGTTTGTAGCATACTTCCAAAAATTGCTGGCCATTTAATAATATAGTGCGTAATTTTGATGCATTGTGTGTAATATGACAGCGTTTTCGAAACTATTGAAAGCTTGGAGTTTTTCTGTATCAGCGAGGCTGTGTCTTCTGCGTGAATAGGTCTTTAGTTGACTTTAAAAAGTCATTAATTAACACGAACGCCCCCCCAGAAACTTGAGGTTTCCGCACCATAAATCTGTACAAAATGTTGCCAACGAATCGCACTTGCAAGAACCTTGTATGTACTGTGCAGTGCAGTGGACAAAGTCTTGGAGATAGGCCGCAAACTCGTGGCCATTGAAGTCATATCTACGAGTTGCAAGCTTTGGCGGACTGCTATGAATTTAACAAAAGTCTTGCTTTTGAGAGGAATCTCCTACACTATGGCTGCCTTTATTTTGCATTAAGTTATTTTAAAGTTTTCAAAGTAAATTTACAGGTGCCCCACCTAGTCACTCAATTGCCGAAAAAAAAAGTTGCATGACGCAATTTCGTGGTAGAGTACAGCAGAGAATAACTTTCTAAGAGCTAAAACAAGTGGCTACATATTGCTAGATGAACATTTCAAAGAATTACCAAAGATAAAACTTGCATTATGGTTGCTATTTTTACCATTCATGTATGTATTACACCGCTTTTTTGAAAATTTGCATGGGATTCGTGCTTGTAGATTGCATAACAATTTGACATGTCAGAAACCGGATGGCGATGCTCTTTTGTGAGACTCTCGCACGAACCGGAGCAATAGGGCAAATTTGTAGCTATTGTTCGAGTTGAGGAGGGTAGCAGGGCTTAAGGCAATTTGTTTCCTTATGATTTCTCTTCAACTCTGCTAAGATCCAAAAATCGCTCCAGCTGCTGTAATGAGCCGGGCGCAGTAGTAAGATTACCGAGTTTAAGAGAAAATAGAAAAGAATTAACTAAGTGCATTTACGCTACACTCAACTAGAGCAAAAGCTTTAAATACACTTTTACAAGCAATGAGAGTTATTTAAATATTATACAGTTTAGCAGAACATAGAAAGGCCAGGTTGGTTTCAAAACTTTAAATTTATTTGTTGGTTTTAAAATTCTAAGTATTTGTTTTAACTTTAAATCCGTTTCAAAAAGTCTTTAATAGCTATCGGTATCTTAAGTAAATACAGTTAACTCACATTTTGAAATTAACAAAAGAAATTTAAAAGTTAAAATCTTAAACGCGTATCTGACTGTAATTCCAGTTTACTATTAAAGAAGTTATAAAAATGTTTTTCAAGCATGTAAGTTTCAATCCGAACAAATTTGCTGACCATAGTGATCAAGATTAATGCAAGTTGATTATGAATACTTTCATTTTGCTTTTTTTTCCAAAATTGCTAGGACAAAAATTCATACAACATTGATCAATCGTCGGTAAGGAGGTTTGCACAGTCGACATTTACCCATACTGGTCACTTGCTTGAGCGGTAAATCCGCTCGCTTTTTGAATGACTTTCGGAGCTGGTTAAATCGGGCAGGGTTAACAACGGCTTGCCCCACGTGCGACATTTTTCAAAATAAGTTGTGTGGCCAGTTGCAACTTGCAATGATGCAGAGATGGGCTCTGCAAACTCGCTACATGCTTCGGCATATGCAAGAATGGCAGCACGATACGGTACGCCTCAATTTTTACTAAGAAGTACGGTACGCTGGTACAGTACGCCTTGTTTGTAAAGGAACTGTTCGGGTATAGTACGTTGGTACGGTACGTCTATTTTGTAATGGTACGGGTACGGTATGTTGGCACGCTGTTTGAAGTTGCCTTCTAAACGTTTTATGGGCTACGTGCGGCCGTCAATGAAGATTCGTGCGACTGTGCCCGGCGTGCACATAGTCAACCGACTCTAGACTATTCTCAAGTCATCATTATAGCTTCTTAATTTATCGTTACAATTATATTATGAAGTCACAAGTTACAGTCACAACTATGGCCGATTTTGACGTCCTAACTATCGCGTAATGATGCTATAGGACTATTGTGGGATGTCATATACTGAAGAAAAATTTGAACGGAAACAGCTGCGACACTTTAGCTGAATGTGTAGTGGCTTAAAAATCTCAGACTTTTTGGACATTGCGCCAGCGTTTTGTATGCAGAGGCAAAAGACAGCTGAAGCCGACGCTAAATGTGTGAATTGAGATCGTTGATTTATAGGCTAGTGATTTCAAAGTCAAAGTCAGTTAAAGTTGCGAGTAGTTAAATACAAGAATGGCAGAACGGTACGCTTCAATTTTTGCTAAGAAGTAAGGTACGCTGGTACAATAAATGCGCCTGTTTTGTAATGGTACGTGTACGGTACGCTTTAAAAATTGAACTGAAGTACGGTACGGTTGAAGGAGCGAGGTACGTACAGGGGCGAATTTGGGGGGGCATTGTGCCATGGCCCCCCTCTTTGGGTCGCCAGGACTGCAAATTTGCATAGAAAAGTAAGCAGAATTGAGGCATGGCTCCCCTTTTGCAAGTCGGGCATAACGTTTGATCACACAAAGGCTATGTTCTGAGTAAAATCCTCTTGGCTTTGGGTGAAAAATCGGACTAAATTTAAGTGAAGACCTTTTTTTTTTGCTCTTCACCTAATTTTGGGCGAAAATTCGGAACTGGGCGGGACAATTTGATTCAGACCTTTGCTCTTCTCACATTTTCTGAACTTTCTGGCCCCCCTCCCCCCTTTTCAAAATCCTGCGTACGCTACTGGATACGTAGTACGCAAATTCTGAACGTACCGTACTGCCATCCTTAGTCATATGTATGCAGAGTTAAGTATCGGTAATCCTCTCAACGCCTCTATTGAATATTTTTGATACCGCTATTATAACTAACTGTACATAGCGTGTTCCATTTAGACTGCAAAGGTTACAGCAATATTATGCTCACTAATTGAATCTTTGGCACGAGCAAATTTGATGATTCCCATTCCAAATTACATTTATATTTTGAATTATAGTCCGCAGACAAAATTGGATTACGTTTTAAGTATTCATGCATCTGATAGATCAACGGAAAATGTTTCTTACTTTACAATTTGTAGCTTCAGATAGGCTTTGGAGGAACTAAAATTTTGCTTTGACAATTTCGAACCTGCTGATACAATCCTAATTTTTTCTTTAATATTTTATGTTTTTAATTACAATTTGCTTAAAATGTTGTTTTTATCCTTTCCAGCCTGAGTACAAAATCGCAGACCCAATCTGTACTTTCCTCTTTTCCGTGTTCGTCCTAATAACTACAATTACAATACTCAGAGATACCGTCGTTATAATTATGGAAGGTAGGTTTTAGTAAACAGGTGTAATTTGTATTTAGATTGCATTTAAAAAAGGGGTAAATTAGGCATGAAAAAGTTAGAAGATTCTTTTTGAGCAATATGCATAACGTCTGAACAGGTACTAGTATAATGTATACATTTTAAAATATAAAATTAATTTCTTTATTTTACTGCTACAGTATTTACCTTCGCTTTCATATTGTAAGTAACTAGATATACTTTCTTGTTTGAGTCAGATATTTCGCTAAATGTTTATACCACAGAGAAGTTCTCTGTGATAATACAATATAAAGCGGTCATTTCTGGAATATGCTGGTTATCGTCATAGCATTATACCATAGTCACATATTTTCCATAAAAAACTATTTTTGGTGCATTCATGTTTTCGGCATAAACAGATTTTTCATGTTTGTATTCTACAAGATTTTGATTCAAGAATGGAGTAAACTTGTAGATGGTGACAAAACGAAACTGAAAGTTTATTATTGGTACTTTTATAAGAATATTTCTGTCATTTTTTTGCGGAACTGATCAATGCGTATTTCTCATATTTTTAACTGGTAGCAGAATGGACTGTATCTGCATTATGTCAGAATTACGAAACTAACGAACTATAATCAGCGAGGAAAAGTCCGTCCAGACTATGACGTAAAAATGAGTAACAACTGTACGTACTTCATGAATGTTATTACTTATTACTAATACATTTTTCCGCTGCTATTTTAATTAAATCAATTTGGGCTACCTTGCTCAATTATATGCCTTACCGGTAGCCTTATAAATATTTTTTGGAACATCATCTTTTTCATAAAAAAATGAAATTACACTTTTGACCTATGACCTTTGCACTTCGTCAAAAATGAACTAAAAATGTGAGAATTACGAAAAAAGTAAACCTTTGATTCATGCGTTTTCACGTCGCACTTATAACTAAGCTGCTTGACGGTTGTAGGACAAACTGTTTTGTTAATTGATTAAAATTATATCCTATTGACGACATAAAGCTTAGCCATACGCAGGACTCTGATATAGAAGCACGATACAGTATGTCATTTTATACTACTTGCTTTGATAAGTAACTCTATATACTGTACATATATAGACGCTACGCAAGAGAGATATATCATACTATGCGCACATTCTGTAGCTCTTGCAGTAGCGTAGCCAGGAGGGGGGGCTATAACCTCCCTCATTGGCATGTCAACCAAAATGCAGAGTGAGAAAAACACTACGTTTTTAGCACTTTTGAGACTGATAAATGCACTGGAGTGGACTAAATAGTGATTTAAAACATCTTTTGAAACATATACAGTATTTAGGGAGGGGGCTAATTTGTTAAAAATGAAACTAACAAATAAATGAAAACTTTGAAAAATGGTCAAAAATACGCATTCAAATTTGATCGCTAGGTTAAGAATACTAAACATAAGTGTCAGCAACAAATATACTATAAACTAAGAAATAGGGGGGAAGGGGTCTATTCAGTTTTTTTAATTACCAATCATTTCTCTCGAATCTCTTTTCATTAGCCCCCCCAATTACTTTTTTCTATAAACAGTAGACAAAATAGATTACCCCGTGCGAGTTTTATTGAACTAGTCGATTTTATAATTTACCACAATTTAAACAAGACAACTAAAATTTTACCATTAGCCACCTCCCAAATAGCCCATTTATGCAACCAGTTTTTTCAGGTTTGCACTGCCAATTTCTAAGCCACGTTTTAAAAGCATTATTCCTAAAATTAGGTTATTTTTGCAAAATTTTCTAACGCTGGGGACTCCGCCCCCAAACACTCGTGCCTTCGGCGGCCGGGGGCTTTGCACCCAAACCCCCGGCCTCTGGCAACTGGGGGCTTTGCCCCCAGACCCCCAAATCAGCCCCCCATTGCGAATTTTGGCTACGCACCTGTGCTATTGCATGAACTATCAAGATTGCTATCCAAAAATGCATTGACCGAATTTTAGGGTAAAAAATCAAGTTTTGGTTATAGTCAATAGAATTTTTAATGTGTGTATTTTAACGCATTTTTAAGGTTCACCAGTTAACATCAAATACAACATCGTGAAAGAAAAACTGCTTGAAATTGACGAAATAATAGCGATTCATGATCTTAGACTATGGTCACTGACCCTCAACCAAACAGTTATGACTGCTCATTTGGTCATAAGTAAGTGAAAAATAATTACTTAATCTAGAAATAATTAGCATGTGTCTTGATAATTTATTTAAAACGAATCAAATGCAACCGGATGAATAATAAGAAATTTTAACTCGGCTCGCAGCACAATCAATGGAATTGCAGGTTGCAAATTGTTACATTGACTAAGTGCTTCTGCCTAAAATCAAAATTAAACCAGTTCTAACTCTTCTGATCAAAAGTCTAAAAATAAATAAGCCACCCCAATAATTACACCACATGTCTGTCATGATAATCTGCCCACAAAATATAGCAGCCAGTACAGCGGTTGTTTCAAGGAATATCACCTCTCATCAGCAAGGCTAGTTAGGTAGCGTTATCAACCTTCGAGTGACTGCTGTGCTACATTTTTTTGATCAAGGACTTTGATCAAAGGTTACAATCGCGAGTATTTTAACGATTTCATATTTTAACGATTCATAAATGGATCATCGTCCTTCTCGGTGAAATAGCTTACCGTAGTATGGAGCAACCGTGGTGTCGTACTCAACATTTTTTCTTGAACCAAATCGTTCGAATTTCTCTACCGTTATAAAAGCGTCTGGTGATTTAAAAAGATTATGTTCGTCCTTCCTTTAAACATTTATGCGGAAACGGACCTGATTTTGCGAAAACTTCAGTTACCTATCCATTGGCTGCATAACTTTGTTTCTTGTGATTTGTTTTGATCAGATAAATTCTCCCATCCGAATTCAGTTTTGAAAATGGCTACTAGAAGATTGAAATCTCTTTACGATTTTCATTCCCTCACCCTACAAGTTGAATACTATTGCGACGACATGGACTCCTGTAAAAAATGTATACCAGCTTAACAGCGACGGCATTGTTCATTGATTGGCTGCATAGTTTTTGGAGCAATGAATCTTTGCTGTGATAGCCTATTTATTGTCAATACTGTGCAACTCAGGGACTCAATGTGCAATAGTTAAATGCCAAAGTGACACTATTTTTACTATATTGATTGGCTATAATTTGCCGAAGCACAACACCTAACGCTTCTCCAAAGAGATACTGTAATTACTTTAATTGGAAAATTAAAAACGACAGAAAGGAGTACGTAGTGACACATTGTGAGCTACTTTAGCCAGTCAAAAAAACTTAAAGAAAACGATTACTTATTGACTTATTGTTTATTGAAAGAATTTTAATGCCACTGGTACTACGTCCAAATCTTCAAATTACAGCCTGTGATGTAACACACTGGTAGCACAAGAGTTGCGTACTCGAAAATGAGTATTAGCTGTCTTCCTTATTTTAGCTACCTTTTTTTACAAACAAACCCAAAAAACCTAGCAAATATTTAGTCATCGCATCACTATTTGGTGTGATTATATCCATATTACTAAGAAAATTGTTAATAAAATTGTTTCGATTTTTACGCAGTACCGGAATAACGTTTTGGAAGGTGTTTACGTGCTAACAGCAAGTATTTTGCATTTTTACCTTATTTTACAGTATTTTTAACTAGATGAAAACAAAAAACATCCCAAACTTGCAAACAAACTTCGTAATTTTTTTACTATAGGAATAAAATTGATTTCTCTATTTTTATAAAATTTTTATTTTTATTACTGTAATTAATTCTGTTGGTTACAACGACCAGTTTATAGCAATTGTGTGTATGGTTATCATATATTTCGTTAGCCTCTTTGCGTTTTTTCATTGGTGTTTTTGTGTGTTTATTTAAACATATCTCAAAAATAATTTTACTATGGTGTTTTTGACGTTTAGGGGCCAGAGTTATAATGGTTCATCATTTGTGGGCTTTTGGGCTGTAGTTTATCAGCGCCGGAAACTAAGGGAAAAGCCACTACAACGGCAAAATAAGCAATGTAAAAACAAAAAGCGCAAAATTCAAACTTGCACCCTGCCACAAGAGTTTTTCACAAAAAACTAGAGTTCTCTCAAACAAACCAGAGTTCTCATTAACAGAACTCTGCTGCCACCTACCCTACCTCTCCGGAACGGATAAACCCTTGTACAGAAACGGAAGCTTAGGAATCGACCAAGATGAACGTCTAGCAATTGCAAAAGTGTGTGTTGGGTAGCCAAGGGGGGGGGGGCCAGGTTCCCCACCCCCCTCAATTGAAATACCATCAATGATAAACAATGAGGACAACATAGCCTAGCGATGTTTAATTGCAGTTTTTTTTTTTTCAGTAATTACGCTCATAACAGTAATTAGTAAAAACTATGGGGCCACAGGGCTCTAGCTAACAACCAGGTGGTACCGGGGCCCCTAATCAAGAACCAAGGGATCTCAGGCCCCTAACTGACAACCAGAGGGCCCTTAACTAACGACCAGGGGGCCCCCTAACCGACAACCAGAGGCCCCTAACTAACAATCAGAGGCTCCCAGAGTCCCTAACTGGCAACCAGGAGGCTCTGGGGCTTCTAACCGACAACCAGGGTGCCCCAGAAGCCCCTGAAAACCAGGGAACCTCTGGGCCCCTAACTGAGGACCAGAGGGCCCCTAATTAACAACCATGGGGCTCCGGGGCCTTAACCAACAACCAAGGGGCTTGGAGCTCTTAACTGACAACCAGGGGGCCCCTAACTAACAACCAGGGGGCCCCTAACTAACAACCAGGGGGCCCTAGCTTACAATCAGGGAGCCCCAGGGCCCCTAATTAACAACCAGGGAGCCCCAGGGTCCCTAATCGATAACCAGGGGGGCAACGGGCCCCTAACTGACAACAAGGGGGCTCCAGGGCCCCTAACTAAGGACCAAAGGGCCTCTAACCGACAACCAGGGGGCTCCAGGGCCCCTAATTAACAACCAGGTGGCCCCGGGGGCCCCTAACCGACAAGCACGGGGCCCCTAACTGACAACCAAGGGGCCCCTAACTGACAACCACATGGCCCCTAACTGACAACCAGAGGGCCCCGGGCCCCTAATTGATGATCAGGGGTCCCCATAGCTCCTACTTAACGACCAGGGGGTCCTGGAGCCCCTAACCGACAAACAGGGGGCCCCGGGGCCCCTGACTGACGACCAAAGGTTATGGGCCAGGATCCCTTAATTCAAAGTTTTAACAATTTATATGTGAAACCTGTGAAAAATCTAAGACTCATGTCGTAAAATTTGCAACCCTAGGCCCTTGTTTAACGCTATTATGAACTTAATGCTACAACACAGGTGGTAATGCAAACCCCTAATTGAAATACTACCAATGATAAATATAATGAGAGCATAGCCAGTATGTTGTCCTGGTCCGTAATTGCGGTTTCTTTAATTTAGGATTTACGCGAACTAAAATACGTAATAATAATGACGACCACGTGTCCACGTCCTAATAATGTCATGCAATTCTTGGAGGTTTCAAAAAACTGTCACGTGACTTGACTCGATTCCTCCACGTTTTGGAAAAAAGTTATTTTAATTTTGCTTTAAAGTTTTTTTTCTATGAAAGAACTGAAAAGCGCGGTCTTATCTCAAAATCATAGGCGTAGCCATGATTTTGAGATAAGACCCCTCAATCAAAATGCCCCCTCAATTAAAATGCGGGCCCCCTCAATCAAAATGCCACCAATGACAAAAAAAGCCTTGTTTCTTCATATTCAGTTTCTTTTAGCATTTTTGCGTACAACAGGACACGCGTGCAACAGTAATTAACAATAAATAATATTGACGACCAGGGGGCCCGGCGCACCCCCTTAATTCAATTTTTTCAACCAGTTTAAACTTATAATCAGGGTGAAATCAAAGGTTTTTTTCCTGAAAGTTGCTATCTCACGCCCTCATATAAACTTTTTATGAACGTAATGCAACAACCAGTGCCGTATTTGCCAAACAAGGCACAGTGCCAGGGCCCCCGCGCTCAGATAGTAGAACCTTTTTTGGTCTTCACTTACATTTGGCAGGAAGATGTTGCAAAAATCCCCTACTTGCTAGGGGTCAAGCGCAATGTAAATCCAGCCCAGTAATAACATGTTTAGAAAGCATAACAATCTATTGTGCCATTTTTCAATAACAATTCAGCTTCACCTCGCGAGTTTTTACGCACAAAATACTTAAAAAAAATAGCTAGGGAAAATGCTTATTGAATAAATTATTGAATTTCAATCGAGAAGGGCCTGGGTCCTCTGGCCGTACATATACTCCTATAACTGGTTAACTTCATGCAAAACAAAAATCTCTGAGGAAAATCTACGAGTGGATTATTATTTACTACTAAAATATTGCACGAGGCAAAATGTCTTACTTCCCCTTACATGGACCAAATCACTTGCAAATAAAATTTTACGCCATAATTCAAGATTTTAAACGTGTTTTGGACTTTAATTGCAAGTAAAAGGAGGATTGAACATTTAAATTTTTTCGATTGGCTTTCAAATCTTAAAAATCTAGTTCTTTCAAATGGCTGTAAACAAGTGCGAAATGCATAGGTGGGAAACTTAATGCAAAACGTTAGCTTCGTTAACCACTAGTCCGTTAACAAACTTCACACCTCCGTTAACGTTAATCCGTTATTTTCAGCTTTAATTAACGGAAGTTAATAAAGTACGTTAATCCGTTAACATTTTGCGTGTAATTTACATTTCGTTTTATTCACTCGCTTCTATAACACGTATTGACGCTGTCGAACAGATTCTAAGAAAATATTTATTGCTATGGTGATCTTTTTGTGTTTTGGAAGTTACATTTCACAGTCTAATCTAATTTCAAGATAGAAATAAGTTCAAACGCACTAACGAAGCTGCGATCGGAAAATCTTTGGAAATTACGAACAGCGATAATTTATAGACCTATGAGGCTGCAGCAAATTATTTGTCACAAAAAAGAGCTCCTTTCTTCGCTTTCTTCTATAAAGCTCGTGCTACTATGCAACAAGTGCTACCAGTGCAAACTGGTTTGTACCGGTACGATGAATGAATGGTGCAAGATATTAACGATAAAAACCTTCACGGAAGTTAACAGAACTTAACGGAAGCTACTTTAGTCCGTAAACAGAACTTAACGGAAGTTAATTAAGTGCGTTAACATGAAAAAACTTTTTAACGGTTTAACGAGTTCAAGAAAAAGTTAGCTTCGTTATTGACGGACTTGTGCCCACTTGTGGCGAAATGTGATCCAATGGGATTAAAATAGCTTTTTTTCCAAAAACTTAAAAGCTGCTGGGGGCTTTGTCCAGCGACTTGGGGCTTTGCCCCCAGACCCCCATAGCCACCGGCGGCTGGGGGCTCAGCCCCCAGACCCCCGTCTGTGATACGTTTTAGTACACTACTTTACTCAACACGTCTCCTAACTTAGACATTTGCACTTTCAAACTATTAGTTTTCGCCCTCTCCCTTTACCCAAATCCTGGTTAAATGCCAACAGGCTACGGCTTCAGATCTTCAATTCTGCGATATCTTTGCCCTACAAAAAGTTCCTTTTTCGAAAATTTCTGATGACGTCCATGTATGTGGTTTGGCCCCCCCCAATCAAAAATCCTGGCTACGCCTATGGCTGTAGGCCTACTATTTTGTAGCGACATGTGTCCAGAGCCTAGGAGGATAGCTGATTAGTTGCTTCTACTTACCGTTTGTGAATATAGCGGCTGCCTTTTGGCCTGCAATTAAAAGGCATTAGTTATTGCTACAAAGGAATGCGATTGTTAGACGAGCAGACAATATCTTGTTTAATGCACAAAGCACCTTCTATATAATCAACAACAGCGTCACACGCTGGAAGTTGTTGCTAGTTAATAGCAATCACTCTCTCCCATAAAACTATAGTTTGGCATACCTTTACGCAAAACGGATTGCATAAATTGATATTATCAATTCTACTGATCTACTCACTCAGCAGTGGCAACGAGCAAGTAACTTACTAAGAAATTGACCACAGGCCTACGGACGATCACCATAAATTGAGGTTATCGACTAAAGGATACGTACATAAGAGCGACACCAGAAGCTATAGCCTAAAAGCATAGGTGGGCAAGTTAACGCAAAACGTTAGCTTCGTTAACCACTAGTCCGTTAACAAACTTCACACCTCCGTTAACGTTAATCCGTTATTTTCAGCTTTAATTAACGGAAGTTAATAAAGTACGTTAATCCGTTAACATTTTGCGTGTAATTTACATTTCGTTTTATTCACTCGCTTCTATAACACGTATTGACGCTGTCGAACAGATTCTAAGAAAATATTTATTGCTATGGTGATCTTTTTGTGTTTTGGAAGTTACATTTCACAGTCTAATCTAATTTCAAGATAGAAATAAGTTCAAACGCACTAACGAAGCTGCGATCGGAAAATCTTTGGAAATTACAAACAGCGATAATTTATAGACCTATGAGGCTGCAGCAAATTATTTGTCACAAAAAAGAGCTCCTTTCTTCGCTTTCTTCTATAAAGCTCGTGCTACTATGCAACAAGTGCTACCAGTGCAAACTGGTTTGTACCGGTACGATGAATGAATGGTGCAAGATATTAACGATAAAAACCTTAACGGAAGTTAACGAACTTAACGGAAGTTGCCTTTGTCCGTTAACAGAACTCAACGGAAGTTAATTAAGTGCGTTAACATGAAAAAACTTTTTAACGGTTTAACGAGTTCAAGAAAAAGTTAGCTTCGTTATTAACGGATTAACGATTAACGGACTTGTGCCCACCTCTGCCTAAAAGCTTAGACTGTAAAAACCAGACATGAACTAATCTAAGATGGACTAGGCTACCGTATCTTCAAATGAAGGCTCCAATTTCTTTCAAGCATACAACAATCGTATACCGGTTAGCTACCTTGTTGTGTTGGAACTACAAATTCCTGTAAAATAGGCCTATTGGTTGATTGTTTGATCTATTCTCCACTCACAAGGAAGCGACGGCGACGCTTTTATTTTTGACAAATCCTCACCCGCTTAGTAGTTGATCATTTTCCAAGCTTTCCGGTTGACGTTTGACTTCTTCCCACGTAAATTTGCTGCTTGTTCAAAGCCACCAAGCAGAGATAATCATCAGAGGTGGAGTCCTCGAGGACGTCCTTGGCCTCGAGGACACATTTTGAAGTCCTTGTCCTTGGCCTCGAAGCCTGAAGTCCTTGGCCTCGAAGCCTCAAGTCCTCGAAAATTGCGCTGTCATCGGCTCGAGGACAGCACTATTTTTTGAACAGTTGAAATTTCGTTGGAAAACGCCAGAAACATCGCGGAAAATTTGCGAACACCTTTTTTGTTTTCCTCAATTGAAGCATAGGCGTAGGCAAGGGGAGGGAGGCAGCCCCCCCCCCTAATTGTAATTTCACCAATGACAAAAATGTGACAAAAAACCCTATTGTTTCTTCAGTTTCAGTTTCTTTCAAGCATTTTTCGCTGACAACAGTATAACTAATTTACAATATTGAAGACCAGGGGCGCCGGGTCCCACTCCATTCAATTTTTGCCAGCCAATTTAAACGTATAACCCGGAGAAAATGGAGAGTTTTTGTCTTAAAAGTTGCTATCTCAGGCCCACATCTAGCCTTTTTGTGAACGTAATGCATTAATCAGGGCCGGATTTACCATAATATGACGCAGTACCAGCTAGGGGCCTCGAGCTGAAATCGTAAGATTATTTTTAATCTTCACCTATATTTGGCAGAAAGATGTTGCAAAAATCTCCAAAGTGCCAGGGGCCTAGCGCGATGTAAATCCGGCCCGGCAATAACATGGTTAGTAGACGTAACCATCTATTGTACCATTTTTCAAAAACAATTCAGTATTTCACCTCCAACCACGCCGGTTTTTACGTACAAAATAGTTTTTTAAAAAATTAGCCCTGGAAAACGCTGATTGAACGAATTATTGAACTTCAGTTGAGGGTCCTGGGCCCCCTGGCGAACAGGTACTCCTATAACTGGTTATTTTCATGACAAAATAAAAATCTCTAAGGAAAATCCTCGAGTGGATTATTATTTACTGCTAAAAAGCAGCCAGAGACAATGCACCTTAGTTCCCCCTACATGGACCAAATCACTAACAATTAAAATTTAACTCCAAAATGCAAAATGTTATACGTGTTTTGGACTTAAATTGCAAGTAAAAGGAGGATTAAGCATTTTGATTCTTTCAATTGGCTTTCAAATGTCAAAAATCTAGTGCTTTCAAGTGGCTCTGAACACTTGCGAAAGGTGATTCAATGGCATTAAAATAGCTTTTTTTCCCAAAAAATTACAAAAAATCGCCCAACGCCTGGGGGCTTCGCCCCCAAACCCCCAAAGCCTCCGGCGGCTGGGGCCCCTGCCCCCAAATCCCCGTCTATGATACATTTGAGTTACACTAGCTTTCTCAACACGTTCCCAAAGTTAGATATTTGCATTTTTCAACCATTAGTTTAAGCCCTCTTCTTTTGCAAAATTCTGGTTACGTGCAAACAGGCAACAACGATTTCAGATCTTTCATGCTACGATATCTTTGTCCCGCAAAAACTTCCTCTTTGGAAAAAATTTGATGACGTCATATCATGTGATTTGTGGTTTAGGCCCTCCTTAATCAAAAATTTGGGGTACGCCAATGAATTGGAGATCGCCCGAAAAATATTTTTGAAAACCTTTTTTTTTAGAAGAACGCTTGCGCCTGTGTCCTCGGTCCTTGGCCTTGGCCTCGAGCATTCCTGTCCTTGGCCTCGAGAGGTTCTGTCCTTGGTCTTGGCCTCGGATTTTTTTTGTGTCCTTGGCCTCGAGCCTTGTGTCCTCGACTCCACCTCTGATAATCATCGTAAAGCGCCCTTATCCAAGTACGCAACAACGTGACCAGGTTGTGGGTTGAAACTAGATCATGCGATCGGGGCGTCGTAAAAACGACGCCTTTACCCTTTTCAGCCACGTAGCCTATTGCTGTTCTGGTCACTCAAACCAGCTTAATCACAATTAATGCTTACAACAAACAACTGGACGTAAAATAAATGTCTGCAAAGGATTCAGAAACATGCTAATCAAAGAGCTGCACCCACGTAGCAAGATAACTCAGGATGATGCAACCATGATGCAACAATGCAATCAGCATGCATTTTTTAATAATTTTCACAACGGTTCGTTTCTACTGCTAGTATTTTTTACTGATTAATCGGGAGCAAGGGCGTGTTATCTTCATTTCATTTTTATATATGTTCGTTCAGAAAGACACTGTCCCTGTGAAATAAGAAACAAAAAAAAAATACAAAGAAGTTGATAAAAAAACACAACAATGGTCTTTCCAGTGATGGCAAAAAGTAGAAGTCAATACCCCGAAAAAATGGTGTAGTCATTGAATCTGCGGTTTCTCATAATCAGACGACATAAATAATTGGGGAAGGTTATCAGCTGTTACAAATGGATGATTGAGCTCAAGCGCTCTCTATAAACAAACCTATTTTAAAAGAAGAGCTATATTAATACTACAATAAGTTCGGGAAAGTGGATTTTCGGATAGGTGCAGTTGCCATTTTTTACTTAAGTTTTTTATGAAGCCAGAAAGCTTGTTTATTTTGATGTTTTGACATCGGTAAATACAGAAAAATCCTCATATAGATACCTTATTGGAACTTTTACCAATACAGTTTTAAAGGGGAGATGGCTGTATAAGTGTCATATGGGACTACTTTTGTTTTTTTCTTTATGTATTTTTTTAAAGACATTTGCGTAAAAATTGGCCAGTAGGAGGAAATTGAATTAACGTTGCAATTCGAAATAATTATTTGAAAATTTCACTTTTGTTTTTAATTTCTAAGCATTTTACTGAGCACTTCAAAATCGAGCGCAAAAAAATCGGGTTGTAGTTTAAAACACCTCATTGCTTCTGCTTCTTGAATTAGGAAGCGTTGCTTTTTCATTTCTCGATAACAAGTTTTGTGTTAATAAATAACATTTGACCAAAAATTACCATTAGGCATGAAACATGTCGCAGGATCACTAAAAATTGTAGTTAAATTTTTCACCATTTACATTATAGCAGAAGTTGTTTTTAGAATGTCCACGATTAAAAAATCAGATCCTAACTTTTGCTTTCTGAGGTGCGTTGCTAATTGAGAAAGTTTTATTTTTATATTTTGTCATAATCTTAACTTTGGCATTTGCATACAGCGGAGTGCTGATAATATGGGACCAGCTGTCCCATGATTGCCACTTGAACGCCATCGTTGCAAAAAAATCGACGGTAATTTCAGCCAAATTTTAAAAGGTTTCTTAAACTTTCTAGCTTTGTGATGAAAACACAAGCCTTCAACTAAACTTTGCATTCCCCCGTAAGTTAACATTTTTCTATTTCTGTATGAAACAGCATACTAAAACTAACCTCTCAAAATTTTTCAAACATCAAAAAAGTGAAAACCTTTTTTCTCTTCACCAATCATGCAAAATTTTCTTTTTAACCATTATGGCGTGATAGACTTAGCTAAAAATTAATATTCGCTGCGACACCGTTTCAATTATTGCATGCACAAAAAAGATGTTTAATTGGCCAATGCCACAACCAGTCCGGTATGTAACATCCTTCTCCTCTTATTTATGGAAAATTTCGACATTAATCATTAATCATTTTTTTTGTTAATTCAAAAGTTAGTGCGAAATGTAACCTTTTGCGGCAGTTCTAGCCCAGCCAACCCAATTTATTTACCATTAAAGATCCAATGGTGGGAATAACAGCAAAGCTTTTTTTTCTTGTTTAGGGTTCTTAAAAATAGATCTTAGGTTAATTTCAAAATATTCTTTTAAGTAATTACTGAAATTAAATCGTGCTTTTCTGTTGATCGTACCTTAGCGAAATTTTTCGGCCTTTTTTAACTGTAATGTATTTAAGTGTCGAAAAGAGGGGAGAGGACCTTGACTCCCAAAATCGAGTTTTTTTTGGTGGGCTAGACCTTGTAATTATTCGTTAACTCTGTGCGTGATTATTTTTTTTTTATGTACGTGCATTGTCAAATAATAATCAACTGCAAAGCGGCACAAATATAGTGGTTTGAAAAGAAATTTTAAGCTTATTTAAATCTAGAGTTTCTTGGTAAAATCGGAATTGAGAAAAGACTTTGCCAGAGGCAAAACCAAGCAATAATTGAAGATAATGAAGTTATTGCGTGCTTTACAGTGAGATTCACATCATCAAAAGCAAGCTCTAGCTGAACGGCAATTACTTGTGTAATTAGCCAAAATACGACTATATTCATAAGCAGAATGCCCTAATGCCGGTAGTATTTATACTAAAAGCCTAAGAGTGATATTTTAACTTGTTGTAAAAGTGAGCAAACAAACAATTTGTCAATGCAAAAGTAAACGTTTGAACGAAAGTTCCAAGTTTTGCTAGATATCTAGATTTATAGCAAATAGAAAGACGGTATAAGCTGCTCATTTTTCGTGATGAAAACAAGTTGAGGCTGTCCATTGTTAGATTTTTAGCTTTAAGTATTTTTAATCTTTGTCTGAAATTACAGTACGATGAAAATAAGCGGCTTGAAAGATGTTACCAAATCTATTTTCTATACCGCATGGAATTTTCAGAAAGAGTTTTAAAGTTCAAAAGTTACTTAACAGATTTGACATAAACTTTTTTCACCACTGTGAGGTAGCACGTCCCTCACGTATCTGCTTTCTCACGGTGAACTTTGAAACCTCGTGTGTGGTTTGAAGGATCGGGTGGGCTGCCAGGATAGGTTATGTGTGAATTTAGATGCCGATGAAACACTAGCCTATATAGGGAAAGCAGATATCTGAGGGAAGTGCTACCTCACAAATGTGAAAAAAAGTTTTAAAATTATCAGACAAAACTAGTGATTGATTTTTTAACGTTTTTACAATTGCGGACTTTTAGACGGGATTTCCTTTGCAGAGAACGCCGGACAAAAATACTCCAAGCACTCCCCTCTCAATGTGGCCTTGTTTGCTAGAATGCTGCTTGTGGTCAGTTAAACAAAACATTTCGATGCAATTTTTTACAGTACCGCGGTATTATTGGGTTATTTGATGGAATGGGTATAACCTACGCAATGTTTAGTGCTGCTTAGATGTAGCACAATAGGTAGACAAAATGTTAACTTATAACATCAATATTCTAGTGCTTCACTTTGGGATGACTATCGTACAGGATGGCATAAGAAAGGAAGTAATTCACTTGAAACCATGAACTCGTCCAGTTTAAGTTTTTCAATGTAAGTTATTTCAGTGCTGTAACTGCATGTTAGGGAGATAAGTACACTGTACACTTGTACAGGTTTAGTACCAAGTGGCGATTTTCAACTCACTAACGTGATAATACTCGACGGCAAAAACAATAAAGCTTACAGAATGTCAATCAAATCATTAAAGTACTTTTATTTTCCATCCAAACTCTATCTGTTTTTGATTTCTTTTGGATTGGGTAGTTTTTGCTTCTTGGAGCCCTCCTAAGTGCTGCCGCATGCTTTATTGCTCTGCTCTTCAATATAAACAAATCAAATCAAATCTTTCATTATACTCGCTGGATTACGCCGAAGCATGTAACGAGTTGGCGGGGCCCAACTCCGCGTCATTGCGCCCGGGCAACACAGCTCTTTTCAAAGAAATGTCGCAGCGGTGGCGAGCCGTTGGCAACACTGTGTTCGATTTGACCGGCTCGAGATTTGAACCTCAGACCTCCAGCTCGAGAGACGAACGCGTTACCGCTCGACCAATTGACCGTCTATCTTGAATTGCAACGATGCGTTACTGAAACGAAAAATAAAATGAACTAAACAAACTTGACGTTCTTGGTCAAAATATGAATAAAATGAAGCAATTATATAAGTTCGATACTGAATCAAGTATATATTTTTTTCGCTTAGAAATACTGATAAAACAACCCCCTCAAAGCAACCAGATTGGGCTTCTGCAGTTTCAATATGACGTTGTACACGATGTACAGTTGTCATTAATACTGTAGAATCGCTTTCAAAATCTGGATTGCACCGAACTGCCAATTAAGCTTAGTCATGACATCGTTAAGACATTTACCAACAAGGAATTCAAATAATAGATAAAAAGCATTCTGTAATTTATTCAAGTCAAAATGGTATTTGCATTTTCAAAACTTTTATTATTGTTATTTACTGTACTGCAGATGCTGTTGTTCGTGCACAAAAACGAAACATTCCGGCAGGGTTCTCAGGACTCTTGTTGTAATCTTCAATATTTTGTTTTGGGTAAGTTGCACACTTTTGCCTTATCTTTAAAGGAAGACGGCATTGGGATTATTACTCTTCGTAGTTCAGCAAATAGAGTGATGGGTTAGTAAACAAAAAAATTGTAAGTACTTATTTATTTCCTTTTTTTAGATTAGCCTACTGATGATGAACTAAGTTAGCTCGAAACATTTCAAAAAACATTAACTGCAAAGATGTTTTCTTTTTACGGACAATTAGCAAATTATTTTGCTTCGTTAAAAAAATACTGCTCGAGATCGGTTCTATTAAAGATATGAGAACTATATTTGAGGAAATAAAAAGGTGCCCCAAACCTTGTTCTATAATATTCCACCGCTTATCCACGAAAATAGATTTATTCCGTTTGATTCCGTACCATTGGCAATCCTACATTTTGAAAATTCGTGACATCAAAAAAGGATGTGGAACACTGGAACAAGGTTAGGGGCAAATTTTTATTACCTGAAGTTCTTCAACAAAACCGATCTTGAGCAAATGCACTAAATAATACAAAATTAAGTAGTAATTAGCGCCAATTGCAGATTATTTTCAAAAATTGGTAAGGAGTACGGAACAATCCTCAAATTTGACATGATCTGCCTATTTAAGAGAGTCGATCAATTAGCTATTGTTTGAGTTCAAGATGATCGAACAAAGAAAAAAATAATAACGAGGGGGAAATCTATAGAGGTTCTCGATAATAACATGCAATCCGATACAACTATAGGCACCCAGCCAATTAACAGTCGGAATAAAAATCACAGATAATGATTAAAAGTTTCAAGGCCAAAGTTAAATTCTTCAAGTGCGATTAGAAGTTTTGAAAAATTGGAAAACTTTAATACGTTTTTATGTGAACAAAATTTCCGCTAAAGTCAGACTTGGCAACAAATTGGTTCAATGCATCGTTATCATTGAATTTTTCAACACGGGTCAGTTACAATCAATTATGGTAAAATCGAAGCACATATAGAGATATCATTTAATAATTAATGGTAGTAAAAGCCATTAAAAACGTAAAAACTGGGGGCCACGCAGTTTATTGCAGTGTGGACGAGAGATTGAGTAGCATATACTCGCACGGTAATTTTTACAAACATGCTTTGCCTTAGTTCTTCGGATGCGCCATCATCAGTGTTGCAATATGGCTGATGACAATTGAACCTCTTACAAGAACATTCCATAGCAGTCTTCCCATACTGGACACAGGTACAAACATGAATATTGAATTATTCTGAGAAATTGCTAGTATTTTGCTGAAGCGTTTTTACTGGCTATTGATCAAGCCCTTCATTCTTTTTTCTAGCTCTACCGCTTTTTTTTCTTGAGTTTTGCTGGGTCAGCAGCTTTAAATTCCTGAGCCACCACTATTCACGTTTTTCTATCAATCCAAACCATCTAAGCTGATATTTGTCAATTCGGATACGTACTGCAGTTGCTCGAGTCTTGATGTTTAAAAATTTATGAACCAGAACTTTCACGGTATTTGTAATCAAATTTATTGCATGCGATGACACGATGACCGGAGTAAGATGAAATAGGTTTGTGTGCCTTTGAAATTTTGTTGTCGCTGGCCGGCGTTGATTTCCATCGAGTTGCAATGAAAGAAAATATAAATCTGCGCTACTGCACTGTTTTTTTGTTTTTTTTTGTGGTATGTATATTTTTTATTGTCGACCAAAGTTGCAATGCTATTTAAAATACATTTTTGAAGCAATGGTGAAAAAAATAAAAAAGAAAAAGCAGCAAAACCTTTTAAACACACCAAAACTATAAATCGCTTAAAATGTAATTGACCTGAAATTTTTGAAATGAATAAACCAATTGAGAAGGAAACTAATTCTGATATCACCAGGCAACAACACCATTGAAGCGTTTTTGCGTGATTGCAATAAAGATTGGTACCGGTACTTAATTCTAAAACTGCACACCATATTGGTTTTTAGCTCTTATCATCGCTTTAGTCGTCGGAATTTTATTTCTGTTCTCTGCCTTCATAGGCACGTGCGCTGCGCATCGAAAAAGGAAACTACTTGCTGGAATAGTAAGTTGATTTCTACAGATCAAAGGCTTTCGTTTCATTTCGTACAAAGATCCTTTTTTCATTTATTAAGAGCAATGTACTAAGATAATTATTATAATAAGCTATTGACAGTATTCAGAGTCTTATAGACACAATCAAACCTTTGATTAACAGCTTAAGACATACTATTTTGGAATCGGCATTCTGCTTTTATTCCTCGTCAGTATAGCTAGGACTACAGGTATGAACATGAGCGTAGAAAGGCAAAAAATCGCAAATTAACCACATCATAACACAATTTTTTTCCAAAATTATTAAGTAGGCCTAATCACAATATTACAAGAGATAATTATAATAGTTTCATACGAAATAATTTCCAATAGCATGACTTAGACAGTTGTGTCGTCCAATGTCAGGGCTTTTCAGTAAGGCTAGCAAGGCCAAGAGGACAAACATCACCAATGACAAAATATTCAAAACATGCATCTAATCGCTTTAGTTTCATTGGGTAAAGATTTTTCAGTTAAGATTTACTTATTTTGTAAGCTAGTCAGTCGTTCTTCTGAAAGATGTAAGGTAAGATTTGTACTTTAGTCGGTAAAGATTTGATTTATAGCAATAGTTTCATTTGGTAAAGAATTAATTAATGGCTTTAGTTTCATTGGGTAAAGATTTTTTAGTTAATATTTACTTATTTTGACTAAAATTGACTGAATGATGGGTAAAAAATTTATGTATTATAAACATAATCAGTTAAAATTTATTCATTGATTGATCAATTGGTAAAGATGCATGTTTTGAATATTTTTCTCACTGGTGATCTTTGTCCTCTTGGCCTAGCTACCCTTACTGATTAGCCCTGACATTGGACGAAACAACTGTCTAAGTCATGCTATTGGAAATTATTTTGAATTGAACTATTATAATTATCTCTTGTAATATTGTGCATAATATACTTAATAATTTTGGAAAAAAAATTGTGTTTTGATGTGGTTAATGTGCGATTTTTTGCCTTTCTACGCTCATGTTCATACCTGTAGTCCTAGCTATACTGACGAGCAGGCGCGTAGCCAGGAATTTGCAGTGGGGGGAGCTGTTTTGGAGGCTGGAAACAACATCAATTGATCTTGGCCCAGATTTTGATCGGTCTTCAATCAGATTGAGTTGGTTTTTTGTCCAAAGTTATGTGATCTCCAAAAAAAAAAAAAAAAAAGGTCTTCTCTGAAATCGAGACGGTTTTTCTCTCCAAAGTTAGGTGATCTCCAAAAATAAAAAAAAGGTTTTCAGCCAGGCTGCAACCCAGTTTTTCTGATCCAAATCACATCAGGTTTTTGACCAATTTTCATCGCCAATACCAAGGGGGCTATATTTGTTTTTAGTGCAAAAATCGGCCTCAAAAGTGCTAAAAACAAAGTATTTTGCATACTCTTCAGGCCAACGGGGGGCTGCTGCCCCCCCCCCATCCCTGGCTACGCTACTGTTGACGAGGAATAAAAGCAGAATGTCGATTCCGAAACAGTATGTCTTAGGCTGTTAATCGAAGGTTTAATTCTGCCTATAAGACTCTGGATACTCTTTATAGCTTATTATTATATTTTTTCATTCGTTTAGCTAGAGCAAAGTTATAAACGGACCGATAAGTACAGACCCTAGCCCGAAAAGTGATTTATTTGATGCCAAAAACCAGGATCAAAAAGCCCTCAAGTTATTGTATAAGTTAGACCCAAGTGTACGGTTATTACTCCTGTGCGGTTAAAATCAAACTATTTGTGATGCAAGAATAATAATTGTGCGGTAATAATAGCATTGATGCTAAAAGGACGTCGTTATTCAGTATTGAAAAGTTATTTTAATTACGCGTTTATAGCACCAAAAAAGGATAAAACACAAAGCAAGTTCTTAAATGAAGCCCTAATCACTCTTAAACCCGAACCCAACCTGAAAAGCCCGGCCCAACTTACAAACAACTCTGATTCTTGCGCATGAGCCAGGCAATTTGCGTGGGTCTTTGATCATAATCGCTGTATGCGATGATTTGTCCGGGAGAAGCGAATTTCGAAACTTCAGTGAATCAAATTTCCAAAACGAATGTTTTTCATTTTTTTTTTACCTCTGGGCGCGCTAGCTCAGGTTAGGATTTTTATTAAACCACACCAGCGCAAAACATCTCTTTTGGTTCTGAATGCACTTTTTTCGTCCGGCTGCTGGAACACTTCGACGGTAGGCTCCTTAAACTCAATGAAAAATTAGCGCGAAGTATTTTTCCCAAAGACACAATGACACGCTTCTTGTTTGGGTTCCAACCGTGAGCAGCCATCAACCTTTCAGTCACTAACGGACGGTCTGTCACTGAGCTGCACTATCGCCTACAGCAGTAGATCATATAGACTTTACTGAGCTTGCAAGACAGTCTAACCATAAGCTCTCTTTTAGTAGACTGGAAACTGACAGATTTGTGTTTTTTCTTCACGGTTCACTTGTTGTAGATTTTGCCGATTCGTCCAATCAGCATGACGTTTTTCTTTACGGTTCACTCGTTCTATGAATATGTCCAACTAAATCCGTCAAATACACGTGACCGCAAAAAAACGTCTCAATAACAAGAGTAAATTTTTTTTCTTCTTTGCTCTTCTCTTTTTCTCCGCTCGTCTGTTTCTTGTCTACTAAATAAAGAGGATAATTGTGGCCTAACGGTTGAAGTTTTTATTTAACCTTTGAATATAAGTAATTGTACCGGTGTTATGCAAAATTATTTTTTTATTCCAGTCAATTACTTCAACGATTTTCCTTGTGATTACTGAGGTTGTAGGCTGGGTGCTAATTCTTCAGAACCATGACAAAGTAAGAGCTGCAGTGATGTACATTGTAGTCATTTTGTGACAGACGAAAATGTAATTGTTTCTTACTGCTGCTGTTGATACAAAACCATCCCAGTATCAGAAACCAGATGTTATGGCGCAATCAAAAAGATTTTCTTTGAGCTCAAGATTATTATTTTTTGCTGAAACATTTATCTGTATAATTTTTCAAAACTTTGTGAGATCATCATGCAATGCATTGTTCTGCAAGTACTCTTCATGCATCAAACAGTGTGAAACAATCTAAATCTAGCACTTAAACTGTAAAACGTTGGTTCGAGAAAACGCTTTTATTGCGGCTCTCGGACCCATTCTGGAATGAAAATGCTAGATATCTATGGAGGGAAGCTAATTATCAACGAGGGACGCGTCTCTCGATTCGCGTCCTCTCTACAATTTAAAAACTGCTTAACTTTTAAAAACCTTACGTTTCCTGGTTGCTTTTCAAAAACAGTATCAATGCCTTATTTTGAATATAGATAGTTTATGAAACTGATCGGTGGTTTACTGAGGTTTTTATCACTCACGTCAACGACAATGCCAAAGCAAATTTGGTTCATCATATTGAAACATCAGTAAGTATAAAATAAAGAAAATGTAAAATTGCTGTCAATTGATACTAGCCATTTATTTGTAGTCTGTTCCATTTTTTTTTCATTTTGTGAACTACAGTAAAGTATAAAATGTTTTCAAACCAAATTTGTATGATAAAAGTTATGATTTTTTAAAGCAACTGTACCATAGAGATGAAATTTATCAAGCCAGAATGGCAATTACAATCTTTAAGATTCATTTTTTCAGTGTATTGAGATTCTAACTTTTTCAATTGTAGTTCATGGTCTACATCTAACTATTAAACCTATTTTGCAGTTGCAATGTTGCGGTTTAGTAGGAAATGTGGACTACAAATACAAGCTGGAAATTGCACTCGGTATTCCTGAATCTTGCAAGGGCGATTTGATGGTATCAGGAGAGATTTACACTCGCCCCGTGTATACTAAAGTAGGTCAACAATTTTTACGCGCATATGTAATTGTTCTTCATGCAGTGCAACGAATTAATCTTTTACTTATTCCAAACTTGGTCTAAATTTATATTACTCCTGAAGTGAAACAGGCAGAACTAATTTAATAGTTCTCAGAGACATCATGTTTTACAATCCTACTTCCTGTGACAACATCCTAATGCTGTCTCCTCGTCTAAATGGGTAATCGTTTCAACCCAAATGACGCTGATGAGGCGGAGTCGCAATCACGGGAGCATTCCTGTGTTTCGAAGTCAACGGACTTCATCATCAACGTGAAGAGTAGTTGACACAGAGTAAGGAATTTTAATCCTTGAATTAAGCTAACTCTACTGGTTTAAATTTGTTTCAGCGCGAGTTTTAACTTTTGCGAATGTTCATGCACAGATTTGCGCAAGTGAAAAAAAGGGTATAAGAAAACTTATAACGCAGAAGATCTTGAATAAAAGCTTTTTTACATGTTTGATTTCTATTAGTTGCATTTAAATAGAACATAAAAATCGATTCAAAGTTGTAAGGTGGAATAAACTTAACAACTTGTAATTGCTTCATTAAACTTAAAACGGAATGTGATGGTACGTTGTATTGTGTCACTAGGCACTTCTTTTCTCCCAACGAAAGGCTATGGTTCGATGCTTTTGTAAAATCTTATTTCATGATTATTTTGATAGGGCTGCTTAAGCAAACTCAATGAGTTCGTTACCTGGATTCTTAAAAACTGGCCTGTTTCCCTATGTGTTTCTGTGTTATTATGCTTTGAACTCCTGGATTTTATCGTTGAATTTTTATATATCACATATTTAGGTAAGTTGCTATTGCTTTATTGCTCAATGTTTTTCTGTCATGTGCAACTGATTGACAAAATATAGTTTGTGTAATCCACCATTATTAGCTACAGAGGGAGGCAACAGCTGAGCGCTAGAGATCAAATGGTTGTTGAATGCTGGTTCGATTCCCAAACTGGCAATGCGTAATTGTGTTTTTGGGAAAGAATCTTTACGCTTTTTCCAATTGGACCCAATCAGTCTATTAGTTGCTTTTGTTGCTATTGTAGCGCATATTTATCCTTCTATCACCGGACAGCGTCAAGCGCTAATTATTGAACGATCTACGCACTTTCATTGCAATGACTACTTCGTGGCTGGAGAAATCTGCCACAGCTTAGAAGTTTCCAATGATCCAATGTTCCTGTGGATTTCTTCGAATTCTTGTTCACTGAATTTACTGCTTGTTCGAAGCCACCAAGCAGAGATGATCGTCATAAAGCGTCTTATCCAAGGACGCAACAACGTAACCAGGGTGCGGGTTGAACCCACATTATTCGATCAGGATCATCGTAAAAACTTGCAAACTCAACCCCCCAAAAGGATGCTCAACGTTAATGTGGTTTGGCGGGCGTAGAGTGATCGGTTCATCTGCATGAATAGAATGAATTGATTGAAGATTACTCGGTCTTATTTTTTCTGGGCGCAAAAATGTTTACGATGGTTGCAACTACGCTCTCTCTCTTTTTCCCGCCATTATTTCTTAAAGTTCGCATGGGTTTGAACCAACACACAATGCTATTCTACCATTATTTTTCAATTGCAGGCTATTTTAGCAGCCAAGATCTTTTATGTATACAGTATTTAATGATTTTTTTGATTGGGATAGAACGACCATATACAATAGTTTATCAAGATAATGTGAACATCGTATACAATGTGCAGTAGCACGTTTGATGAATCAATTATGCAGCAGTTGCAGTATGTACAGCAATTTTCGAAAATTTAAATTCCAAACTATGCATTATTCTTAGTTCGACGACGAAATTTCAGCTACATTGATGAAGATGACAGCGATGAAGATCACGAAGAATCAGATCTGTTCAAGTAACAATTGATTTTCAAGTTTTTACTTATGTTACAGTAATTGAACGACCTTTGGATTCTATATTAAGCTTATTTACAACATTTTTTTGGTAGAATCTTAAAAAATCCCACGCATCAGGAATCTTGGTGCTCTAAATAAGCAGCTCAAACCGCATAAAAAGTCCCTGCGCTTACTAATTCACGCGAAAATATTCAAATCTATTCATTGTGTTGCAATTTTTTGTGTATAATAATCGATTTTTTGTGCAGTTCAACTGAGGCGATGACTACAAGAAGCATCAACAAATTTGGAAAATCATTTGCATTTTTTCAAGGTAATTTTGTCTCGAAAGCAGCATCATTCTTGGTTTCTGAGAATATTTTTTTGCTAATTTCTGTTACCCTCATTGCGCTGTTAAGACTGCTAGCCTAAATTATGGCGCTGTAGTAGGCAGCAGATTATATAATATTTGCTCTTACTTTTCATTATCGAGCACTTTTTGACACCTTGATATCAACCACAGACTGCTACCGCACGTACACAATAATTATTGTATGATATGTTTTTTTGTATTTGTTTTTCCAGTTAGATTCGTATTGATAGATTGATACTGGTAAAGGTGATGTTTACAGTACTCCATGTTTGAATTTTTGCTGGTTTCAACCTAAAAAATTTTTTCAGAATTGCCTTTACCGAAATTGTACCGAATAGTAAAAAATTCACAGACTAGCAAGTTTGGAATTCATGTTAATTTCAACGACGTACGAAACTGTCACGTGGTGATGTACGTGGAGCCGAACTCAAGTGCAAGTTTAGCTGGAGTCACTATTGGATCGCAGATAATAGAGGTAAAGATTCTTTGCTATAATATAAGTAATTAAAGTAAAGAAATTTTGAAAAAGACTATTACAAGCTGTAGTTAAACTTCACAAAATAATAACGTTATCACCAAATTCACAACGCTTGTGAGTTTGACATCTTTCACCAAAAAAGGACATCTGGTTCCATAATCTATAGTGCCTTTGACCTGCATTGGATTTGGAAGACTTTAGTCTTTTAATCTAATAATGTGCTGTAGATGCTACAAATGAGACCATTTACTAAGGAAGTATCTGAATTTGTCATACAGGAACCAGGAGATACCAGCTGTTGGTAAAGCAGTAACGTATATGTCTCCAGAACGGGAGAACGTAGGTTCAACTCTTGGGCTGATCAAGTTGGACACAGTATATTGCCATTGCTGCAATAAGTCTTCGAAAGGAGCTGTGTTGCCCGTTGCAATGACACGGAAATCGGTTTTTTAAAATTGTTACAAGTTTTGGGGTAAAACAGCGAGAATAACAACAGAAATAAACAATAAAAAACCAAAAAAAATCCAAATTACTCCAAAAAAAAAAAAAGATTTTTGTGTGTATTCCAGATTAACGGAGTTATGGCCCAATACGCCTTGTTGGAAGAAATTGAAGCCGTAATTTCTTTGGCAAATTACGAGCTACGCTTACTTCTGGCGGATGAAGACACTTGCACTCTTTATCAGGATCACAAAGTCTCTATCAACTTAAGAAATTTGGAAGGTAAAGCAGTAAACTCGTAATATTTTATAAATGAAAGAGCTATTAGGTCAGTATATTTTAGTGGTTACAAATTTTCTCTCTCTAAAACATTGTTCTCAAGAAGCTATATGTTCCAATCGTAGCCACTACAACAAATTACAGATACCAATATGTTGGATTCAATATCACGCAAAGACGCGTTGTTATTCCTGTATCTGTATTTTTTCTACATCTTTTCAAAATGCAGCAATTACTTCGGTGTGAAGTAACATTCATTGGACAAAAGAAATCATCCAAGTTATTGAGCGTATAAACATTTTTCTGAATTGAACGAAAAAGCTGACAAGGCATATTCTCTATAGTTTATTTATTTATTTATTTGCTTAATTTTTCTGTAAAAACGGTAATCGATTACTAAAACATGACTGCTAGTAGCGTAAAGATTGAAATTAACCTGAAAAGGTACTTTTAAGGTGTCACAAGAAACGAACTGGAATACCGACCACGTTTGTGTACAGTTGAAAGAGTGCAATCGGGATTTGGATTTAGTTTGCTCTATTCGGAGGATAGAGAAGGAGAATTTGTTGAAAACCTTACTCCAAATGGGCCCGGGCATCTGGCAGGTGCAAAAAACTAATTAAATCAAATGTTTTATTTTTCTCGCAGCATTTCGCCGAAACGTGTACAAGTTGGCGGGGCCCAACTCCCTACCGTTGCACCTATAGGCAACACAGCTTCTGTGGAAGGAATGTTGCAGCGGTAGCGAGTCGTTGGCCACGCTGTGTCCGATTAGACAGGTCCAAGAATTGAACCTTAGAGCTCCTGCACCAGAGACAAACGCGTTACCGCTCGACTAACTTGGCCGGTTACCGTTCTGGAAGACAAAACGTCAACAAATTATTCATCTACTACCATTGTTGCGCTAATTTCAATGCTTCTCACAAAAAGCAAAAATCCCTCAGTCTTATGCATATCTAGTAAACGTCATGAAAAATTTTTTCAAGCTTGTGTTTTTTCTTAGGCCTAAAGGTGGGAGACCGGATCATCGAAATAAATGGAGAAAATATTGAACGTGAAAAGTCTAGCAATGTTGTAAAACAGATAAGAAAAAGTGGGTCCTCGGTCACTCTGCTAGTTGTGGACTCAAAAACAGATGGATTTTTCCGGTAGATTTTGGGCAAAATAATGTACATTTATAATTTACATTTTTGCTATTCTTTTTGTATAATTGCACTTGCGGTAGCTTCCAGCAAGACTATCTCTGATTGTAGCTTGTAGCTATTGTCTTTATTATCTTAGCAGAAACATCTAATTCTTGATATTTAAGTATCTAAACCAGAGATGGAACCGGTCAGGATTTTCTCGACCCGACCGGTAAATTTCAAAATCATCGCCGGTTGACCGGCCGGTCGACCGGTTTCTGATCGGCCCGGTCGACCATTTTTTTTACAGAAGATTTTTCTTCACTGTTCAATATATCTAATGAAAAATTTTCAAAGGGGGGGCATGGGTGAGGTGTTAAAATTTGTACGACTCAATTTTAAGATCTTTTTTGGTTTGAATGACCTGTTTTGAGCAGCACAAAACGTGCACAAAATAAGCATAAAAAGCACCGGAGGGCACAAGTTAAATTATTAGACGTTCTCTCTAATGATATTTTGCAAAACGCCAAAAAATAAAGTTGCAGTTTTTATAGGTATTGATGATAGATTATTTGCAATTTGCCGAGCAGCAAACACTTGACTTTTTTTTGTCAGTGCTGCCTTTGCAGTTACAAAAAGATAATTGAGAAAAAAATAACATCAGAAGATAGGTAACAGTAAAAATCATATAAACATCACAATACTTTTTCTATTTTACCCAAAAACATTAAAATGATAAAACAATAACATTTATATAATATTGAAAAATTATGTCACTAACAGCGCGAAAAAAAAGAATACTGAAAAAATTATGTCACTAACAGAGTGAAAAAAGAATACTGAAAAATTATGTCACTAACAGCGTGAAAAAAATTAATATTATTCATAACAACTAGGCTGCTTCACTAACAGTTTGAGAAAGTATGAAAAGGATCTATTGCAAAACATTATGTACTGGAAAAGGTTTTTAGCTCCACAGAGATTTACGGACGGAGCAATTAATATAAATCTCTGTAGAGCTAAAAGCTTTTCAAGTAGATAATGTTTTGCAACATATCCTTTTCATACTTTCTCAAACTATTAGTGAAGCAGCTAGTTGTTACGAATATAATTAATTTTTTTCACGCTGTAGTGACATAATTTTTAATATTATATAATATTATTGCTCCATCATTTTAATGTTTTTGGGTATAATAGTACAAGTATTGTGATGTTCGTATGTTTTTACTGTTACCGATCTTCCGCTGTTATTTTTTTTCTCATTTATCTTTTTGTAACTGCATAGGCAGCACTGCCGAAAATTGTTCTGAAGAAGCTTTCCGGCTTGAGAAGCGAAACGTCAAACCAATAAATAAACTCATCGGTAGTACGAAGTGGTTATGAATAACTATCCCAATGAACGAAACGCGTCCGTTATTTTCATTGAAAACACTAAACTGTTATGACATTGGCTCGAAAACAATCGAAATATGATGTACCCCAGCAGTTTGAAGAAATGCTGCTACTTCAGAGCAAGCCATGGCTAGTTAGATAATAGATACAAAAAAAAAGAGGTATGTCTTTCTTGCCCAGTGTAGAGTGTGGTAAATTTACGTTGAAACAAGCTTTTTAAAGCGGCAAGATTTTAGCATGTAGTAAAAAATCTGAAATCTGCGCCACTTCTACTCTTAAGCTGATTAAAATGATGCTAAAATGCCAGGTAGCGCAAGCTTGTTCCACATGCATGCTTTATTAGAATCTGATTATGCGATTAAAGTATAATTTGCACTTTATTGCTTTGTGCCGTGGCCCAAAGTCGGAAGGCATGGCACAATACTCCCACCCTAAATACGTCATTGGATGTGCATGTCTTAATGGTCACAGCATATTAGTCACAGCTTGAAACCATTCAACAAGTGTTTTTGAAAGGTGTGGTTTGTTAATACTGTTTTTTTATAAAAAGTTTTATTTATGATAAAATATATCAGTATATTTCGGTTGGTGCTTAGATGTCTTTTAGTTGCCAGAAAGGAGAATTCGACCGGTTTTTCAACCGGCTTGACCGGCCGGTCGAAGAAATCGAACCGACCGGCAACCCGACCGGTTTCCATCTCTGATCTAAACCTTGATATTTTGTATTCATGATATTACTTTTTTAATATTTGACTGTATTTTTTGCAGAAAAAAGGCAGTTACTGCAACAGCGTCTTTGGATGCCAACTTTTTTGCTGGTTACGCTATTAATGGAATAAGCTTACCAATTGAAGGAGGAGGTAAGATTACTCTCAAAGAAACAGATAGAATTCACTTTGGTGGAGTTTAATTACATCAAGTTGCTGACCCGCCGAGATACTGTGCTTTAGTTGTCTGTTGAAATTATGTAATTTTCTCAAAATTGCTTAAAACTCTCTTAAATTTACGATTTGTTCTTCAGTTTCATCAAGCACCTCTAACGACGTCAAGCCTCGTTATTGTCGTCTCACAAAAAGACCTGGAGAAGAATATGGCCTTTACATTGCCATTGATAGCCAAAGAATTGGATTGGTAATCAGTACAACGCAGTTTTACTTAAAGTTTGTCGTGTAATGCAGGCTCTGATGTCTGAACCCATAGTAAAAGTTAAATTAGCAGTTGAAATATATTCAAGATCTTTGATTGCTGATTAGCATACTGTTGCTGCATTATTTCTTAGTAATTGCTACTTTTTGATTATTCAAATATCAAGCTTACCATTGTACTTCCTCCCGCTCCAGAGTATTCCACATTAAGTAATTACTATACCTACTTGATCATTCAGATAAATATCAAGCCACCACCATGCAGTACTTCATATTGCCTTAAAGGCGGTGAATCATCCAGCCAGTTTCGGTGGTTTACAATAGCTAAAATTCAACTATAATTTTTGATATTTTTTGTTTGGATTTAGGGGCTGCGGTTGCAAAGATATTCAACAAATACAAAAAGATATCCCCACGAAAAAAGTTTTTGGAAACTCTGAGTTTTGTTCTTCCCGCCAAAACCACAGTAGGCCTAATAGTTTACAGAACTGTGGTTTAGGTTAGGCGGGAAGAACAAAACTCAGACTTTTCAAAAACTTTTTGTCGGAGGATATCTTTTTGTATTTGTTGAACATCTTTGCAACCGCAGTCCCCTAAATTTAAACAAAAATTATCAAAACTTATAGTTCAATTTTAGCTATCGTAAACCACCACAATTGGCAGGATGATTTACCGCCTTTAACGACTTTTCCAAAACTTGTTGAATTTTTGATGTTTACCCGATTTTTTGTTTTTTCCTGAAAGGTAATTCGATGGGTTGATTGTGGTGGGGCGGCAGATCGAGCTGGATTGAGAATCGGCGATCGCATTGTCGAAGTGAATGGGCAGAATGTCGAATACGTTTCACACGCACGACTGGTTGAACTGATTAAACAGACCAAGCGAGCAACTGACATTGTCGTCGTGGATGAAGATTATGATCAAGTTTATAAAAGGTGAGAATACTCGTACATTGAAATTCTAGTTTATTCGGTCTAAGTAAAATTGTGACGGTGCAAGAGCATTTTTAGTTTACATTGGGAGTAAAATTGTGACGGTGCAAGAGCATTTTTAGTTTATGTTAAACTGAAATTCGGTACGCCTTACCAGCGTACAAGCTGCCAGTTAGTTAAAATAAACAAAGAATGCGCTTGTATTTTTATGATTTCACTTACCGTTTTGATCAGGCGTAATGCTTCAAATTTATTATATTACCACGTGTTATGCTATTTGTTGTTTACTGTGAATATGATTTAACATTTGCGGCAAAACAGCAAAATCCCAGTTTAAGTTAATCATCAGTCATCAGATGGATCAGAACTGCTATTGAAACAAACTTTATTTCTCGATATTTATTAATTCAAATATGATTTGTTACAATCATTCAATGAGATCAAATGAATAATCAGAACTCAAGAACTAGAGAAAAGTGAATTTAAGAACCTAGCGAACCCATGCAAGGTCTTTTGTGATTTCTGAACCGAGAGAATCTCTTACGCTAATCAAGTGTTATGCATCAATGTCAGAATTCATTTCACAGCGGTTCAAGATTACCTGCTAATAGTCCGTATTCGATTGGATACATTTATGATAATATCTGAGGTTGTGCATGCTGTTAATTATAGAAAAACGCCTCGATTGCGCCGAATTTCTAAGGATCAAGATGACTTAGGATTTGTTTTTCGCTACTCTTCTTCTAAAGGTGGATACTACGTCCATGAAGTAAGCGCAGGAAAACCAGCTGAACGAGCAGGGTTAAAAGTAAGTTGCAGGAGTCAAGGAACTCGGTCAAAATTTTTGTCATTTAGTTCCGTAAAATTCGGGCAGGGAAACCAAATTTTCTCTTTGTCCTTCCTGTTATTCTTCATTTTTGGAGTTAAAGGGCAGCATTACAAAAATGATCTCGAACCTAAGTCTGGCTTGAACAAAAAAAAAATTAAAGCACTGAAAACTTAAATCTTTGAAAGCTGGATTCAAATAACTCAAAGTACATGTCTACCGTATTGTTGGATTTGCCTTTAAATTTTAATTGCCACTTTAAACTTTTGCTCAAAACGGAGTTGGATTCATGTTTGCTTTTTTAATAGAGCCTCGAGTATTCTGAAAACACGTCTTCCGGAAATGACTTGAATATAACTTCCACTTCTATCTTTGACATTGAGGTGAAGCAACGCCAGTGGGAGTGTTTTGCGACATTCTTTGTTGCACACATCAAAATTGTTCATTGCAAAGCAAACATACTCATATTTATTTAGGTTGGAGACCGAATTATCCAGATCAATGGCACAAGTATCGAAGGAATTGAGGAAGACAATGCTTTTGACCTTCTAAAATCTTCTGAGAGAGAAGTTGTATTCCTGGTGATTGATCCCAGCTCTGCAAAGCATTATAAACGTATTGAAGAGTTTAAAAAAGTTGTAAGTTCGACTGGAGAAATCTGTATTTCCTGTAAAACACATATGCTTTTGTTCTATTCTGAATTAAAGATGTAGCAAAACTGCAATGACATGCATTGAGATTTTTCGTAAAGATCCTTTAACCTTTATTTTTCTCATTCCTTTTTGAGTTCTAGTACGTAGTTCAACCAGAAAAAAGTGGCTAAAACGACAGATTTTTGATGAACTTGATTATTTTCTCGATACTATAGGTATAGGCTGGCCTACTAACTGTTCTTCCGGTAGAAGGCACACGATTAGCATAACGCTAATTTATTACCTTGACGTTTCGCTCAGCCGAAAACGCCGAGCATCTTCAGAAGTTGAGTTGGAGGAGTGTCGAGCACTCCTCCAATACTAGCACAAACAGTTATACATATCGCAATATCTAAAATATCAAAATAAATATCAAAACATCCGAATAAATTAAGTGAGTTATAGATGATTATGACGTCATAATGAACAACTTGCGAGTTAGGACTAATTCAATAAAACGTATTAAAACTAATTCAATATTGATTATTTTCTGCTAATACTGTTGATTATTTAAAAAGGGCTTGAACAAAGTGGATCACGATGCGATTTCTATACCAGAGGAGCCAGTCTTTGTACGACAAGACCAGAATTCTGATACTGACTCTTACTCCACTCGAGCAACCAGTTTAAGTCTAGCAGATTTCATCTCAATGGCGGAAACGAAAAGTTTTTCTTCTTTTGGTAGAACCTCAACGTCGAAGTCAATGACTGGTATGGAAGCTATTATAAGTGATTTGGGTGGTAATTTTTCAAGCAGCATACTTTATGATTAAGCAAAAAGCGAAGATGTACGTAATTTGGAATTCGGTAACTATTACGTGGGGGAAGGAGGATTCATCCAAAATTAAAGCGCCACCGTCCCTTCCTCGCTAGTGAAGCTCGATAAATATGGATCAGTTAATCAACTTTTGAAAACTGCCTCCTGGTGAATTAATTCATGGATCAATGATGTAACATTTTGAGTTGTATGATGCAGTGACTGCTTTAGACGGCTTTTTTCTGGAAATGTGAGACACGGTTTTAAACAAAATTTTCTGTGCTTCAAAAAAAATGTGGTTATTAACTTACAATTTTTCGAGTATACTGTTTAAATATTGTTAATGGATCGTAGATTTGACTCCTCCGCGCCAATGTGTAGTTCACAAAGAGGAAGAGGATGATTACGGATTCTTTTTGGCAATAGATCGGAACAGAAAAGGTCAAATCATAAGAAGGTAATGATTTTTTCGTTTGGTGACCACATAAAAAACACAAAGTACCAGTACTTTACTTTTCCTATATTCTTGAATTTTTTGGCCTAAGTGTAGCAGATTGCTTGATCATCATTAACTCTACTTTTCAACATTTGTAGGTTCACTTTAGTTTGATTAAACTTCAAGCAATGACATTTTCGAATGATTTAACTAGAATTCTGTCAGCTTTGTAAATTGTTTGCTGATCTTAATGTTTCTGTTCGCTTTTCTTTCGCTACAAATAGCTTGTATTCGAAAAGTTTTCACAGTATACAGTATGCGCTAAACTAAAAAAAAGGTACTGGAAAACGTTAAGATTTAGTCCCATCCTGAGAACTATTTTTCAGGTTAGTGGAAGGAAGTCCAGCTGACAAGGCTGGGTTACTGAATGAGGATCGAATTCTTTGCATTAATGGAGATAGAGTGGAAAACCTTGATCATGACCAGGTAGGAGTTATACAAAGTGATTGAGTTTTATTCGGAGACTCCAAGATTTAATGCATCAAAAAAGCAAAGTCAACTTGAACAAAAATACGCCAACATTGAATTTCTTTTTTTCACTCGTGTAAATTGTAAACAATGCACTTTGGTACGTCTGACAATACTATCCAGCCATACCAAGACCGTGCGTCTTTTGGGTCAGTTTCCCGATCTTTTGTCAGTCTGGATTACTACGCTAAGTTTTTGCACAAAACCAAACAAAAGTTAGTTCTTGAAAAGACATTCTGGCTCAGTGTCAATAAATGTGCTGGGTTCATTCTTGGCAAGTTATTATCACTTTTTACTTACAGGTTGTATCTCGAATTCGAGAGAGTGGAAACACAATTGTTTTTACTGTAATTGACGAAAGATCTGATAACTACGGTTTCCAGGGAAGACCGTTTTTTTTTCGCATCCACAAGAATGAAGGAGGCTACGGATTTTATCTATGGCATGATGAATATGGTCATTATGTTGAAGACGTCACACTTGGAAGCCCAGCAGATAAAGCTGGTAACTTTGCGTAAACGTGCTGCTGTAAGGAAGGCCTAAGTTAAGATATTATTAATAACAGTACATGCATTAGTTTGAACAAGTCTGGATACATTTTTAGGCGACCTTACTGATCCTGCTTGGGACCAGATTCTCAGAAAGAAATTTTTGCAGAAGGTACGAAGACTAATACCGGACTCCTAACGTAATCGAGCCCCTTTGTTATTGTCGAGATTAATCGCTTTCCACATTTATTGATGTACATCTTCATTTGAAAGCGAAGGAATGATGGCATTTGTATAATTTAAATTCAGCTAGAGGGTCTGGAAGAGCCCTGTAAGCTCCCCCAGCGGTGTTCGGAGCAGCGCTCTGGAAGCTTTAGCTCTTTCTATATTTGCCAAAGGCAAAATATAGCATTCGATTCACATCACAGCACCAAAATTGCTGGACAGAAAGTTGAGTCTGGTATGCACAAGGTATATGGGGTTCGATTCGTGGGGCAAGCAATTTTTTTTGGGGAGAAGTAAGTTGAGTTTGTTGTGGTAATTCTTATCTTCCGAGGTTGGATGGCGGATGGAATTACCCTATTCTACCACAAATAAGGGCATGTTTGAAAAAGTCCAACTCAAAGATGGATTCAAGTGCTTTACTCGAGGGCTCGGACCTCTCACTAGGATCAATTGCTCTGTGCCCAATTAAATCCACTACTGCTACGCTGTCATTAGGAAAAGGCAGAAATACCAAAAAACTTCTCCTGATGAAGGACCTGACTATTGCCAGTTTGCCACTCCGCAGGTCTGGTGGGCTGTGGCAGCTTATTCAGGAGGTCTAATAGACTACCCGTACTGGTATATGGCTAATTTGACGCTAGTTGAATAATCGCTACCTTATTAAAAAGTTTTAGAAAACACATAACCCGTGAACTATTAGGATCTTCTACCAGCTAGGGCCACCTTTACCCGGGCCCAGGTACGATGCTCCCCCTCAACCCCCCTCTCACAGACCCTGCTTGTGACGTAGTGTCTTCTATATTTTTTGATTGATGTGAAAGCTGAGTTCATTAACCGACAGCTCGTCTGATTGGTTGGATTGAAAATCGAACAGTTACATTCTGTCTTCAATGCTTGGTATGCGAGCGATAAGCCTGTGGACTTGTCTACTAGCTTGCCAATCAACGCGTTTATGAGTGGTTACTAATTCAAAATTTAAACTTGAAAAAAGTTTTTTTTTAGCATTTAACTCGTTTAGCGGTTTTTGCGAATACCGATCAGCAGTTTTAGAAACTATCAATTTATATGTCAAATTTTCAGATTTTCTCTCACCATTTTTTGTTCTTGAAAAACAAAACGATATTGAAGTAAAAAAAAAACAGAAATCGATCAACAAAATAAAAAAACTGGGTCCGGAAAATGGACAAGTAAACACGTGAAGCAGGAAACAAAAAAAAACAAAAACCTTCACATTATTGTTTACAAACGTTGTAGGATTACGGAGTGGGGATCGACTGATTGAAGTTAACGGAGTAAACATTGAATCCGATACCCATGAGGATGTCTTTTATCGTATCAAAGCTTGTATGAACGTTGTTACGCTACTGGCTGTAGATGCAAAAACGTTTTCCTATTGCCAAAAGAACGACATTGACGTTTGCGCAAGAAAAGCTGAAAGTAATGTTTCAGAGGAGCTAAGTAGGAAATTATCAGGTAATTACATCACGTTATTAGTGTGCAACTGTGCATCACCAACTCTTATCTATGCATATTGTAATTAGTAATTACATCTTATGTGCACAATCAAATCCATGATTAACAGCTTAAGACATACTACGTCGGAATCGACGTTTGTCTTATATATTTCGTCAGTACAGCGAAGACTACAGGTAAGAATATTTGATTTGTAGCATATAGTTTCCTTCGGTAAAGATTTATTTAATAGCTTTAGTTTTATTGGGTAACGATTTTTCAGTTAAGATTTACTTATTTTGGCTAAAATTTGACTGATTGATGGGTAAAGATGATAAACATATTTATTCACTGATGGATAACTTGGTAAAGATATATGTTTTGAATATTTTTCTTGCTGGTGATATTTGTCCTTTTGGCCTTGCTAGCCTTACTGATGAGCCCAGAGATTGGGCGAAACAGCTGTCTAAGCCATGCTATTATAAATTATTTTGAATTGAACTATTATAATTATCTCTTGTAATATTGTGATTACTTTATATTTTGGCAAAAAAAAAAAATTGTGTCATGATCTGGTTAATTTGCAATTTTTTGCCTTTCTATGCTCATGTTCATACCTGTAGTCCTAGCTAAACTGACGAGGAATAAAAGACGAATGTCAATTCTGAAACAGAATGTCTTAGGCTGTTAATTATAGATTTGATTGTGCTTATACGACTCTGAATACTGTTTCCGAGATGTTTTTCCGAGATGTGAAGAATAGTTTTCAGTATTTTGTAATACATGGTCTATTGCAGATTTGCCACATTATCTTATGCACAGAGGTGAGCACTTGCGCCGCAATAATTGCGGCGCAACTATTTTACTTGCGATAGCGCTTGCGCTGCAATTATTTTTAAACGGTTGCGCAGATGCTTGCGTCGCAAGTATTGTAGCAATTTTGAGCGCAATCGCGCAAGCGCAATTCAAAAACGATTATGAATGATTGTTTTTCAATCAAATGTGATTAAAGTTGAAAAAACATTGACGAGATACATAGGCGTAGCCAGGATTTTTGATTGGGGGAAGGCCAAAACGCAAATCACACCTAATAACGTCATCAAAATTTTTTGGAAAGAGGGACTTTTATGGGACAAAGATACCGTGGAATGTAAGATCAGAAGCCGGGGCCTGGGTTGGCATGTTACCTGGATTTTGCTAAAGAGAAAGGACTTGAATTTAAACCTAAAAAGATTTCCAAACTTGCCTAAATTGGGAGACGTGGTGAGCAAACTAGTTTAACCTAAACATATCACAGATGGGAGTCTGGGGGCCGCAGCTGGGCGATTTCTTGTATTTTGTTGGAAAAAAAAGCTATTTTAATGCCGTTTGGATCACATATCGCACATTTTTAAAGCCATTTGAACTAACTAAATTTTTAAGATTTAAAAGCCGATTGAAAAAATCAATTTGGTGAGTCATCCAGTTACTTACTGATCAAGTCCAGAACACGTTTAAAATTTTGAATTTGGAGGTTAAACTAGGTGCGTATGCTCCATGCATGCATGCATACAAGGCATGCATTGCATGCATGGTCATTTAGCCAAACAAATAATAACAATTTAAACAAGTACAAGTAAAAATTTAAAACAAAATCAAACTAAGTTACCATAGGTACGGGCATTAACTTTCAAGCCAAAGTAGCAATAAATAGTTTCGCTTAATTCATTGATTTCCGTTTTAGCCTAGTTTCAGCATATCGTTAAATCATAAAAAAAATAATGGCAACACGCATACAATTTTTAAACTGCATTCAATGGCTCAAAAGATCGCTATGTTTCGATGAGATTGCGAACAAAATTAAAAAGTGGAGCATAACGGTCGGAGTTTCTGCTTAATCTAAGAACAAAAACGATTGCCAAAATAGAACTAAGCATAAACAATTTTTTAGACGCGTTTCGCTTTAACCAAAGCATCATCAGTAGAATGAATTTGCAAAGTAAGAAGCACGAATTTATATACAATAGCAACCCATTAATAACAGGTAGCCACGGCATGGCTTAAGATTTCTTATAATTGAATAAAAGAGCGACAGGTCATAGGTTTAAAAAAGCAAGAAAACACAGCCGAATAGCGACGTCATTTTTAAACAACAATTTAAAACAATTAAGCACTGAAAAGATACAGGGGTAAAGATTGATTGTCGACATTCAGTTGTGGTTCTATTTTGGAAATATGTAAGGTTTCTTTGATGCGTAATTTAGTCATCTGATTACTTCTGTCCAAAATTTTGGTGAATCAAAATTAATTTCGTGGTTGGGATTATTGAGCAAATGCTTGCAAACTTCAGAGCCTTATCACATTCGATGTTTATTGAGGCGAGTAATTAGGATCCGTTTGGTTTGGCCAATATAAGTTTGACCACAACTACAAGTTAATTGATACACAACACCTGATAAATGTAATACCGATTAACGATCTTTATACGGAAAAATTTGCCAATAGTAAAGCTACGATGAGACATTATCAATTTGATATCATACGCACATAAAAATTCACGAATTTCTTTTTCAATTTGCATAGAAATACGATCAAGAAACTGCAATTTAAATAATACCCAATGTTTCGTAGACTGTAGTTGTTGGTTAGAGCGGAGTTTGGCATCCGGTTTTTGATTTCTGTAATGGCTTTGCGAATAACATTCCGAATAGTTTTGGTAAGATACTCATTTTCTTGCATCATTTTGGTAATTTTCTCACACTCAAGAAACAATGATTGTCGATTACTGCAAATTTTAATAGCTCTAGTGACTAATGATCTAATCAAATTTATTTTGTATTTAATGGGAGCCTAACTACTCCACTTGTTATACAGCCCAGTGTGTGTTGGTTTTCTGTAATTAAATGGATAACTCTAATTTTTCTTTTGAATTGTCAATATTGACATCCAGGAAGGGCAGCTGTTTATTGTTTTCAAGTTCGTAGGCAAATTTAACATTATTGTGAATTTGGTTTAACTTTCTACAAAACAACACAGCACTTTCAAAATCTGGAAACACTGCAAAGCAATCATCCACATACCGATAAAACACGTCCGGTTGCACATTAAACTTTTTTGTTTTTTCAAACACATAATTCATAAAAATGTCAGCAAAAGCCGGAGCGATTGGAGATCCCATACCTACGCCATAAATTTGTTTATAAAAACTACCATTAAAATTTAGAGTAGTGCGTTTCGTAGTCCATACCAAAAGGTTCTTGAACTGTCGCTTAGTCAAACCGTAAACTTTTTTCGTCTAATCACTGCCATAAATTTCTTTTAAAATTATGTCCGTTACGAAGTCCACAGGAATATTAGTGAACAGGCTTTTTACATCAAATGACACCATAGCCGAATTGTTTTTGAACTTTACTTGTTGCATTCGCTCTACAAACTCAAAAGTGTCTTTAAGGTTTGTTGGATGTTGCCGCAGCAGGCCCATATAGAGTTGGAGTCACTGCAGCTGATGGCCTAATGCGATCATAAATTTCTTGTTCTAAGCTGTCTTTTCGCTTCAAATAGTATAAGCATTTTTGAAATTTGTCCAAATTATGAATGTTATTGTCATAATTAACCTGTTTAAACCGTTTCGTGTCCGATAAAACGCAGTTCATTTTATTGATATAATCTAACTTGTTGAGTAGAACTACCGCGTTACCTTTTTCAGCTTTACAAATGATTATGGATTTGTCGTTTTTCAGAGAATTGAGGGTTCCATTTCTTCAGGAGAAATGTCAATATTTCCGTGTTGTTTGATGTAGAAATAAGTAGACTTGTACTTGTTATACAGATTGATTAATTTGGTTTTAAACAAGAGTCGCTTAGTATTTTGAAGACGAGGTCTCACTTGCCGGTATGAATTTTCAAATTCAGTTTGTACATCAATGAAGTTAAATTTCGTTGGTAAAATTCCAAACTGTAGACCATGATTTAGAGCTTGATGTTCAATGGGGGTAAGTTTCTTATAGAACAAGTTAACAACCACATCTAATTCGTCACTTAAAATATGCAGACCTACGTTTTGAAGCTTACGTTTGTGAGTTACGCTGCACTTTTCTCGGTCATCCTTGGCTTGTTTCTGCAGAAATTTTGAAACATAAATTTGGGTAAGGCAAGAAATTTGCTGAAATAGTATGCTCTACAAGTGAGATTCGCTTCATCTCAACACTTTTAACGATTTTTGTTGTCGATCAATCTCTGCACTGATAAGTTGATGTCTAAACGTTCTGGCACAACGGCTACTGTTCGCGTCTTCCTTGTGCAGTTTAAATCTCACAAATTTGATGGTCAAATGATACATTAAACATTTTCTTAAAAATTGAATATCAGCTTCACGTTTTGAAATTTTCCTTTCAACTGTTTCTAGTTTTTTTAAAACAGTTCAAACTTTCTCCCCTTAGTGGCTGGCTAAAAATTTTAGAGCATATGCTTTAAGTTAAAGCGAAACGCGTCTCATAAATTGTTATGCTTATTTCTATTTTGGCAATCGTTTTTGTTCTTAAAATTAAATAAGTTTGAAAACTTTGATTGGCACATTGTTTGCTGCAAAATTCTTTTGTACGTCAAGTTTCTTGTTTTCGTAAAATGTAGTCTCTATTTTCATCTTAGATTTGTAACTGTAAATTAGCTTGAAACAGGCCATAGAATAGGCACCAAGGCATGCAATTTTAAGTATTGCATGCGTGTTGCCATTTATTTTATGTAATTTAGCGATATGCTAAAAGCGTATAACTTAGCAGCGAAATGAAGCCGTGAGAGCCCGTAGATATTAGCACTGGGTAACGTGATTCAGAATGAGTTTTTGATATGGTACTGTTCGCACTATTTAGGCTAAATGTAGGGCTGTAAGAGTGCTTGCAAGATGTGAAATCCATTTAAACAGAGTTACCGGTAGTTGGTCCGGTTAGTACTTAGTAGGCCTAGTCTAGTTATAAAGTTCGCAGGAAAGTTTTTAAGACTATCAATAAATTACCGGTAGGTTGTTCAGCTGTTTTGCTTGTGCTTTTTCTGGTTGTTAAATAAACAAAACAAGACCAGGCCTAACCACAGGCCCGGCGCCAGGATAGTGAGACTGGGGGGTAAGAAATAAATTTTGGGGGACACGAGAAGTTTATTTATGTAAATTCGAGGGGGGCACGAAAAGTTTATTCGAGTGTGGATCAAACGAAAAAGGTGAAGACCAAAAAAAGGTCTTTAGTACAAATATTTTCTCAAATTCTGGTTGTCTCAAAATTCTTTCAATTTTTCACAAACTCTTAAGTGAAGACAAAAAAACAAAGGTCTTCGTCCCAAAAGTTTTATAAAAACCGGTGAGAGTCTGCAATAGCTACGAAAAAACAGTTCTTGCTCGCGAATTCTAGGGCGGTAAACACCAATTTGGGAGTCTTAGGCCTCGATTTGCACTCCAGTGGCCCCGAGCCTGTTAATTTCTTCGGGGCAACAGTCCTCGTTTGTGAGGACACAATTTTCGTTTGGCGGGAGGCACAGCCCCAAAATGCGCCTGCCTAACCATACTTGCATTGGACTAGCCTATGCCAACCAGCTTGCTAAATATTGCAAACCGGTAGCTTTGCAAATGTTACCCAGGCTACGATATGTTATAATGACAAAAGGAAAAAAGCTATGAAGATAGGCAATGTATTTGTAATTCAGCAAGTTGGCTCAGCTCAGTTCTACTATAAATGTTTTTACCTTAACGTAATTAGGGCTGCTTTACTGTTAGTTAGTAACGTTAGCCTAGTACCGGTATGGTACTGGGTACTGTCACATATAAACTGCTTGACCTGTCACTGTCTGTAGCATAGGTGGAGTCGAGGACACAAGGCTCGAGGCCAAGGCCAAGGACACAAACAAAATCCAAGGCCAAGGCCAAGGACAGGCTTTCCGAGGACAGACACTCTCGAGGCCAAGGACAGGAATGCTCGAGGCCAAGGCCAAGGACCAAGGACACAAGCGCAAGAGCTCTCCAAAAAAAAAAAAAAAGGTCTTCACAAAAATTTTTCAAGAGATCTCCACAAAAAAACGTTTTTCAAAAATTTTTTCAAGCGCTCCACAAAATTTTAACAATTCAAAAAATACTGCTGTCCTCGAGCCGAAGACAGGCCGATTTTCGAGGACTTGAGGCCTCGAGGCCAAGGCCAAGGACATGACCTTTGAGGCCAAGGCCAAGGACTTCAAAATGTGTCCACGAGGCCAAGGACGTCCTCGAGGACTCCACCTCTGGTCTGTAGTACAGTAACATAACACAAGAAAGACTTGTACACACTAAAGTGTATTGAGGGGAGGAGGTCTAGTTTCAATACTAGACATTTGGCTGTGTAAGTGGATTTTTTCTTTTACTACCTGATAACCAATGACGTCATCAAAACTGATAACGTTATCATAATTGCCTGCCTTTTCTGAAATGTTACGCTGCGCCACTGGGTTAAATTACGTAAGTGACATGGCCACGGTGCAGGCGCGTAGCCAGAAATTCGCAATGGGGGGGCTGTTTTGGTGGTCTGGGGGCGGAGCCCCCAACGCTCAAAAATTTTGCATTTTTTTGCAAGAATAACTTAATTTTAAAGCTATTTCAATAAAAAAATAATGCTTTTAAAACGTGGCATAGAAATTGGCAGCGCAACATGATTCACCTGGTTGCATTAATGGGCAGTGTGGGAAGTGGCTAATGATAACATTGCAGTTGTCTTGTTTACTTGCTGGTAAATCATAAAATCCTATTACTCAATAAAACTCGCACGGAGTAATCTATTTCGTCTATATTTTTTAAAGAAAAATAATTGGGAGGGGGCTAATGAAAAGATATTTGAGAGAACTGATTGGTAATTAACTAACAATGATAGCTCCCCCCCCCCCCCCCCCTTATTCCTGAGTTTATAATGTATTTGTTGACAAAACCTATGTTTGACGTTTTTACACTAGCGATAAAATTTGATTTTTTATTTTTGGCATTTTTTAAAGTTTTTCTTGATTTGTGACTGTAATTTTTGACAAATTAGCCCCCCCTCTGAATATATGTTTCAAAAGATGCTTTAAATCACTTTTTAGTCAATTCCAACGCAAAAAACAGTCTCAGAAGAGCTAAAAAAGTGGTATTATTTTTATTCTGCATTTTGGTTGATAGGCCAATGGGGGGGGGGGGGGCTATAGCCCACTCCCCCCCCCCCTGGCTACGCTACTGCCCAGGTGGGAAGAGCAATTAAGGTACATAGCTCGTGCAATATTTTTAGCAGTTAATAATCACTCGAGTATTTGCCTTGGAGATTTTTTTGTTAGGAATGCGGTTCATATACATTTAAATTGGATTACAAAAATTTGATTTGAGGGGACCCAGGCCACCTAATTGTCAATATTAATATTAGCCTGTTGTACGCGACAATACTTCAAGAAACTAACACTGGAAAAACATAAGTCTTTGTTGTTATTATTTTTATTATTGGAGGCATTTCAATTGCGGGCTTTTGCTCCTCTTCCCCTTTGGCTTCGCCTTGACGAGGAAGGTTCATAAAAACATTATCACCGGAAATTCCATTTGTCTACTGCTAGCTATACTTCGATTGGATTTACAGCAAGGGTCTTCTTTCGCTGAAACGTTTCTCTCTAAAATATTTTTGCTGATTTTTCAAAAAAAATTTTTTCCGATTAAGTTAAAAAGTGGTCGTAAAATTAAATTTTAAACAGAAAAATTATTTTTGTAATAGTCTTTCTAGAAACAAGCTACTCGTTTTTAAAAAATCTTAAACTTGGTTTGGGCATTAAACGCGTTACTCGTAGCAGTTCTTTTTTACCGTAATTCAAAAACAAGACACAACGAAAACTATAAATTACAACTTTTTTGCTAGTCCGGGAAAACTTGAAAGATATTACAAATAGGAGTGACAACATTGGTATTGCTGTTATAAGTAATTTTTAGAGTTTTCAATTTCTTTAAACAAAAAACAGGATTAATTCTTTAGCGTACTCCATTTGCTAGGGAGTGATACTAATTGCTCAAGAAGCACAAAATATGTATCAAAGCCTGCGAAGGATTTCCTTAAAGAGCCATAAGAAAAAAACAGTAACTCCGAAGTTGTTCGCTTACCACCACCTGCATACTTTATTTGTGAAATGTTTTTACGTCCTGGTTCCTTTAAGTGCGGGTGTTGAGAGTATTTTTTCGTTAGCTATAAAGATGCTTTTCGCCCAAAGAGGTTAAGCGATGCGCATTTTCAAATGCTAGTGTTTTTCAAAAAAAAATCAATAATTTTTTGTTCACTAATTTGGTAGCGTACGTAATTTGTTTTAAATATTGGTTTAGCACGGTAACCTAGCGAGGTTAGAGCAGTGAGTCAACTAGAGTTATATTTTTCAAATTTTCACACTTGCGCGTGCGCTTGCGAAGCAATGTTTTTTTTGGGCTTGAGGAAACGCTTGCGGAGCAAGATTTTCAGAATAATTGCTCAAGTGCTTGCGGCGCAACTTTTATGACTTGCGCTGCCCACCTCTGCTTAAGCAAAGAAAATAGTTTAATCCTCCAATACATCAAGCTTTAAATATTTTTGTAAAAAAGTTAGTTTTGGGGCTACAAAATGCTATAGCTCATAAGTCAGTAATGCACTAAAATACTGCAGCGATATTATGATTAGTAATCCGCAAATATTTTACATGTAAAACCAAGCTTTTGTAGCAGATATTTCGATTTGAATGATGTAAACACTTGCAGAAAGAATTTGTACTTTTAAACATTTTCTGTACTTGAGTAAAACCACTAATCTTATCTTTTTCTAGATGCTAATGCTGACGCGCCACATAGTAAATCGACAAATGAGAATGAGAGAACAAAAGTCAGACATGAGTTGGTATTGAAGAAACAAACAACTGATATTGATTATGGATTCAGTTTAGCCTATTCCAATTCTTTTATGGGACTCAATGAACCAGAAGGAGGTCATGTCGTGCATTGGGTTGATAAAGGTGGCCCAGCTAATGTGGGAGGTTTGCGAGACGGAGACAAAATCATTGCTGTAAGTCGCAATTATCTTTTGTAGAATCTTCTTCAGCAAACTTCTTGTTTCTTCTCATAAAAAGCAATTAAGTCACACATGATGAGGTCACTCTTTAGGTTAACGATGTTAATGTGGAACACGAAGATCATGACGATGTCACAATACGTATCCATGGCAACGGGAAAAATAACGTAAAGCTATTGGTTGAATACGAAGAAGGTTAGTGATGCCGTAATTTTTAGTAAGTTACTTATATTGCAGAAAATTGTTTTTTTTATCTTTTGTGCAATGACTTGCTATAACAATCTGATCAGAAGTAGCTAACAGCTAATGATATTGTTCTGTTACATTGCCTATTTGATGATTTGCAAATTTGGATGTTTTTGATTTTTGTCGAGACAGTTGAAAATGTTACGAGCATATGTATGGGTTGAAAAAGTGAAAATTAGTTCCGTTGCAAGAGAGCAAATAGTATCGCAATTGACAACTGTATGCTGTATTTACTGTCAGTTGTTTTTTGTTTTTTTGCAAGAAATGCTTATGAGTAGATGTACAGCAAACGGATTATTTCAAGTAAGGTATGAAGTTGTTTTTTTGCATTCACAGAACCTCAGTCTCCTCATGATGTTGAAATATTCATTGAACAAGGGTCTTTCGGGTTTTACCTTTGGTTTGACAAACTAGGCCATTACATCGAAGATGTCACGATTGGGTCAAATGCAGATAAAGCTGGATTAAAAGCTGGAGACCGAGTAATCAAAGTAAAAGTCTAGTTGCAGCTGCAGTTTGCAAAATTTTTTTAAAATACACTTAGCTTTTTGCAGTATAGTTTATGCAATCACAAATTACAGTATACTGACTGTATTTACTTTTCTCTAACTGTTTCGATTTTTTCATATGTGATATCATGCTATTTAATTATTTATAAATAAGTCAATCAGTTTCCATAATTATTGTGCCACCACCCAGTTAAGACGTTTCATCGAAAAAGAAGCGGCGCGCAGTTACTACTGTAGTTTTGCAAATTTTAATGCGCCAAGATTGCCTATTGTGATTTAATTTCATTGTTTTTTAGGTAAATGGAAAGACTGTGGAAAACGAGACTCATGAATGTGCTGTATCTCTTGTCAGAGAGAGTAAAAGTTCTGTTAAATTGAACGTGATCAGTGTGTCAAATGACGATGTCATGGATATTGCAACATCAAAGACATGCAACGTAAGTACCAATTCAGTCAAATACCATACACGATAATACTTTATTTTCGATTAAAATTGAGTGGTTTATTCTGATTGGTTTCTGTTTGGTCAGCTGATCCGTGAATGTTACCAATAATAGCGAAATTCTGGTGAGTTAATATTATCAAGAGTTTTACAATTCTGCTGTAAGTGATGCAATGGCATAAGTTAGTTATTGGACCAAAAATATTACTTTTAATTGTGCAAATTTACTGTTAACACTAGAAGTACCAGCGATTTTACACAACCTGTAAGAAGTACAGAGTGGGGTCAAATGAACCCTTGGATATTATTGACTTTTCTAGCAAGCTTTAAATTTCCAAAAAATTAAACGCACACTCAATAGACATAATCTATCTATTTCAAAAATCTATCTATTTCAAGAAATCTGTAATCTATCTATTTCAAGAATAAATCAAACTAAGGTTCGATTCCTGAGTAAAATTTCCAAAATTTGGGAAAAAATTTCAAAAATTTCGGTAATGCACAGAGCTGGACAACGCTGTTTCGAGCTTTTAGCTCTCATCGGCAGCCCTCAGCTAGCTTTTCAAGAATATTCCCAGCTGAACAAACATCTTGGTCTAACTGGCAAACCTTATTGGCTTGCACAGAGGCAGATGCTTAGTAGGGAATAAACGATTTTTCACTTGTGGTACTTAATGTTATTCGCTATTATTGGTGGTTGGTATGGCCACCTAACTGCCAGTGGAAGTTGACATGGCTTCCCAGGAGTCGACCATGAAGGACGTCAAGATAGTGCAATTTCGGCAATTCTGCAAAACATTTCTCATAAATCCGTTCAATGTATTTATCTAAATGTAAAACCTCTTTTTATATCTTGTATAATTGTTTTGTATGCCTTACTATAAAAATCAACCTAATAAAAACACATGAACATCATAAGCAATATTTATTGGCAAATAAATCTTACAATATTTGAGTTTTTACTGTTTTTTTATGCATTTACCACAAACAAACTTAGTGCAAATGCAGCATGTTTCACGGGTTTTGTTGGTGTAGTTTTTGCTTTAGCAGTGCTTTCTTTTGTTAATTTTCTGCATACAGCTGTTGCTGTGACTGTACTGAGTCAAGGCCACGTAGATTGGCCATGATTGAGTGGACTCTTGTGAGTTATTAGCTTTTCTCTGTTTTGTACGAAGCTTTTCAGATAACCGCAAAGATACTGCTGCCGTGAGATTTTTGACCCAGTTACCAACTTATATAAAATGTGAGCACTGATCGCAACCAAATGTAAAATGTTGTAAAAAAAAAAATGCTAAGCCACCTGCGAGAAGCTCTGTTTACAGTGTACTTTCTAGCCATCTGATCAACCACATTGACTCCAAATTTGATGGAGTTATAAAACGTTATAGTTTCAGGGTTAAACTTTCAATTGTCACCGGTATCGACAGTAGAGTGCATTGTGCTAAGCAGCAAACAAGGCATGGTATGGAATGGAATGGAAAATGGAATGAAATGGAACGGAAATTTCTAAATGGAATATGGAAGATGCCAGAACGGAATGGAATGGAAGATTTCAAGAATGGAATGGAAGACAATCTTCCATACTTCCATACCAATTTCATACTAGATTTCGTGCATTGTAGTTACAGAAAAACATAATACGGGTGGAGGATAGTGATATATAATATCGTCACAGACAGGCGCGTAGCCAGAAATTCGCAATGGGGGGGAGGGGGCTGTGTTTGGGGTTTTTGGGGCGGAGCCCCCAGCCACCGGAGGCATGGAGGTCTGGTGGCGGAGCCCCCCAACGCTTAAAAATTTTCCTTTTTTTTGCAAGAATAACTTAATTTTAGAGCTATTTCAATAAAAAAATAATGCTTTTAAAACGTGGCATAGAAATTGGCAGCGCAACATGATTCACCTGGTTGCATTAATGGGCTATGTGGGAAGTGGCTAATGATATTGCAGTTGTCTTGTTTACTTGCTGGTAAATCATAAAATCCTATTATTCAATAAAACTCGCACGGAGTAATCTATTTCGTCTATATTTTTTAAAGAAAAGTAATTGGGAGGGGGCTAACGAAAAGATATTTGAGAGAATTGATTGGTAATTAACTAACACTGAATAGCTTCCCCCCTCAGTTATTGCTAAGTTTATGATGTATTTGTTGATAAAAACTATGTTTGGCGTTTTTACACTAGCGATAAAATTTGAATTTTTATTTTTGACGTTTTAAAAAGTTTTCCTTAATTTGTGACTTTAATTTTTGACAAATTAGTCCCCCCTCTGAATATATGTTTCAAAAGATGCTTTAAATCACTTTTTAGTCAATTCCAACGCAAAGAAACGGTCTCAGAAAAGCTAAAAACGTGGTATTATTTTTATTCTGCATTTTGGTTGACAGGCCAATGGGGGGGGGGGGCTATAGCCCACTCCCCCCCCGGGGCTACGCTACTGGTCACAGAAGTATTCAACTTCAATATCTACGCGTATTATTTGTCGACAATTCGTGGTACTTTGGTCGTGTAGACTGCGCAAACAGTGTGCGTATTACATCTTGTAAGTACAATGCAATTTGCAGCATTGATGTGGCAAAGTTGATAGGTTTAACTTGTTTTATTTTTATTTAGTTTGAAATTGACAATATGACAAGTAGTAATTTTTTTTTTTTATCGTCAAGAAAATTTGTATTTGCTATTTCATCCCCGTTTTAGCTTAATTTTATGTATATTTTTAGTTTTTTAGCTTATAGTACCGGTAATTCTTTTTGGTGTTAAAAGCTTGGTATTTCTATTACGGTAAATGCTCTTTAGCAGTTTGGATATGTCAAATTTTATAGTTGATGTGACAGCTAACTTGTACGGTAATCATAAAACCATCGGCGTAGCCAGGGGGCCGGGCCCCCGAGATCCCCAATCGAAATACTACCAATAATAAAAATGCTGACACAAAGCCGATTATTCATTCAGTTTCAGTTTTTTTCGCATTTTTCGTGTGCAACAGTACAAGCGTACAACCAATATGTTATTGAAACAACAACAGCAATGAGCAATAATATTAATATTGACGACCAGGGGCTCGTGCCCCCTCAATTTAAAGTTTTGCCAACCAATTTATATGTACAAGACAAAAGAAATTCAGTGCTTTTGTTTTAAAAGGTGCAATCTCAGGCCTTCATCTAACTTTTTTATACAATTATACATAGGTGGGCAAGTTAATGCAAAACGTTAGCTTTGTTAACCACTAGTCCGTTAACAAACTTCACACCTCCGTTAACGTTAATCCGTTATTTTCAGCTTTAATTAACGGAAGTTAATGAAGTCCGTTAATCCGTTAACATTTTACGTGTAATTTACATTTCGTTTTATTCACTCGCTTCTAGAACACGTATTGACGCTGTTGAGCTGATTGCAAGGAAATATTTAATGCTATGGTGGTCTGTTTGTGTTTCCAAAGTTACATTTTACAGTCTATTATAATTTCAAGATAAAAATAAGTTCAAATGCACAACGAAGCTGTGATTGAAAAGTCTTTGGAAATTGTGAACAGCGATAATTAATAGACCTATGAGGCTGCAGCTTATTATTAGTCACAAAAAACTCCTTTCTTGAATGGGTGGTGCAAGATATTAACGATAAAAACCTTAACGGAAGTTAACAGAATTTAACGGAAGTTACTTTGGTCCGTTAACAGAACTTAACGGAAGTTAATTTAGTCCGTTAACATGAAAAAACTTTTTAACGGATTAACGAGTTAATGAAAAAGTTAGCTTCGTTATTAACGGATTAACGATTAACGGATTGTGCCCACCTATGCAATTATATGTTTTTGGCTCCCAGCTAATTTTCATGCTGAAATAACGTGATCAGTAACCATCTATTGCATTCAATGTACCAACTTTAAATTTTTTAAATTTACCTCCATCACCTACCAACTTTATATAACAATCCACCCCCATCTCGCCAGTTTTACGCGAGAAAATACTTTAGAAAAAAAAACTAGCTAAAGGAAATGCTTATTGAAGAAATTGTTGAATTTGAATTGAGGAGTCCTGGGCCCCTAGTTGTACAATGTACATATATTCCAAAAGCTGGTTATTTTCATGACAAAACAAAAGTCTCCAAGGCAAATCTTTGATTGAATTATTTAATGCTGAAAATGTTGCGGAAGACAATGTACCTTGCTTTTCCTGACCTGGGCCAAGTCACAAAATTTAACCCCACAATGCAAAAGTTTAAATGTGCTTTGAAATTGACCTGAAGTAAATAGAAGGATTTTTTCAAGTCGCTTTCAAATCTTAAAAATTTTTTTTTTTTTTCGAATAACTGTGAAAGCGTGCGAAATGTGATTTAAATGGCATTGAAATAGCTATTTTTTCCAAAAAATTACAAAAAATTGTTCTGCAGGAGAGGGCTTCGCCCTTAGATCCACATAGTCTCTGGCGGCTGGGGGCTCCGTCTCCAGGCTCCTTCTGTGATACGTTTAAGTTGCACTAATTTACTCACTACATCTTCCAATTTTGATATATTTGTAAAACTTTTTAATTTGCGGTTATATTTTATTAGCAAAATCCTGGTTTCGTGCCAAACCAGACTTCCAGGTTCTGATCTTTTATTCTTTGTCCCACAAAAAATCTCTCTTTTCGAAAATTTCTGATGACGTCATTGCACGTGATTTGCGGTTTGGCTCCCCAATCCAAAATCCAAGCTACGCCTATGCATTGCACATATCAGATACCGGTCTTTGCGTCTTTGCTTTGTTACGCCCACCAGAGGTGGAGTCCTAGAGGACGTCTTTGGCCTCGAGGACGTCCTCGAGGACACTTTTTGAAGTCCTTGGCCTTGGCCTCGAAGGTCAAGTCCTTGGCCTTGGCCTCGAGGCCTCCAGTCCTCGAAAATTGGCCTGTCCTCGGCTCGAGGACAGCGCTATTTTTTGAATTGTTAAAATTTTGTGGAGCGCTTGAAAAATTTTTTGGAAAACGTTTTTTTGTGGAGATCGCTTGAAAAATGTTTATAAAAACCTTTTTTTTTGGAGAGCACTTGCGCTTATGTCCTTTGTTCTTGGCCTCGAGCATTCCTGTCCTTGGCCTCGAGAGTATCTTTCCTCGGAAAGGCTGTCCTTGGCCTCGGATTTTTTTTGTGTCCTTGGCCTCGAGCCTTGTGTCCTCGACTCCACCTCTGACGCGCACCTTCCGAGTGGTTGCTTACAACATTGCAAAGGTGCAAAGCATAGCCTACGTTGTATTGCTTCCAGTCTAAAACTTCTTTGGTATGGAAGTATGGAATGGAATATGGAAGAAAATTTTGGTATGGAATGGAAGATTGTTAGTATGGAATGGAAATGGAATGGAAGAAAATTGCCAGTATGGAATATAGAAAAATCGTCTTACATTCCATTCCATACCATGCCCTGGCAGCAAAACGCTTTTAGCTGTTTTGGCTTGATAAACAGTCAAGGTGCAGCAATCATGTTTGAAAACTTTTGTTGTGTAAAGATCTTCCTTTATTTTTTTGATTTTTAGCGGAATTTCTTTTCGGATGCGAATTACAGTTCCGATAATGCTAATTTTCTTTTGTCTCAAAGTTTTAGCAAGATTTCCCAAAATAAAAAAATTCTCTGTTGTCACATTTCGACCTGGCTTTCTGTAGGGTTCAATTAGTTACAAAACAACTTCTTCACCTAATTTTACTACTGCTGACTGAAAATCATCTTTCCCTAAATAAGGATTGTTATATTTAGCATATACTTTATGTCCACATACAGTATTAGCGGCCTTCCAAAATTTGATGCCAAATTTGTCAGGCTTCTTTAGCATTATTTCGTGAATCTACATCGAGCTTTAGTAGGAAAAGGTTGCACATTCACAGTGATGTTGGTGCCGGTCAAAAAGTCGGAAACAATTTCCAACAAAAGTGTACCAAACTGTTGATATCAGAGCCAGTTTGTCAGGAGCTATTCCATGAGATCGTGTTTGCTTATAGTCAAACCGCAGAAATTTCGTTATTTCAACAAATCTGTTACGAGCCATAGTTTCAGAAATAATTGGAATTTCCATAGCTTATTCCATAATTTATGTACCTTGATCTTAACTGCCTTTGAGCTCCAAGTGCGCAAACAATTGCTAAAAATGCATCCAGTTCATGTAAAGACACGCGCCAATCATTTGTTGGCAAAACTCTTTAGGCTTCTTCTGTACATCTTTAAATGCGGCGCAACATATTTTTAACAATCAATAGATCCCATGTACGGCAAACCGATGTTTTGAAAATTCTACGCATTGGTTGAGTAGATTGCCAAGGTGCTTCTCTGAAAATATTGTGGTAAGATTGCCGTTCGGAATTATTTTGAACAGGGTCCAAAAGATTTCAAGTAGTCCCATCAGTAGTTGCAACCCTTGTTGTGTTATTCTGAAGATTCTGATCTTTATCCGTTTCTGAATTCGCTTCGGTATTAGCAAAGTCTGAAATATCAGAGTTTGATGATTTTAAAACTACTGATTTTAAAACTACAGATCAGGTAAAAATTTGCTTTCTAATTAAATATCAGTTTCTGCATCAGAATCATCTTCCTGGATTTTTTTGGCAAATCCAAAGCTTTTAGAGCAGTGAGTCTTCTTCGATCAGCTATTAAGTTTACATAAACTCAGGCATAGTAAGTAGATTGGCCTAGCTGTATGTCCTAAAAGATCCAATAGCTAAAAAGTATCCAAAGTGCAGATTGTATGCACTATATTTTCTGTCAATATGAATATGTAGTTGTATTATATAGTAAATTAGGTTATTGTTGCTAAAAAATTACTTGTTGGTGTTACCAGGTGCGTATTTAGGGGGGCATTGGACCATGCCCCCCCTTTTGGGTCGCCAGAATCGTATAATTGCATAAAATACAGGGTGGTCCAAAAAAACCGCCCTGTTTTGTTTTTCATCAAGTTTTTAACTCAAACAACATATCATAAAATTTTTTTTCGCCAAATAATGTCAGCATGATGGGAAATTATGTCCTCAAATTCTGATAGTACATGGAAGCTACTAACGTTGGTGTTGTTTAATAGTTGATGATATGTTCTATCCAGGCACCTTGCTTACGATTAACTGCTCCGACACGAGTATTAAAATTGTCAATGACTCGTTCGATCATGTCAACAGGTATTTTCATGATCTCGCTTTTAATGTTGTCCTTCAAATCTGCTAGAGTCTTCGGATTGTTATTGTAGATTCTTTCTTTGAGGTAACCTCCAGAGAAAGTAGTCAGGTGGGTTAAGATCAGGAGAATGTGGTGGCCAGGATAAATCAGTGCGTCTTGAAATGAGTCTATCACCAGGAAAATATCAGCGTAGGTATTCCAAAGATCTTTCTGAACAATGGGTGGCGCACCATCTTGGTGGTGTATAACAGAGTTCATGTCTACTCCTCGTTTTTTTCTCAGTGCAGGAATGAACTTGTTCCGCATAAGCGCAATGTAACGGTCAGTATCCACTGTTACGCGATTACCACTTTCATCTTCAAAGAAATACGGCCCGACAATTCCATTTCGACCTATGGCACACCACACAGTCACTTTCTCCTGGCTAAGAGGCTGATGGGTGTGCTCATGTGGATGAGCCTGAGAGCAATAACGCATGTTCTGCTAGTTGATGTGCCCACTCAAGTGACAATGAGCTTCATCACTAAAAAATATCAAATTTAACAAACCAGGGTTCTTTTCAATCTTTTGGCTGATATCTTGACAAAAAGCAAGACGTTCTTCTTTGTTGTCATCAGTTTGTCTCTGCAAAATTTGAATTTTGTAAGGAAAGAGCTTGAGGTCACCATAGAGAATTCGCGTATTACAGGCGATCTGGAAATGCCGACGTTTTGTGAAAGACGACGAGTTGATTTTCTGGGAGATTCCTCAAGCCGGTCACGCAAGTTTTGAACATTGTTGGGTGTTTTCATGAACAAGATCGACCGCTGCGACCTTTGTAAGCATTTGAAACGTTTCCAGTCTCTCGAAATTTGGCCACCAAACGTTTAATTGTTTTTCTATCAGGTACTTTGTCCCTGCCAAGTTCTTTCCTGCATTTCCGCTGAGTCAAAACCACTGGTTTTGTGACAAAATACGCCCCTAGTATTTTTATTCGCTGCTGCACAGTATAGCGCCCACTAACATCCCTTTTGCTATCTGAATAATTTCCTAGGCCTACAGTCTTCACCACCTGAAAAATAAAACAAAATATTCTAAACCAAACATTTGGGAGAAAAAGCAAAATAGGGCGCTTTTTTGGACCACCCTGTAGTATGCAAAAATGCAGCATGGCCCCCCGTTTGCAAGTTGGGCATAAGGTTTGATCACACAAAGGGCAATGTTTTGTGTGCATTAGGTTTAGGCTTACATCCACGTTTGGGCGAAAAATCGGACTAAATGTGAGTGAAGACCTTTTTTTGCTCTTCACTTAATTTTGGGCGAAAAACGGACCAAATTTGAGTGAAGACCTTTTTTTTGCACTTCACCTTATTTTCGGCCAAAAATTGGACTGTTTTTGGGTGGAACAATTTCTGATTCAGATCTTTGTTCTTCTCAAATTTTCTGATGTTCCTGCCCCCCCCCCCTACCCCTTTTTCAAAATCCTGCTTAACGCTACTGGGTGCTACTAGTTTAGATATGTTTCGTACTTTCTATCAAAACTTGTACCATGGGCTTACACCAGAAAGCGAGTTCGCACAGCATATATTTCCCGCCGCTAAATATTGCTGAAAAATAAACTGCCAGCTGGATGTAATTTCTATCTCTAGTCTACCTGCAACAACTTAGATTTTGCTGATCACAAAAATAAACAACTTTTTCGTAAGAAAATTGAATTGCTCTGTTGTGCACGTCAAAAACGGCTACAAACAAATCTCAACAGAATTTCGACTCTATAGTTTTCGTTAACATTCTTTGTGTTGTGATAAACATCAAAGACGGAATTACCGCCATCAAAACAAAAACGATAGTCTCCTGCAGATATTGTCGCGTAATTATTCTGTCCAGACTAAAATGTTGACTTGGGTTTTGCACGATGTTTATGTTCACAGAAACGATAAAAAACCATATGGGTCAAAATGACCACGGCTGGTACTTCTAGGTATATCATCGCATACAAACTTAATCAAAACATATTTTGTTATGAAACTGCCACTGGTATGTTTGACTATTAAAGTTAGGAAAAGTCAAGAAGTTTCACGTCTCTATTGCAATGACCTTGCAGCAATACACAAATAACTTGGCGCTACGGTCAAAATGACCCCTATAGTACTCCTAGTGTTTGTGCAAATTTGCTGTAAATTGTGCAATTTTGCTGTAAGTTGTTGCTGTTGGTTGTGCAATTTTGCTGTAAATGTTGCTAGTAATTGAGCAATTTTTCTTGTCCTATGTTGCTACTGTAATATCTTTACTTCATTAAAAAAATCTGCTCGCAGTTTCGTATTTTATTAATTTCAATTGTTACTGTTATTGATTTTTCAGCTCATAAAAATACAAGATTCCTTTGGTTTCTGGATTCATAATGACTCAACTGGTTTGTATGTCGAATGCGTGCTGCCCTCCAGTGCTGCTGAAAATGCTGGTCTTCATACTGGAGACCGAGTGTTGGAAATCAATGGGATATCTGTCAAAAGTAAGTGAATATTTGAAATACAGTAGTTATTCAGAAACGATCTTTGCAAGTTGCTTGATTTCACCGAGATCTCGTATTTAAAGCCTCAACAAACCTAAAACATAGGCTCAGTTGTAAATTGCCATTAAGCGAATGAATCGAAAATGCTTAATCAATCAAATCAAATCTTTTACTATACTCGCTGTGTTATGCCGAAGCGTGTAACGGGTTGACAGAGCCCATCTCCGCGTCATTGCACCCGGGCAATACAGCTCCTTTCGAAAAAACGTCGCAGCGATGGCAAGCTGCTGGCAACACGGTGTCCAATTTGACCGGCCCGAGATTTGAACCTCAGACCTCCGGCTCGAGAAACGAACACATTACCGCTCTACCAACTATGCGGTGTTATCGAAAACGCTATTTGTTTTATTTTTTGAATGAATTTGATTGACTTTTATTTTAAAAATTTGTAAATTAATTTTTGTATTTAAATATTTAGTCAAAGGATAATTGAAGTGTGCAGTTTTGTTATTTTTGTCATGCTTGGGATTTGCTTTAATCAGTAGAATGTTCATTTCTTCTTTTTTCTTGGAATTTTTTGTCTGGCACTTGTCAAGAAGAATCGTTTGAAAGGAGAGCGCAAGCAAAAGAACAGGAAAAAGACTGTAAATTATAAACATAAATTCCATCATACAAAAATTTTGGTGACCATGATGCTGTTATTTTACATGTTTAATTTCCGCAGACGTAAAAAAGCATGAAGCTGTTAAGATGATCAAAAATTCTGGAGAAACACTACAACTGAAAACCATGTCCATGCAAAGAAATATTGAAAAGAAGCATCCGGCAACATTCGATTTCGAGTACTTTATTTCTTTAATATTATTTCTAAAATGCTGCTTTTAGCACCTTATCAATCAAATCTTTCATTTATATACTTGCTGCATTACGCTAAAGTGTGTAACGAGTTGGCCGGGATCACCTCCGCGTACTTGCGGCTGTGGGTAGCACAGCTTCTTTGGAAGCAATTTTGCAGCGATGGCAATCCGTTGGAAACACATTGCCTGATTTGACCGGCTCTGGACTTGAACCTCTGACCTTCTGTTCCAGAGACGAACGCGTTACCACTCAACCAACTGGCTTTTTGCAACTAGTTTTTCTAACCTTTCATTGCAATGCAGATCACAAATTTTGTGTTGAAGTTATTTTGAGGACACTGTTTTTCTATTACATATAAATAGATTTAGAACTAGAACTGTTATTTTGAAGTCATTTTATCTTTTAGACATTACACCACAAACAAAACGTTAGTGTTTGAAAAACTGTGCGTTAGTACCTGTGCATACCTACTGTTAATGACTTTTTATTTTTAGAAAGTCTCATTCTTCGATTTCTGATGATGGATCTTACATTAATCCAATTTTTTTGCAACTTCTTGGTAAAGAAGAGCTTGATTTTAATGTGAGAAAAACAGAATATAAAAAAACGAATCCACAAAAATGGGACAAAAATGGAACCGATTTAAGGGCAATGAAAACCTCACAAAATGAAAAAACGTGAGAAAACATTCGCTATTTTCAAAACCAGTATTATTTATTAAACACATGTTATTGTTAATTACTGTAATTAATAAAATTCAATATACACGTTCTTCTATTTACTTAAACTGTTTCTACTATGATGCTATTAATATTTTTTGAGTTAGAAATTTAACATTACCAAGATACTGTTTTTTTTTGCCACCATAACATTTTATTTCCTCGGCATTTGTTGTTTCAGATCAAAAACTGCCGTGAAAAGGGCACAAAATAAATTCAGACGTTTTGGCAGTATCAAAAAGAAACGATTAGGACCTGGTCTCGTCAAAAAGTGAGTTCAAGAAATAACGGAAAAAGATATGTTAGCTATGATTACAAAAACAACGTTGTTCTTCGAAAAAATTTTTGCTGGTTAATTTTGATGCGATTGCTAAGCACAGAATGAAGAGTGGCCAACAACTTTCTAACTGAAAAAAAAATTTATTGCTTATTGTTAAATGTGAAAGAGACCAAAGAAATTTGGATAAAACAGAAACAAACTCTGAAAATACTTGATAAACGTAATAATAGCCTATCGTTGAGTTCAGAAATGATGATGAAGTTTTGATGCAATGATCTATTACAAACAACAGAAAAATAATTGTAGTGTAATTAAATAAGCGCTATGTCTTCCTCTAAAAAAACGCTATGGAGTATCCAAAAAAAATATGGATTTAGTCAAAACTTTAGTGGCTATTTTTTATTTCAGAGATAAAACGCATTTGAAGTTGGCGCATTATTCAAAAAATCAGAATAACGTAGCTTTTGTTGAAGAAGAACAAAATGAAAATGAGACAAATGACAGTCCAATTGAAGTAGTATAATTTTGCTTCATTTTATTCATGAGTAGTACTAATTTAAAAGTGGTTAAAATAGTTGCCAATAAAATGGTGTAATAATACGTGTGTACTGTCTGCGCTCAAGCTGCTGGAACTTTTTTTGCAGCAATCTAAAATGCTATCACCTGTAAAATTAAAACCTGTAAAATTAATTTTATGCTATTAAAACATTAAGCACTAACACCAATAAAAACCAACAGTCTGTTTCATCCGTAAATGGGATCCTCAGGGGTAAATCTTATTCTAATAGAATTGAATAAGATTTTCTTGTATGAATAAAGTTTATTTAAATAGAATTGAATATGATTGACCTATAATAAATAAATCTTATTCAAATAGGATTGAATATGATTGATCAATATAAATGAAACGTATTCAGATAGAATTGAATAAAATTTACTTATTTGAATAAGATTTACCACTGATGATCCCATTTACAAGTGAAACAGACTGTTGGCTTTAATAGGTTTAAATGTTTCAATATTGTGGTAATTTTCTGTGATATTTGCTCTTACTCTTCGTTATCGAGAACTGTTTGAAATCTTGATATTAACCCCACGCTACAATGCTATCATATTTTTTAATTTTCCTATTGCCCGTAGTACAATTATTTTTTGCCATGCTCAACTTGACTTTAAACGGTTGGTAGTCTTAAATTGGCACAGAGGAAGGACTAGCGAGTACTGTACTTGATGATATCTTCGACGCAAGTCTGTCATGCTGTAACTCTGAACAAACTATATCGTTGTTATTTTGTTGAACACTGTCAATGGGTTATTTTCACAATAAATTTTAGGGACGTTATATTGACTTCACTTTAAAGAAAGCAAAAAAACGAACCTCAGCGCATCAGCAAAAACGAAGAACACTTGATGCTGAAATTTCTTTAACGAATCAACATGGTGTCGCCTTGAAATCAAAATCAACTGCACAATCACAAAAGGTAAGTTTATATATTTTGTACGGTAAGTACTAACTTGTAAAACTGCCTACTGTGTAATGACCCTATGTTTTCAAATCGTTACAACATGAATTGTGGATTTTTTGTGCGTCCATTGGGTCGAAAAAGTCTTAGAAATTTATTCATAAAAAATATGCTGACTTTTATCACGCTGCCTTTCCGATTCTTATTATCTAAAAAAAACTATCAAAAAAAATCTGTCAAAATAAGAAAGTGTACTTAAGCTTTAAAGAATGTAAGATGAAAAAATAATGTTTTAAGTGTATTTTTAAGTTAATGTACTTTCAGAAATCAAACTTAACCAAAAAATCTCGAAAGAAGTTTCATTTTCCAACCAGAGGGCAACTTCAATGGAATTTTGATGAGACTGATTCCCGACTATCTAACAGCAATACATCGTTTTTTGAAGACTTTGAGTCTTTTCCGGATCTCCCAAACGATCGAATTTTGAACGAAAAAAATTCCTGCTGGCCGGTAAAGAAGACTTTCAAAATAAGCAATGCCGAAACGTTTGATGCTCCCGAAAAGATGACATCATCTCATGCAGAAATTGATGAATTTTATGATCTAATGATGACGTCAGATTTTGAATTCGCAATAAATTAGCTAAGCAGAAGTTAGCTGAAGAGAAAACAGCAAAAACCAGTAGCCAGCAGAGGGGGAGACTGTAATCCCCTCGCCCAATTTGGCCTGAGAAACAAATTGCACAATAAGAAAAATACTGTACTACGTTTTTAGCACTTCTGAGGTAGTTTTTTACAGGAAATGAACCGTAATGGTTTGAAGCATTTAAATAGGGGGAAAGGGAGCTAATTTGGTAAAAATATAACTCACAAATTAGTAAAAACCTGGAAAAATGACCAAAAATAAGCTATCAAATTTGATTGCTTGTTCAAAATGTTTTAAATTTCATAAAAAAAAAGGTTTCAGGTATAAGGGGAGGTATTCAGTGTTAGTTAATTGCCTATCACTTCTCCTTAATCTCGTTTGAATAGTCCCTCAAATATTTTTTTTCATAAAATAGAGCTTGGAAAGAGAGGCTGTTTTCACTAACCATAGACAAATTATTGCCTATACTGACACACAAGTAATCATTATAATATCCACTTTAGTTAGATTATTTACAAGAATTATGCTGAACGATTTGGCAAAGCACTGTGCCCTTGTCACAGCATCTAAACAAATATAACAAACCATTAGATTTCGCAAAGAATAAAATTAATTTACGCTTTTGCTGACTTATGCTGTCGTTATAAGTTCGAATCGAAACCGACTAATTATGTCAACACATGTGATCAGACCAATTAAACAGTGCAATTAAACGTTGGGAGCCATTTCCGTATTAGTGGTCTGTTGAGTTTGGTTTGTATTTTTTAATTAATAATGCTTCATGAATTTTGGTATTGTAGTCCGAGGTACACTTGCTAAAAATTGAAAACTTTTTTTGACATATTCGTAGGAGAAAAATCTTGCTCTAAGTTTTTAGATGCGTTAAACCATCAACACGAAAACTTGAAATTTACGATGGAAAAGTCGGTTGGGGCATTTCCATTCTTGGTCGTACAAATCAATATTAACTAAACCAAGGGCGTACGCAGGGGGGGTATGGGGGTTCAAACCCCCCCCCCCCATTGGTCTGTCGACTAAAATGCACAATAAAAAAAATATCACGTTATTAGCACTTCTGAGCCTGTTTTTTGCAATGACACGGACTCCAACATGATTTAAAGCAACCTTTGAAACACTTACAGTTTCTGAGGGGGGTTAATTTGTCAAAGATATACTTATAAACAAATAGCAACTTCAAAAAATTGCCAAAACTAGCAAATTTAACCGCTAAAAATGCTTATCATTGGCTTTACAAACATATGGAGATGGGGTTTCAGTATTAGTTAATTAATAATCCACTCAAATCTCGTTCCATTCGCCCCCCCCCCCACCCCTTCCCCAACTTCTCACTCTATAAAAAACAGAATATAAATGCTTGTGAGTTTTTTCAAATCATGATTTTATGATTTACCGGCTTGTAAATTAGAGGACTGAAATGTTACAATTAGCCACCGCCCACATAGCTCACTTATGTGCAAAGGCATACACAGGGGGTTGGGGGTTTAAACCATCTTACCTACTGATCCGAAGTATATCATTCGAAATATCGTCCTATTGCGCAAAACAAACAAGCTACCTCTTTACTATCATATTAATACAAAATATTTAATCATAGTAAATGTTTTTTTGGTATTTAATGCAACATTGTAAGCGACTAAATGTAATACTGAAACTCTGGAATGTCGTTCCACGAGTCAGAGTAACTTTCAGTAACGTAGGCGGGGGGGGGGGGGTTATAGCCCCCCCCCCCATTGGCCTGACAACCAAAATGCTGAATAAGGAAGATACCACGTTTTTAGCACCTCTGAGACTGGTTTTTGCACTGGAATGGACTAAAAAGTGATTTAAAACATCTTTTGAAACGTCAATTTGGAGGGGGAGAGGCTAATTTGCCAAAAATAAAACTCACAAATCAATGAAAACTTTGATGGCCAAAAACAAGCAATCAAATTTGATCGCTAGTGTAAAAATGCTAAACATAGGTTTCATCAACAAATATATTATAAACTTAGGAATAGGAAGGGGGTCTTGTTAGTATTAGTTAATTACCAATCACTTGTCTCAAAATTTTTTCCGTTAGCGTCCCTCCCAATTATTTTTCTTTATATAAAATATAGACAAAATAGATTGTGCAAGTTTTCTTGAACTACACGATTTTATAATTTACCAACATGTAAACAAGAGAGCTAAAATTTTACCATTAGCCACCTTCCACATAGCCCATTTATGCAAACAGTTTAATCAGGTTTGCACTACCAATTTCTATGCCATGTTTTAAAAGCATTATTTTCTATCAATATAGCCCTAAAACTAAGTTATTTTTGAAAAAAAATGCAAAATTTTCAAGCGCTCGTTTCAAAATTTTCAATCCCCCGTGCCTCCGGCGGCTGGGGGCTTGGCCCCCAGACCCCCAAAACAGCCCCCTCAATTGCGAATTTCTGGCTACGCGCCTGCCACACTTTGCACTGTTTATAATCATATGGGTTTTCTCAGCTTTTGCTTTGAACAATTTTTTCTTCATCGTTCAGTTGCAAACCTTGTGATATTAACTATAATAGATGTATGCTTAATTGTTTTTTGGTTGAAAAGTTTTATTTGCATTACGCACTGTGTGACTTTAATCCCATCTTGTTACATTGCACTAAGTTATTTATTCGCCAAAGCATAGATCGCTAACAAATTTTTGATGTCACTTTTGAAAACCTCCCCATTGAAAAATCCTGCGTACGCCACTGACTAAAACACTCTCAAAACTCGAATTTGGAGGAAACCAACACACACTGGTGTCCTTCTCAGCTTTAACGCAGCGTGTCCTGAGCAGTAGAAAACCGGCCTTATCCTATGTTCATTAAAACAAACCAAAACATTTTGTTGTACAGACAATATCTTCTGGACAGAAGTTAAGAATTAACGCCATATGTTCCACGCCAACCATTACCCGAATTGGTTTTTTGATAGATCTGTCAAAAGTTTTTAAAAATCAAGGCACCACCGTTAAAATAAAAGACAAAGAAAATGTGAACAAAGAAAAACTAGTTTTCAGTGTACCGTACTTGACAAATCTTCACAGCTTTTCAGAAAACAACTATCTAAGTTAACAGCTAATTTAACTTCAGAAAACTATGATACCTACGTATAAAACGTTCAAAGCTGTCAATTATTTCAATTTAAAATCACGTACTCCAACGCCTCTAGTGTCCAATGTTGTTTATCGTTTTTTATGTCCGCGTGAGGCAGATCCAGGGGGCAGATCGGAATTACATTGGTAAGTCAGCCAGGCACTTGGTAACTAGAGCAAAAGAACAGTGGCCATTAAACAGCATAACTAGAAAAAGTGCTGTTAAAGAGCATATTTTAGACCGCAATATCTCTGTCAAATCTGATGATATTTAAAACCATTTCAATTTTATGTAAGTGTACCTCGAATCACGACACTAAAATTGAAGCTGATCAATTAAAAAATACAAACCCAAACTCAACAGGCAGCAGCTATACGGAAATGATTCCTCGTTCTTGTTAAAAATGATTTGATTGATACGGTAGTATTTGATCGTTCACTTGTTAGTTTGGCTGGACAGAAAGTTGAGAATCACTCATGACAACTTTAGGAAACTTTTTCGCTTGTTTATACAACGTTTAACTGCACTTTTCGTCTGATCACATGTGTTAACATAATTACTTGGTTTCAACTCGAACTGATAACGACAGCAAAAGTCAGCAAAAGCGTAATTTTATTAATTTATTCTTTGTGAAAACTACTAGCTCGTTATATCTGTTTAGATGCTGTGACAAGGGCATAGTGCTTTGCCGAAATTGTTCAGCGTAATTCTTGTAAATAATGTAAATAAAATGAATATTATAATGATTAGTTGCGTGTCAGTATAGGCAATAATTTGCTTTAAAAATGTAGACAAATTAGAATAATCGTTGGGAGTTTTTTTGAGATATATGACTTTACTATTCACCCGCTTGTAAATACGAGGACTGAAAATTTACTTATATAGCTTTCGCCCACGTAGCCCATTTATGCAATCAGTTCGGCCATACTCTTGCAGGGCTGATTTCTAATCTATGCCGCGTTTAAAAGCATCCATTTCTTAAAAAAAATACGTCTAAAATTAAGCTATTACAAAATTTTTGACAGCTGGGGATCCGCTTTAAGACCCCTAAAAACAGACTAGCCGTTGCAGAATTCTGGCTGCGCACCAGGCAAAAACTGAAATTGATACGCTCATCGGGATGGTGTGACCAGGGACGTGCGGTCAAAGAAAATGTACAAAGAAAAAAGAATTGTACAAACAAAAACAAAAATAAAAGTATATAATTAAAATAAAATGTTTTCACGCAAACAATACAAAATATTTCTCAAAAACTTTACGAATTTTTATCATATTTAGTTTTTTTGTTTATTCACTGCTTTTATGCTATGCTCTTCGCATTAAAACGCCGAAACTATTCGATTAATTGCTATCTCTCTATGCGCGCCGGCGATCATCGCTTGAAATATGCGAAGTGAGGCATTTTCGATTGTGCCTCATTTCAGCCAAGCAAATTTTAATAAACGAACTAAAAGTATGCCTTTTTCTCTCAGACAAATCGCGGACAACGCATAATGCTTTAAAATCTGATTTTGAGGCACGCCTCACCTATGACGTCATAGAATAAAAAAAAGTCAACGCAGTTTTTTTGTAGTCTTTCGTTCATTGCGAAATTGAACTAGTTACTTTTCTAGCGAAATAAAAACAATTTATTGCGAGGAAATGAACTAAAATGGAAGAAAATTTAGTCTTAAAGCTGAGAGATTTTTCCATAACTAAACTTGAAGTTTGCTCGAGACATCAATACGAAAGAATCCCTCATTTCAGAAAGAGTTCTACTGTACTCAAGAAAAGAGTGGTTCGCAATAAAAATCGTCATTTCTGCTTTCACATTTTTAGCAAATAATAATGTTGGGACTGAAACCTGGTTTTTGTGACTTAGCAAGAACCAAAACTTCAATCATGTCCACATTTAAAGTCAAATAATTGGCCTCCTTAATAGATTTTCGAAACTTGAAGAATTGATTTGGCTTTAAGTGAGCAGCAGAGATTAAACGAGTAATTAATTATCGACTGACTGGTTGCAATTATCACATTCCTCTTTATAAAACATCCCGAATGCAACGTTCAATCAAATATAAAGGCGTTATTATTTGGAACAATATTCCTTTCGATGTAAGGAAAAATACTTTCCGAAAATTCAAATCTAACTACAAAGACCTGCTAATATTGCAAATTACTAAAATTCAAATGCAAAAATTTTGGTTGAAATGTTGATGTAAAGCAACACAAGTTGCAAGAGACATCCAAATACTATTAGCTTTTATTCGAATTATTTGGTAAATTGCCTACCAATATAGGGTGGCTGCTTGACTCGAAGACCTAACGGTCCCTTCGCAGTCTCCCTGTCCTTCCCTTGTCAATTTTATACACGAATCGATATGTGATTTGTATTATTTAAGTGTAAGTGAGTTGGACGCAATAAATTCTGAGTTGAGTTGAGTTGAGAAAGTTTTTCTCACTTAACTTTTACGGTATTTTCGTTTTCCAAATTGCTTTCACATTCTACTAGAGTAAATTATTTTAAACCCCCCCCAAAAAAAAAAAAATTATCAAAAAATTTGGTCTTCGTTTAATGGCTATGAAAACAGTTATTTGCTTGTCATTCATTGTCTTAAATAATTTTTTTGCAAACATGTGTCAGGGCCGCAACTAGGGGGGTAGGCAAAAGGGGGCGGCGCTCCCCTAAACAAAACTGCCCAGCATACCCACCCAAACTTTCGTTACCCTTGCAGCAGTTTCAAACTGGTGGCTTTTGTTTTTGGGAAACCAACCGAGACTTCGGAGAAAAGTAGACCATATTGGCTCCATGACCTTTTTTTTTGGATATCAACAGAGAACTTGGTGAAAACTAGACCAACCCAAAAATTTTGGCCCCTCCAGAAACAAATTTTGCCCCCCTTAAAACTACGTTCTAGTTGCGGCATTAACATGTGTGTGAAAAAAAATTGTGCCTCACCAACCAGAAGCCTCACCGCACGTCACTGGGTGTGACACTATCAAATGTCGTTAAAATGTAAAATTGCAGAATGAGCTTTTGATCTTCTTTACACTTTTTGTAATCAGAAAAATGTTGTAACAAAAGAAGGCTCATTTTTGTTCAAAGTTTAAGAACAAATTAAGAGCAATGCCATCAAAAATAATGTCAAAAACAACCGAAAAAGAATGAATTTTAAATCAAAAACGCAACTAAATTCTGTACTGATTTAAAACAATGAAATTTGAGTAATTTTATGCCATTTACAAGTAAAATTCCTACAATTCTGAGACTATACAGTAGAGTTCTGTTGCTCAAGCAAACTTTTTTTTTTGATTCTCGTTAAAATGAAAATGCTCACTTTTCGATTTTGCAATTTTACAATGCTGCAAAAGCAGCAGAAAAAATGCGTTTGCTCAAGCAGACAGAGCATTGAGAATTAAACAGTTATGCAAACATGGTTGCCATAATTGATATCGATGCTCTTAAAATTTAAGAACATATGAGACTAAAAAATGGCAAAAAATTAAGAACAACCGGCCTCGCCATAAAATTTACTGATTCTTCCAAAAAAAGTGCTTTGGTCATGCAGCTTGCGTTTTATTTGCTGTTATTTCATTTGAAGAACTAACAAAGTGTTTATTATTATTTATCTTTCTTTCAAACTAATGAATCTGCTGACTAATGACTATCAAGCACAGAGCTGGACAGCGCTGTTTCGAGCTTTTAGCTCTCATCGGCAGCCCTCAGCTATCTTTTCAAAGGTATTCCCAGCTGAACAAACATCTTGGCCTAACTGGCAAACCTTATCGGCTTGCAGAGAGGCAGATGCTTTAGTAGGGAATAAACTACAATGTGAAATATTTGAGCTACAATGTGAAATATCATTGGAGCTGCAGGGTTGGTGGTTGTTATAGCCACCTAACTGCCAGTGGAAGTTGACATGGCTTCCCAGGAGTCGACCATGAAGGACATCAAGATATTGCAGTAATGACTATCAACATGACTATTGCGAAACGGTCGTAAAAAAGTGGTGATTGGTAACAGATTTTGACCTAATTTTGAATTTTTTTATTATGGCTTTTGACGTTATCATCAAAAGAATGCTCTATGGAATATTCAGCGCAGATCATTTAGTAATCTAGAAATAGGACACCTCTATAGCCTGTTCTTACGGAATTAAGGAGTAATGTTATTCAAATAGAATTTGAATATCGTTAGTGATTATCTTTTTAAATAAGACTGAAGAAGATTATCCCCTGAAAATCCCTTCAGGATGAAACAGCGTGTATGAATTTTCTATCTCAAGTTTACTGCAATTTGAATTAAAACTAGATCGTAATATCGCAAGCGATATCTGGGGACTTCGCAGCATCATCCAACTTTTACTGAACTTTATTAAGCTTTAAAATAGCGATGTGATTGCTTTGAATGAATTTTCAAAAATGTTGTCGTTTATAGTCAGATCAATAATTTAAATGCACCCCTTTCAAATTTTCTTTCACTAACTTAAATCGCTTTGTGATTGTTCAAGTTCAAAATTTAAATCTTTCGAAGTTATCAAAAATAATCGATTAACGTCATTCAAAAAGCTCGCATAATAGTTTACAATACAGCGTCAAATCTCAGCACTTTTTACGAGTTCTTAACAGTTTTTCAGCCCATTTGAAATAACATAAAGAGGTCTTTAAAATTCTAGGGACTCACAAGCAAATTTCGTTTCCAACCAAACTTACAGTTATGTATGATTCTGAAAACGCTCTTTCGCATCGCAATTCAGCGTATTGTAGTGTTGGTATGCCAATTGTCTCAAAACTAAAGCCCCCTCCTCAACAGCATAACCTAAAATAAAAAGAAAGTGCTAAAATTATGCAAATTTATAACAGGCATTTATTGAAGCTTTTTTATTAAATCGTTTATGTTTTTGCCACATAGACCTCATTCTCAAATGGTATAATTTGACAAATTGCAAAAAAAGGAGGAGAATCAAAATTTATTTTCCCTTGTTAATGCTTTATTCACAAGTTGTCACAGGTCGATAAAAATAAGTGGGTAAGCCATCCCAGTTTTCTATACGCCTTTTAATTAACACGATAGTTTGAGCTAATTATTGTCCAACATGGCATTACCTGGTTTGGTATGTTTTATCTTTTTCTAATATTAACTTACCAGTACTCTTAAAACTTGATATGTCTAGCTGGAGTACTTTGTATTTAAGATTTAAAAATCTTAAGGGGCTCATTTGGCATGGTCTCCTCAACAAGGCCCGCCAAATTTTGTTATCTATCTTTGGTTTATATTAACTTTTCCTATAGATTTAATTCGTTTAGAAGTTGAAAGGGGGAGATGTCAATATAATTGGAGGACCCCTGTAGTATGAGATCCTCAATATTTTTTCATATTAAATTTTTACAATCTTGAAAATTTTATTTGTCTAGCTTGAGTGGTTAAAAATTTTGAAGAACCAGTTGGAAAAAGACTTTCCAGTTACGGCCTCTACAGTTAGTCATATTTTATTTACCAATACTGATTTTATTTTTATTACTTATTCTGAAAATTCCATGTGTCTAGCAAGTTAGGTTAAAAAGTTTGGAATTTTGGCGGCCTCGCTTGGGGTGACCCAATTTTCGTACACCAAAACTTGGTTAAATTTTATCTTTTTTATTTTTGCTTACCTGAAAAATTTTATGTGTCCAGCTTAAAAGGTTAAAAAGTTTGAATTTTGGTGGGCCTCATTTGGGGAGAACCCCCATTTTGGAACCCCAATTTTTGATAGGTTTAGTTTATTTTTAATATCTACCTATACCAAAAATTTGATCCAAGTAGCTCTAACGATTTAAAAGTTTAAAATTTTGGTGGCCTCGTTTGAGGGGGATACCTGATTTTGGTACCCCTAAATTTTGTCAAATTTTATCTTTCCTTTATGTTTAATTACCTTAAAAATTTCATGAGTCCAGCTTAAAAGATTAAAAACTTCGAATTTTAGAGGGCCTCATTTGGGGAGAACCATTTTGAACCCCAATTTTTGTTATGTATAGTTTATTTTTAATGTCTACCCATTCCGAAAATTTGATCCATGTAGCTCTAACGATTTAAAAAAGTTCAAAATTTTGGCAGCCACGTTTCAGGTAAATTCCTGATTTTGGGTACACCCAAATTTTGTCAGATTTTATCTTTTCTTAATATTTGTCTACTCTGAAAATTTCATGCATTTAACATGAGTGGTTAAAAAGTTACAATTTTGGCCGACTCGTTTTGAGAGGCCCCTCCATTTTGGTACCCCCAAATTTTCTCAAATTTTATCTTTCCTTTATGCTTACTTACCTTAAGAACTTTTTTGGGCCTAGCTTTAAAAATTAAAAAGTTTTAACTTTGTAGGGCCCGTTTGGGGACCCTCCCCATTGTTGAACCCCCAATTTTTGTTAGGTTTAGTTTATTTTTAATATCTACCGAAATTTTGATCCATCTAGCTTTAATGTTATAATAGTTTAAAGTTTTGGAGGGCCCGATTGAGGTAAATCCCCCAACCTGGCACCCCCGATTTCGTTCTCACACTATTCCTTCCTGATATCTTCAATCGCTCAAACTTTGAATACAGTGCGTTCAGCGGTTTAATAGTAGATAGCCGGAGAAGAAAAAAAACTAAAAAAAATAAAATAAAATAAAAAGACAAAAACGAAAAATAATATTCAGGTTAGAGTAAACGAACATAACCAAAAGAAAGGCAGTTGATAGTGTGCTCAAAAAGCACAAACCATTTTCCATCAAAATCGGTATTTACCGAGATATATTGTTTAAAATCGTCCATTTTCTGCCCATTTTCGGCCTGTAACATTTTGGTCACGTGACCGGGTGCGCCGAACTCGGTTTGCATAAAGTATTCATAATCACCCAAATTGTGAACCAATTTCAGCTGTGCTCGCCAAGTGTTTTTTGGGTTATAGGCAAATTAGCAAATTTTCAAGCCAAAAATCGCAAATTTTTTATGATTTTTTGTGTGTCAATTCACGATCACGTGACCTAGGACCCCCAAAATTGGCACACACGACGCATTTATTAATTTCCATGTTGAGTCCAAAATTCAACTTTCTAGATTTAACCATTTACTAGTTATGAGCAAATCAATCCTCATCTGCCAAAATTCGCTAGCAAAAACAAAAGTACTACGCGCTCACGCGAAGTCCCAATTACATTTTGAAATAGTTTGATTCTTGATTAAGACCTACTTGGTCTGCATGCTGTTCATGCTATTAGACAGTCCATGCGAAAAAAAATGGCTTCGTTTTTTAGTCAAATATCTTGCTCTAAAGCCAAATTTAACTTTCCCCTTCAAAATTAGCATCGTTTATTTGATAATAAACCCAATTTGGAATGAAAAAAGTTGATTTCAAATACGTTCTTATAGCAGAAAATACACGAAGTAAGCAGAATCATAATGCATATTACCGGAAAATCAATTGGAAATCATAAAATTGTCAATAAATATTAAATCAATTGGTGTGAAAAGGGGCTTTTTTACCGTGGCTCGAATTGGTCATAATTACGCTTTTGTTTTCTTGTCATATTTTTAGGGCCCTAAAAGATAACACGTACACTTTCCCATGCCATATTAGCATTTTAATGTTGCGTATTAGCACTGGCATCTATTAAACGAAATAGTTCACAAACATTCATTTATTAAGGTCAGTATGTTTTAGGCTGTAAATCAAAGGTTTAATTGTGCCTATAAGACTTTGAATACTCTCTATAGCTTGGTCGTGTTATTGGATTACACTTTGGGGATATAACCGTAAATTTGTAGTGCAATACTGTGAATAAAGATTTAAAGTTATTTTATTCCAACTCCTGCAGTTTTCAAATTCGGATTGAGTCCCAATTTTTAAACTAAAATGCGCTTGAAATTTCCTTTACTTTTTTTGTGCATAAAATTTAAGTGAGACATCAAGTGAAACTTGAGTCCAGGTAGGCTTTCGTCATGTGCCTCTAAAACTTAACAGAAATTGATAAATAAAAATAATATTTGTAATTCCAAAGCAAGTGAATCCCTATTTCGGCTTGATGTTCAACTCAGCACAAATGAGAACCGAGTAGAGCTTCCATTGCAAGGGGTAGAAAAACTTTGTCTGGAGTTAAATTTCGATATTTTGGTGCCGGTTTTTGTAACTTTTGGGGTTTATTTGTTAATTAAAAAATATTTTTATTATTGGTAATAAAGATATACTTCAGCATGATTACATATCGCAAATATAATGAGATGGATTTATTGCATAGAGCAGGGGTTCTCAAACTTTTGGCGTTATGGAGCCCTTGAAGAAGCTGACCATTATTTACGAAGCCCCACAATAACTTTCTAAAATAAAAGCAAAAAAGTAAACTAATACCTTGCGGAGCCCCTAGGTTTTTTAGCGGAGCCCAGCAGGGGCTCCGTACGGAACAATTTTGAGAACCAATGACATAGAGCTTGTAAGTTTTACAGATTCATTCCTATAAAAAAAGCGCGCAATTTTAACCGAATTTCTCATTTTCTTGAATGATTTAATGATTCAATAAATGTTCATCGGCTTTTTGTTTGTAAATCTCTGCGTTAATATTTAACTGATAAGCGGTGATTGCTCTAAGGGCATGCTGCAAAATCCAATTTCCTCAAAGGTCATGTTAATAATTAGATAGTGAAGGAACCTAGCCACTACTATAACGCCTTAGTTTTAGCTTTTTTTCAAGTATTTTTAATGCCATATTTTAAGTTCGAAAAGTCTAGTTCAAAACCATGCTTGAAAAAATAAATACATAAATAATAAAAACAGATAGCAACTTTCAAAGCCAGTGCCTGTATTAAGTTAGTTCTTGCACAATACAGACATTTTTATTGCTTGCAGAAAAACGCAAATCCTTGCTTTCGATCTGATGAGACATTTGATATTGTAGCAGAAAATTATATGAGCATTTAAAAAGTTTTAATAAAAAACACTGGAGCGCTGGGCTGCTTATTGCTTTTTGAAGTTACATTACAAGAATACGATGTCGTATGATGATGTAAGTATCGAGAACTATCAGAAATTTAAAAAAATAATAAACAAACTAAATTATTAAGAACAATGTACTAAGAAAATTAATAATAAGCTATAGACAGTATACAGAGTCTTATAGGCACAATCAAATCTATGATTAACAGCCTAAGACATACTGTTTCGGAATCGACATTCGTCTTTTATTCTAAATTAATTAAAAATTAACTAAACTAAACTAAATTAAAAAATTAAATTCTAAACTAAATTAAAATTACTATCACGAGCTAGAAATATCTGTGCAGTAAATTTTCAGTAAAATTGTACTAAACAACGGGACCGCTTTTTTGAATTCTTCGTTACAGAATATTTCAGATATTCTTTTTGGCTATCATAGATGATAGATGCTTCTTTATTCTGGGGGGGAGGGGGTGGATGTACTTTATTATGGAAGGGGGTTGGATGTACTGTAGAGCGGCATGTTGTTCGGTTTTCGATACAGCCAGAATTTGCCAGAGCTAAGGTTCAGCGTGATGTCGAGGAAGTCCGTTTTAATCATGCTGGCTTCAGCGGTTACTTGCAGGGCTTGATGCTGAAAGGTTTTCAAAATATCTTTTCTGATCCGTTCAACTCCAGATCTTTTCTGATCCGTTCAACTCCAGTCCTGACGTGTTACGGAGGATCGCTTGGCCATTGTCTCGGTAAAGGCCCATGGCGTCGCTGGTTATTATATGGGAAAGTTAGTGCAGAGTAAATAACCGGATTACGGGTGAAACAAACCATACTGTTTTAATTTTTGACGTGAACTGTGTTATGTTATGATGTTCGCTCTGGGCTACGCTGTCGAGCACTTTTTTGAATCGGTGGAATTCAAACTCCAATCATCAACCTATTAGTATTCAATTAGGTTACTATGTACTATAGTAGAATATCCTCCTTGGTGACAAAGCAAGTTAATTGCGCGCGCGCGTTTGTATGTGTGTTTTTCCTTTATGATGTCGTCGGTTAGTCAATCTTGCAAAAAGTTTTAAGATCCACGTGAGATTTTGTCTGCGCAATATCGCCAGACACGCCCCCAAAAAATCAAATCGCAGCAGTCACTCGCACGATAGAGATTTTAACGCTACGCTCGCTTACGATTGCAACTCGCAGAAGTCACTTACACGTTGAGACTGCATGCCAGTGATTCTAACAAAATATTGTCGGTGAAAGAGTCGCTGTCGCACTGACTCAGTTACACTGTGCGAGATAGTTTCAAAGCGCGGTTTACTGGTTTTGAATTTGCAAAAACCAACTGCCGCAAAAGCACTTCAAATGCGCAGCTTGTCAACTTTTGCATTTGAAACAATCGCACTTCAGAATTTTGAGAAGAAAATGTACGAAGCCGACGCAAGCGTAAACGAAATACAGTAAATATTATTAAGCAGCTAATGTCGTTAAAACTTGCAATGAAAATGCCAGGTGAAAGATAAAGCAGCAAGGGCGACGTGCTGCTCGTGCAGGATGTGTGATTCGTAAAGGCTTGAAATTACTCGAAAAAGCTGACTTAGTCTGCATCATTCTGAATTGGTTTGGATGGAGCAAAGTGAAGCGGGCATTAATGCTCATAAGTTATCGTAAATTTCTGTCGTTTACCTTTCGGTCTTAGTTTTACCCCACCGTAACCCATTTCTGACAGTGTTTCTTGTTTGGCTATACATAATATTTGGTGGTATGAAATAATAAAATTTATCGACATTTTTGTCCAGTCAATTCTAAAAACACTTTTGAAATTACCAGAGGTGAAGTCCTCGAGGACGTCCTTGGCCTCGAGAACACATTTTGAAGTCCTTGGCCTTGGCCTCGAAGCCTCAAGTCCTCGAAAATTGCCCTGTCCTCGGCTCGAGGACAGCACTATTTTTTGAACAGTTGAAATTTTGTTGGAAAACGCCAGAAACCTCGCAGAAAATTTGCGAGTACCTTTTTTGTTTTCCTCGCTTGGAGCATAGGCGTAGCCAAGGGGAGGGGGTCCGCCCCCTCCCCAATTGAAATTTCACCAATGACAAAAATGTGACAAAAAAGCCTATAGTTTCTTCAGTTTCAGTTTCTTTTTAGCATTTTTCGCTAACAACAGCATAACTAACAACAATATTGAAGACCGGTGATCCGCGTCCCCCTCAATTCAATTTTTGCCAGCCAATTTAAACGTATAACCCGAAGAAAACAAGGAGTTTTTGTCCTAAAAGTTGCTATCTCAGGCCCACATCTAGCCTTTTTGTGAACATAATGCATTAATCAGGGCCGGATTTACCATAATATGACGCAGTACCAGCAATAGCGTAGCCATGGAGGAGGCGAGGGCTATAGCCCCCCCCCCCATTGACCTATCAACCAAAATGCAGAATAAGGAAACTACCTCGTTTTTAGCTCTTTTGAGACTGTTTTTTTTTGCGTTGGAATTGACTAAGAAGTGGTTTAAAGCATCATTTGAAACATATATTTAGGGGGGGGGGGGCTAATTGTCAAAAATTGAAGTCACAAATCAATGAAAACTTTGAAAACATACCCGAAAATAAACAATCAAATCTGATCGCTAATGTAAAAACGCCAAACATTGGTTTTATCAACAAATATATCATAAACTCAGGAATAAGGGAAGGGGGGGCTATTCAGTGTTAGTTAATTACCAATCACTTCTCTCAAATTTCTTTCCATTAGCCCTTCCCCCAATTATTTTTCTTTATAAAATATAGACGAAATAGATTACTCCGTGTGAGTTTTATTGAATAATAGGATTTTATGATTTAGCAGCAAGTAAACAAGAGAACTACAATGTCATCATTAGCCACTTCTCATATAGCCCATTAATGCACCCAGTTGAATCATGTTGGGCTGCCAATTTCTATGCCACGTTCTAAAAGCATTATTTTTTATTAAAATAGCTCTAAAATTAAGTTTATTTTGCAAAAAAATGCAAAAATTTTGAGCGCTGGAGGCTCCGCCACCAGACCCCAAGCCTCCGGCAGCTGGGGGCTTTGCCCCCTAACCCCATTGGCCTCCGGCGACTGGGGGCCCCGCCCCCAGACCCCCAAAACAGCCCCCCATTGCAAATTTCTGGCTACGCGCCTGAGTACCAGCTAGGGACCCCGAGCTAAAATTGTAAGACTTCTTTTGGTCTTCTCCTATATTTGGCAGAAAGATGTTGCGAAAATCTCCAAAGTGCCAGGGGCCTTACGCGAAGTAAATCCGGCCCAGCAATAACATGGTTAGTTGACGTAACCATCTATTTTAACATTTTTTAATAACAATTCAGTAATTCACCTCCAACCTCGCCGGTTTTTATGCACAAAATACTTTTTAAAAAAATTAGCCATGGAAAATGCTGATTGAACGAATCGTTGAACTTCAGTTGAGGGTCCTGGGCCCCCTGACCGAACATGTACTCCTAAAATTGGTTATTTTCATGACAAAACAAAAATCTCTAAGGAAAATCCTCGAGTGGATTATTATTTACTGCTAAAATGTTGCAAGAGACAATGCAACCTTACTTACCCCTACCTGCGGACCAGATCACTTACAATTAAATTTAACTCCAAAATGCAAGATGTTAAGCGTGTTTTAAAATTGAATTGCAAGTAAAAGGAGAAGGCTATTAAATGATTTGATTTTTTCAATTGGCTTTCAAATGTCAAAAATCTAGTGCTTTTAAATGGCTCTGAACACTTTCAAAATGTGATTCAATGGCATTAAAATAGCTTTTTTTTCCAAAAAATTACAAAAAATCCCCCAACGGCTGGGGGCTTCGCACCTTGTCGATCTTCCATCTTACAATATCTTTGTCCCACAAAAACTTCCTCTTTGGAAAATTTTTGAGGACGTCATTTCATGTGATTTGTGGTTTAGGCTTACCCAGACTTAAATTGTAAAATTTTGCATGGGGGGACGCTTTTGCAGCCTTGACCAAACGCATTTGGCATGCGAAAGTACTTTAGGAAAGATTACGTAATTCCGTTGCCGAAAGTGAACAAACACCAAAAAAAAGAGGTCTTCGCCTAAAATTGAAGTGTTTTTTCGCCAAAATTAGGTAAAGACCAAAAAAAATGGTCTTCGCCGGAAATTGAAGCGGTTTTTTGCCAAAATCAGGTGAAAAATTAGGCCTTTTTCGTCTGATCATCCAGCGCTCAAATCTCGTTGGGAGGACGCTAAATCTCGATGGGGGGACGCGTCTCCCCTACAATTAAGTGCTGGGCTTACCCCAATCAAAAATTCTGGGTACGCCAATGAATTGGAGATCGCCTGAAAAAAAATTTTGAAGACCTTTTTTTTGGAGAGCACTTGCGCCTGTGTCCTTGGTCCTTAGCCTTGGCCTCAAGCATTCCTGTCCTTGGCCTCGAGAGGTTCTGTCCTCGGAAAGGCTGTCCTTGGCCTCGGATTTTTTTTGTGTCCTTGGCCTTGGCCTTGAGCCTTATGTCCTCGACTCCACCTCTGGAAATTACCTTTTCTCAAAGCGTGTGTCATTGATAAATTTATATTGTTTATTTCCTAATAGTGCAGAAGTATTTTGTATTTCATAGTAGATTTGTGCTGTCATATTATACAAAATGCTAATGGTTAAATTTTATTTTTGTTTTTATACGTTTACTTTTTGAGTTCTTCTGCAGTGATACCAGGCGCCTTTTCGCTACAGAAGTACCGTAGCGGCTCTTTTTAAATTAAACCAACATTTAAAAAATCCACCTAGCATTCAAACAATCGGTGTTTTCCTGTAACCTTGTTATCGTGCTACTAAACCACAGCTGTTACAAAGCACCAATATCCACAATAATAAAATAAGAAGCGTACAGGGGCGCCGAAAGGGGGGGGGGGAGCAGGAAGGTACAATGACCCCAGGGCCCATGGACTTTAGGGGGCCCTTAGGTTTCAGGAAGGCCGTTGGTTTCAGCAGGCCCAGCAGAGGGCCCATGAGCTCGAGAGAGGGCCCATCGAAATGATCCTGAGAAATCAGCATGTGAAGCCTGAAGACCTTTATTTTGGAGATCACCTAATTTCGACCGGAAAATCTGTTAGAATTTCGTTGAAGACCTTTTTTTTTGGAGATCACATCATTTTTCGGACCAAACTATAGCATTTTTTCCGTCTAATTTGACTTCACAAAAATGGAAATCCGTCATATTTGAGCTGGCCCCGGGCCCACTTTTGGTCCCCGGCTGCATTGGAAGCGCATGCATTTCCTAAACGCTAGGCAATTACAGTAAGTGTAATGCAGAGGATGAATTATTATGGCCAAGGCAAAATACGTCAGTGACTTCAACTCAAAACTCACTGCTGGCGTTATTTAAATGAAACTGCGCCATAAAACCACTCAAATTCTAAGAATGGTGCAACTGAAATTGAGAGCATGATGTGATGAGAAACAGCATTTTCATGAAATTAATGTTTAATTACAATATGCGGTGGAATAGATGTGCTTTTCTATTTAACTGTGGTTATATTTTAACTGCAAGAAATACCGGTAGGCTACTAGCAATCTCGGGTCAGAAAAGGAACCAAACGCTTACACGTTTTTAAGCGACAAGCACCAAAGGATGGTACTTGTATACGAGGTGCTGGACCCAACGAGTGAGCATAGGGTGTGAACCTACTCTGCTAGCACTGTTACAGCACCGATTAACATTTTTTTGTTTGCCCGTTCTAGTTTCGAACTCGGCCGCTTCTTCTTTTTAGTTTGCGCGCGTTACTTAATTTCCTGTAGCCATTAGCTGCAAACGCAGTAGCGTACGCAGGATTTTGAGAAGGGGGGGCCAGAAAATTTGAGAAGAACAAAGCTCTGAATCAGAAATTGTTCTACTTCAGAAAATTAGGTGAAGAGCAAAAAAAAGATCTTCACTCAAATTCAATCCGATTTTTCGCCCAAACTTGGGTGAAGAGCAAAAAAAAAGGCCTTCACTCAAATTCAATCAGATTTTTCGCCCGAACTTAGGTGAAGAGCAAAAAAAAGAAGAAAAAAAAAGGTCTTCACTCAAATTCAGTCCGATTTTTTGCCCAAATTTAGGTGAAGAGCAAAGAAAAAAACGGTCTTCACTCAAATTTAGTCCGAATTTTCGCCCAAACTTAGGTGAAGAGCAAAAAAAAAAAAAAAAAGGTCCTCACTCAAATTTCCACCGACTTTGATCCCGAAGCCGGGAAGAAACTCACAGAACATACCCCCTTTGTGTGATCAAACCTTATGCCCAACTTGCAAAGGGGGGGACCATGCCTCAATTTTGCTTACTTTTCAATGCAATTTTTCAATCCTGGCGACCCAAAGGAGGGGCCATGGCACAATAGCCCCCCCTTAAATACGCCCCTGTGCAAACGTTTTAAAAATTACGCGCTTTTTGGCAATTTGTGCACGCCTTTGTGTTAGGCCGAGTTACTGTACCTCTGTTCTGGCATTCCCTTTTATTCGAGCAATTGGCAAACGGATGTATTTTATTTTGAAGACTGCTAGTTTGTGACTCTTTCAGCTCATTATTTTCTGGTTCAATTTTTGCCGTGCCCTACTGTTCCATATCATTTATTTAGTCTGAAAAATACAGTCTAAGTTGGAGAATTTCAATTGTGGTTTGGCCAGACGGACAGGGAGAAAGCTACAGAGTTTCGCTGTAGCACCTACAGTAAGCAGTGTTACGGAGGGCTTCCGTAACAAGTATCTCCATTTCCAAAATATATTGTCCAAATGCCATTATCGTGAATTCATTGTCTTAACTATTCTAGAGTTCTCAGATTTTTAGCTTTTATTTTTGCTATGACAGAATGTTAGCAATGAAAAAATTAATTACTCTTTTTTATGCAAGAACAATTTTGTAAGATCACAAGGCTCATTTTTGCTCAAAATTTAAGAAAAAATTAGAAACAACACCAGTCTCAGTAACAAAAAATGATATTAAAAACAACCGAAAAAGAATAAAATCCAAATCAAAAAACAGTGCTGGGCACCGCAAGTTTTTTTTTAAGTCTGCAGTCCGCAAATCCGCAACCGAATTTCAATTTTCTTAATCCGCAACCGCAAGTCCGCAATTGGACGTTTAAAAGCTTAGTCCGCAACCGCAAGTCCGCAATGACTTTTCGAGATTCTTGAATCCGCAACCGCAAGTCTGCAACTTCGTAATTCTTGAAGTCCGCAACCGCAAGTCCGCAACTTCGTGATATTTGAAGTCCGCAACCGCAAGTCCGCAACTTTTTATGAACCGAGTGAAAAAGTTTTGCAATCTACCACGTCTCGAAGTGAACTGCTCAGAGTTGATTGGCAAAAATAAGTCAAAAGTTGTGACTTGTGGGAAGTATAGCACACGTATGGTGAATAAATTCCACACAATAGAAGAAATTACTCACAATCGTTGATTGTAGTAAATGTACCGCAGCATGACTTGTTATTGAGCTGCTTTTTTGGATGGCAAGCTTAAGAATTACCCTAACCCTCTTACTTTCAGGTCCAACTCAAAACAGATTCAAACGCCTTTAATTTTGGTTAAAGTTTTTGACTTGACTAAGGGTTTTTAGCCCCCAGCCCTCCTGGTTGCGCTACTGCTTATACGGTAGGTGCCGAAACTGCGTTGAAGCATAATGCACAACCCTCCGGCGAACCCTAAAAAATACTACAATGAAGCGAGGGATTTGGAGATTAAAAGCCGTTGAATTACAGTGAGAAGCCATCAAATAGCAAAGTACAATCCGTATTTCCGCTTGCAACAATATAATTTCAGAAAACAATTTTTTTCGAAACAGGAAAAGGCAAAGGCAGTAGAAGGCAGAAAAACATTCATATCACTAATTGTTTTACTAAACTTTTAGTTCCTAGTTTCAATAAATACTCTAGGAATGAGATAAGCACACGCTACCAGCAGTGCCGTAGCCAGACCAAACGAAGTGAGAGGGCCCAAGCCGAAAATGGACTAAACTTTTGCACATAAAAATTGATATTTTAAAGCTACAATTTTGTATTCATCTTTGGAAGAAGATACATATAAGCCCGGCAGCGTTTATTAGCTCGTTTCACATGCGGCCGGTATAAAAAATATGTCTACAGGAGTGAATACGACCAGAAGCGCAACCAGGGTTTTGTTAAGTAAGAGAGAGGGGGCTTAAACCAAAAGTAAATGTTTTTTGCACAAAAATTGTCTAATTTAGGTCCCGTGCTGAACAAACCGTTGCTACTCAAGCGTGTTACAGAGAGGGCTCAGCTGCTGGGCGATTTTTGCAATTTTGCGGCAAAAATAGCAATTTTAACGCCATTTGAATCACATTTCGCACGTTTTAAAACCATACCAATAATTACAGTAAATTGCTAAAATTCAGAAGTCATTGTAAGATTTAAATTGTATAGCCTCTTGAGCCCTCATATACATTAGATCAAGTCCAAAACACGTTTAAACGCTTATTCTTTTTTTGGTTATATTTTCTAAATGACTTGGTTGAAGGGGGTTGATGATCCCTTAGCCTCTTCCCTCTAATTGCGCCACTGACTGCAAACTAAAATAAATCTTGAGTGTGCTCTAAACAAAACAGCTGGTCTTTAAAAATAATGTTTTCACGTATTGTTTCAGGTCATATTCACTAACGAAATACCTGTAACGCTTCTGTAGGCATTCATCCCTATTCCTCGACACATCTGTAAAGGCGTGTTAATAAGACGGATTATTGGTTCACATTTAAGTAAAGCAGCTGGTGGCTAGCAATTTTGCAATCAATCGAGAAAACTTCAAACGAGAATCATGTTTGAAAATTATTATTCCTTTTTCCATTATTGCCTGTTGTTTTGTCGTTATGCGATGCTCCAAAAAAGCATCCTGAATAAACCAAAATGGGGGGGCACAAGCAGTCGTTAGGGGGGGGGACGGCGCCCCTGGCCTCACCGTAGCGACGCACTGGCTACCAGTACAAAAAATGATACCTCAGTGGCAAATTTTGTAAACTCACGGTAAAAAACAACAAGCCATACTTTGAACCAGGGCTGCAAATTCGAACTTAAACCCAAAAAAAGGTGGTTGTTTTGCCGAACTCGAGAAAACAGTGTTGACTCCAATTTGAATCAGGTTAGACCCGCTTCTAATAGCCTGTCTCGCCGCGCGCCGTATCCTTCATATTTCTGCAGTCATACCACACTTTGGATATAAATATAACAATGTTATTCCTCACAGAACATCAAAAATTTGATTCATCCAAAGGAGCACCGCAAAACAAGAAGTCAATTATCAGCTAGCCAAATCAATATCAATTAACTAAAATCAGTGCTGCCGAAACATAGGGGGGATGGGGGGATATATCCCCCAAGAATTTGACTGTATACCCTTCAACAATTTGAGTATGGTCTTCATCTGCATTCCCTCCAATAATTTGACTCTGGTGTGCATGTGAGCGCAGGTCAGTACTTAAAAAAAGTGTTCCATTTCTGGTGAAAACCTTTTTTTTTTGGTCTTCAGTTAATTTGCTTGCCTGAAAAAAGTCTTGGTTGAGGTTCATTCCCCTCAATGTTGAAAATAGGGCAAAATTGGGGTAAAATTGAAAATTATCCCCCCATGCTCAACAAAGATTTGCACCACTGACTAAAATTTACTAGACCAAAATTTACGCTATTGATTATACTAACTTTGTACTAGACTATATTACTAAAAAACTGGTGCGAGGTCTCACTATAGAAATAGAAACATTAGCAACCAACTTACTACATATCTAACTTGATACACTAAACTACGAAAATTTGAGACACCTCATCACTCGTACTGTCGAAGACTATCTAATTTGAGCTCTAGTTGCAGACTTAAAGATAAAGAGATTAAAGGTCTAAAGACAATACAGTTAAAATTACCACAATGACAGTTCTAGAAGATACTTAAAACAAGCACAAAAGAGGGTTCTAAAATGTTCTAAAAAATCATACAAATATTTGCTTAAAAGATGAGAACGCGGCATGTGTTGGTTTCTCACGTTACCAAACAGCATGTCAACAAAAAGAAAGCGATTAAGTCGAAAAGCAGACCTAGTATTTTTGTCAGCCTGAACTCGAATAACTTGATATTTTTGCCGAACTTGAACTCGAAAAAATTAAATTGAGTTCTCGTGTTTGACAGGGTAAAAACATGAATATTTTACGAAAATAGTAAAAAATTTCAATATTTGTATAAAACTTGCGGAATTGCGGACTAAAATTAAAAATAGTCCGCAACCGTAAGTCCGCAATTTAAACTGCCAAAGTCCGCAAGTCCGCATGTCCGCAACTTTTTTCGTTAGTCCGCAATTGCGGATTTGCGGACTTGCGGACTAACTTGCGGACTTGAACAGCTCTGTCAAAAAAGCTACTAAATTCTGTACTCGCTTAAAACAATAAAGCTTGACTGGTTTTCTAGCATTTACAACCAAAATTGCAACGATTTTGAGACTATATGAGTGCTATTACGCACTACGCATGTAACAAAAAAACTTTTTGGCTCTCGTTCAGACGAAAATTAATTCTCGCTTTTCCGCTTTCCGCAATTTTGCAATGCTGCAAAAACAGAAAAAATGCGTTTACTCAAGCAGACAGAGCATTAGGAATTAACAAACATGGTCTGCAAATTTAAGAACCAATTAAGAGCTCAACATTGGCAAAAATTAAGAATAGCCAGCCTCAACTCAAAATTTGTAGGTTCTTATAGAAAAAAGTGTATCTACGATACTATAAAAGCAGAATATAATTCAGGTTCTGTTACTTGTGGTTTATCATACATTTTATGAAGGGTTAAAGTCCTACTTGATTGACTTCACGGTAATCAGCTCATGACTGCTGTATCTGCAGTAGACCAGTACCAGCATCAACAAGAAAATTATTCCATTAGCGTTTCAAACTAATATGAAGTAAATTTAGTTTCGTAATCAAAATTAATTACAGTAAAAGCACTACAGACTGTTTTGTACTATGAACACAATATTTTATGAAGTAAATTTAGGGTAATCGCAGCCAGCGACTCGCAATAACATTTGTGCATTTCACTTTGCCAAGGCGACTCGTAAATTGCATACGATTTGCTGTTTGCGCGAGTGCGACTTTGCTCTGGGACTCTCGAGACATTGAAATCGACCTCTTGTAAGTGATTACGAGCGAGAACGATTCTTGCATCGAGTCGCGCAAACTATAATCGGCATCGCAAATCGCAAGTGTTACTTACACACGGCGGCGATTTTTGCCAAACGCGATCGCGGCAAGCGAGTCTCGCCTCGCGTGAGTAACCACTCAGCGAGAGAGCTTTTTACGCGTAAAAAATCTTCGAATCGCGTTTCAAAAAAGTCGCCCGTGTAAATGCGGCTTTAAACTTGTTTTACAGAACCAAGGCCTCACAGCGGTTTTAATTGCAGCCATATCAGTTGCTGTTATTGGCTCATCTTATCAGTATGGTTATAATGTAGCCGTCGTGAACGCCCCTGCCAGGGTAAGTTATTATAAAGTAAAGAGAATACCAATTCTTGCAGAAAAATGGCAAATGTGTTTGTTATCAGAGGTTGAGTGGATGGAGCGTCTACGACTGAAACGGTAGACAGGTTTCGATTCCCAGTTGGGTCAAACCAAAGATTATAAACCCTGGTATTCGCAGCATCCCTGCTTGACGTTCAACAATAAATGGATGAGCGTGAAGCATCCACCGTGTAGTAGTAGACAAGTGGCAGCTTGACTCTTAAGACCACAAGGTCGTCCCTTCGTTGTCTCCTGTCCATAGTGTCCAAGGCAACTACGTGAACCAAGATGCAATAATACAATGACAACTTTTGTTACGCTACTGTCGCGAGAAGCTGATCTTGAGTTAGCCGTATTTGAGAAAAACATATTATTTGAGTTTCGGTTTAGGTATTGCAGAGGTGAAGTCGAGGACACAGCTTTCGAGGCCAAGGACACATAAAAAAATCCGAGGCCAAGGACCAATTTCTCGAGGACAGAACCTATCGATGCCAAGGACAGGAATGCTCGAGGCCAAGGACACAAGACGCAAGTGTTCTCCAAAAAAAAAAACAAAAAAAAAGGTCTTCGCGCGAGGAGATGTCGATTATCTGCGAAAATCAGGCGTTCTCCAAAAAAAAGGCCTTCCCAAATTATCCGCGAGAATTTTGCTGATTTCCAAGGTAAAGTGAGAAGAAGGTCATGGACATGGCCCATTTTTAACGAATCAAAAAAAGTGCTGTTATCGAGTCGAAAACAGGACATTTTCAAGGACTTGAGGCTTTGAAGCCACGGCCAAGGACTTAATCTTCGAGGCCAAGGACGTTTGCGAGGACTCCACCTCTATATTGTAGTGTATACTATGATGGAGTTAAAGTGAGTTTACACTGGACGCGAAGCAAAGATTAGCAAACGTCGTGAGTGGTCGCTTATGTCGCGTGCTCAAAATAAGCCAACAATCAAAAAACACTTTTGTACAAATGAAGCTAAACGTCCATTCAACTCTGTTTTTGAAAAAGCGGAGAAAAATCAAGTCCAGTAACATAACCGCATTGCAATTTTTGAAGCTCTAAGAAAATCTCAGCAAAATTTTTCGTATTTTCCTCATTAGAATCCAAATTACGGCCATTTTGTGCAATAAATCAGTTTTGTGTAATAAATCTAAGCAAAATTTTTCGTATTTTCCTCATCAGAATCCAAATTTCGGCTATCTTGCGCAATAAATCAGTTTCGTAAATTTCTCCTTTTTTGAGTCTTGCTAAGTACCGTGCTTTTTGTTGCTAGATGAGAACTGAAGGTATTCATAAACGAATTTGTGAAACAACTACAGTTTGAATTCAGAAAGGATAAATGTTTTTTAGAGCCATTTGGCCGCCTAGAGCCAGCAAAGTATTCGGAATCAAGATAAAGTTTCAGTGCTCTAGGCAAAGCAGTCTATTGCCTGTTTTGGCTATTGCTTAGTATAGAATGTAGACAAGATATCCGGAAAAATGATTGCATGTTGAAGGCTAAAGCATCGTAGCTGCTAGATCTTACCCTAAGATCCCAGTTTATTTTATGCCAGTCAGTTTTGTCCAATTATTGGCCTAAAGGTCAGAAGGTTAGTTAGTTTTTCAAGTATTATACAATTGTCCTCTTCAATGCAAAGCATTTTAGATGTTTTCTTTTCAAGGTTGAGCTATTTTGAGTCTCGAAAACAAGGTGATGTTTATTTAAAAGAAAACCCAGAGCCAAGGTCTAACCTAACATTTTTTGTATAGGCTTGCTAGGTATATCATCAGGTACCTACGTAGCCTCTGCCTCGACAGCAGCTGTAAATAGTCATTGGGAACGGTTTTGACGCACTTCCGTTCGATTTAGCCATGAGGAAAAAGAATTGAGATTATCTTATAATTTCTTGGCCGAAGAAAATCAAAATTGGTGCAAAAAAATTCTAAAAAATTACCAAATTTGCTTCACCATGATTTTACAGTAAACTTCTTAAATAAAGCGCACTAAATGCGGCCCCCCAATAGCAACCGCTCGCTAAGTTTGCGACTGGTTGAAACCTTTCGCAAGATGTCGATTACGTTAAATTTTGGTTGCTTCGCGTTCAGTGTAAACGCCTTTTTGTATTTGATGTTAATAGATTAATTTTTTTTTACCGACAGTTGGACTTAAGCATTTTTTAAATGTTTCTTATGCTTAAGACTAATTTATAGAATAAAGGAAGTATTATTGCTGATGAATCAACACAATCAGATTGTTGTTGTTGTTGCAATGTTGTTATTTTTGCGCGTATTTATCCTCCTGTCACTGGACAGCGTCAGAAGCTAAGTGTTGGACGGTCCGTACCCTTTTCCTTGCAATAACTACAACGTGTTGGAAGGAATCCGCACCTGCTTAAGTGTTTCCTGTGATCCAATGTTCTTGTGGATTTTTTCGCATTCTTGTCAACTGAATTTGATGCTTGTTCGAAACGACCAAGTAGAGATGATCATCGTAAAGCGTTTTATCCAAAGACGCAACAACATAACCAGGGTTTGGATTGAACGCTGATCATGGTATCATGGTCGTCGCGAAAAGATGTGATAAGGCCTTAATGAGATCAATTAGAATCGAAAGGCTCATTTTATGAAATTTTGTTTTTTGAAAATTTTATGAATCATTTTATGAAATTTTGTTTTCAGTTGATACAGCAGTACTTTTTTCACAATGATGAAAATAGCGCTTCCTCGTCAGAGAACAATATTATTTCTGCAGCTTCTCTGCCATTAAACGACATGGTAATACAACTCACTAATACTATAGATTTTATTTTATAATTCGGAAAGAGTTTAAATTGGTAGTATTTTTTGCAATGCAGGTAAATTTATTAGCTTTGATAACCATAATTACTTCATATGCATGACTGTACTGCAGTACTTAGGCAATGATAAACAACTACTGCAATCGTAATATCAAAGAAATACGGCCAAGCTGCCTGAATACTATATTTTAATAAAGTACTGCTGTGTTACAGACCGGCCAGGTGGTCGAGCGGAAACGCGTTCATCTCTGGAGCGGGAGGTCTGAGGTCTAAATCTCGGGCCGGTCAATTTGGACGTAGTGTTGCCAAAGGCTCGCTACCGCTGCCGGACTTCTTGGAGCTGTGTTGCCCGGATATGGTCCCCGTAAACTCATTACACGCTTCAGCGTAATACAACAAGCATAATAAAAGATTTGATAACATTACAGAGCATATGGGACGTTGGCTTTTGCACAATAAAATAATATAAAAATTAATGCTGATTTAGACTACAACTGGAGCACTATGGAAAACGACCACTAGTAATTTGAATTCCACTAAGAATTACGAAGAAGAAGAATTAACCGATTACGAGACATTTCTGTGGTCTTTGACCGTATCAATTTACACTGTTGGCGGAATGATTGGTTCCTACATCACAGGGTTGTTCGTGAAAAAATTTGGAAGGCAAGCAAAAATAATTTTATCGAAGAACTACCTTGACTTATGTTGTGTTGATTGTTTTTTTTTTATGTGATGTTGTGGATATTTGAAAGTCTTAGGGTGTCCCATAATTATAAGGCATTAATTCATCGAATAAATTCGATAGAGGTACGCAAAAATGCTTTAGTTGCAGCATTGTAGCCTATAGCGAAGCACCGGAGAGAATGATCTCTGATTATTGCTCAATAAGATAAAGTTCTTCGTTCTAATCAAATATTGCAAACGTAGGTATAGGCCTACTAGGTCTAAAGGTTTGATGTTCACCGGGCATAAGTAAACTAACTCTAATTCTTCCGTTCTTCCGGTGAAGTCATAGTCACAGCAAGCTTGATCATAAAAGCTTTGTTTTTATTGACGTTTCGTTGGTCATGACGACCAACATCATCGGAATACGAGCAACGATAAAGAACTACGACTGAAGCTACGTAGTATCAATATGAATCGTAAGATTTTTACAGTTTTCAAAATCCGAAAGTTGATTATTACGTCACAACAATAAAAAAAACAAATTTGTAGAAAAGCGGAGAGTGTTAAAACTTTGGTCACAAAAAACTACAGAATAAACTAAAATGATATCAAAGCATCAGGACATCACAGCAAAGAACGATAAACTATTGGAAAAGATTCACCATCTGAACGATTAATTACTTTTGGCCTAGAAAGAATAAACCAAGATTCGGCGGTTAATCTTTTACAAAAATTACTTTCAGTTTTTAAAATTCGTGAGTTGGCCCAATCAATTACGTGATCAAGTAATATTACATGTTCATACAAGGCGGAATTTTCTGGTTTTTGTTGCTTAATGGCTCTTTGGTGCTCTTTCAATCAGGAGTTTAGGTCTCGTTTGGTCTGGCCAACATAAACAAAGTCACAGTCTTTGCAAGGAACTTCATATACAACGCAGGTACTTTTATCAGTGGTGATAGGATGCTTAGGGGAAGGTAGATATTGGCCAATGGTCCGAATAGGTTTCATTGCAACTTTGACGCCAACTTCATTTAAAATTCTCCTAATCTTTTCTGTAGTTCCTTGAATGTATGGAAGTGATGTGAATTTGGTGAACGTAGGTAATTCACGTTGTGATCTGGGTTTTGGGGGGTAAGTGTACTTACAGGGATAACCATTTGCTCTGAGGGTCTGACGTACTTCCCTTCTAGCTATCTGTCGCTCTGTCTGGTCTGTGATGTGGGAGAATATTCTGTTGTGCAGGGAATGAGTTATAGCCAACTTCTGGTATTTTGCGTGGTGCGAAGTATAGGGAAGATAACGATCGGTGTGGGTAGGTTTTTTATGAATTTGGGTGGAGATATTGTTGCCAGATCGAGAAACAAGAACATCAAGAAAAGGTAGGGAGGATTCAAATTCTACTTCTTTCGTGAACTGGATGTGCTTGCAAACTGAATTCAAGTGTTGATGAAAACTTTCCGTTTGTGATTTATCCAAGATACAGAAAGTATCGTCCACATATCTGCACCAAAGAATAGGGGGAGTGGAAAAGGTTGAAATGGCCAATTGCTCAACGTGTTCCATTGCTTAACTATAAAAATCTTACGATTCATATTGATACTACGTAGCTTCAGTCGTAGTTCTTTATCGTTGCGCGTATTCCGATGATGTTGGTCGTCATGACCAACGAAACGTCAATAAAAACAAAGCTTTTAAGATCAAGCTTGCTGTGACTATGACTTCACCGGGAGAACGCAAGAATTAGAGTTAGTTCTTGGTTCTGATACATAGACCAGCCATATTTTTGTCGCATAATTATGAAACAACTATAATTGTTTTGAAACAATCAATTGTTGTATTCATATAGAGCTAGCAATAAATTCAAAAGTTGAAAAAAAAAGTACGAATTTTTGAAAGCTTGTTTTAAAAAATGCAGCATAGGTAATGAAGACTGACTACAATTGTCATGGAAAAACGAAAAAGCATTAAAAAATGTTTGCTGTCCAGACTTAAAGGCATATTTGTTTTTTTTATTTGGTGCAATCCTTCATTCCCATTTTCGGGCCTCAACTTAGCCCCCAAAATTAAAAAAAAAACTTCAAATAACAGACTTTCCTGAGAAATTAGCATGAAAATAACCTAAAATTGTGATTCCAAGCCCCCAAAAACATGTATTTAGACACAAAAACCAAGTCGATGCCTTTAGTAAAGCTCGTAAAATCTAAATTAAAAATTTTTCATACTCGCGTATGCCATCTAGTGGTGACCTTCAATATCTCAGCAACCACTGGGCCGATTAGAAAAAATTTTTATGCAGGTTGATCAGTACGCCAGCCTCTATCTATAAAATAGTTAATTGACTCTTTTCCAGAGGTTGGGTATAAAAATGCTCAAATTTTTTTTGAAATATAATGGAATAGCCCTTCAGCATCAAACTGCCACAACTTGTGCTTTGTTATTGTTTGCAGAAAGCAATGAAAGCCTACGTATTTTTGTTTTTCTTGGCGATATGTGTCTTTGCTGCGACGTATGTTTTTGTGATCTTGCCCGAAACAAAGCACAAGACATTTCAAGAAATTAACATTATGTTTGCGAAGAGAAACAAAATTAAAGAAGCTGATCTTGAAATGGATGAGGAGGGTGATCGCATGGTGGTTGATAAAGTTTTTGAAAGGAGAACGGACGACATTGTGAGAACAAAACGACTACTGATAATACCATGGTAGTCGTCTACCCCGTTTTCATGTCCGTTTTTTGACAAACCTTATAATTTATTGTTGACTGCCTTGAGAGCGACCACTCTGTGTAGGTCCCCAGTAGTTTATATTGGTCGATTTCATGTACGTTTAGGGTGTAGGGCGTAGGGGGTTTAGGGCGTAGGGTGGTTTAAGGTGTAGAGCGTAGGGGGGGTTTAAGGCGTAGAGGGTTTAAGGCGTAGGGTGTTTAGGGTGTAGGGTGTTTAGGGCGTAGGATGTTTAGGGTGTTTGCAAAGTTATCCAATTGGGGCGTCATCCAATTGCAGTGTTGTAGTCCCTAGTTCTAACCTTAGGTGTAGTCCTAGCTAGTTGTAAAAACCGAAACTTAGTTATGAGTGTCTTGACTGAGTACCGAACCACCGCAGGTGGTTTGCCTAGCTTCAAGTGTAAAAACCCTTAGTGTCTTACCTGAGTACCAAACCACCGCAGGTGGTTTGCCTGGCTTCAAGTATAAAGAGTAAAGACCCTTAGTGTCTTGCCTGAAAATCAAACCACCGCAGGTGGTTTGCCTGGCTTCGAGTCAAAAGACCCTTAGTGTCTTGCTCGAGTACCGAACCACCGCAGGTGGTTTGCCTGGCTTCAAGTTCAAAGTTGTGACAGGTTAAAAGCGAATTACCTGAGAACCCGGTAGTTTTTGAATCTAAAAAGATTATCTAGTTTATGCTATGAAGTCTATTTTGTAGGTTTGAGAATAAGCTTCGTGTAACTTGAAACGTTTCCTGTCGCGCTGTAGCTGAATTTTCGCTGCCGTGTCGAAGTCGTAAAAAACAGCTGTTTACACGAGCTAATCTATCCAAGGTTTAGCTGTGAATCACTACCTTTTGTTACTTTTTAATCTTCGAATATGGAACGAGCATGGCGCAACAGAACTTGTGTTTTAAATTCCAAGCCAAATAGTAATTACCAAAGCAATAGTAGGACTCGCCTGAAAGTCGAACCAATGCAAATAGTCTTGAAAGCTACTTGTATTTTAACGTTTTTTCTAAGTTCGAACCCAAATGTCCTTAATATTTAGTTTTGCCTAAGATTCAAACCCAGTGTTAAATCTCTTTTGCTTAAAACCCTAGTGTCTTTTCCAAGATTCGAAATTCTCAAAGAGGTCTACCTCACACTTTTGCGCTTTAACTCGGTTGGTATTTTAAGTTATTTGATGGTATGCAATCTACGAAAACTGTCTTTTGTTAATTTTCCAAAGAGGATACCCAAACCTAGGCGCAAATTTTTCACACAGTTGTTTGAAAAGAGCTGAGTGATCTTTGGCTAGTTTCAAAGTAGGCTATGTTACAAACATAGGTTATTCTTGAAAATCTCACCAAAACTCACAAGCATTTTCATCTTTGACTTACCTGAGGTTTGAACCACAGCAAGGTGTTTTTTTCAAAGGAAAATCTAAAGTTCAATAATTCAATGAATATCTTGTGCGAGAGTCGAACCCAGATATTAAATTATCAACGAGATTAGAGCGTGGCTCACCTGAAAATCAGTTTTCAGAAAAAAAAATTATACATTACTCGTATTTCAATTTAGGGTTTAACCTGAGTACCAACGAAGTCGCTACATTTTGGAAATTTTAAAGTTTTATAAGCTGCATAGCTTTTAGTATATTTGGAACTTCTTTTCAGCAAAAAGTTTATATTGCGTCTGTCTGGAAGGTATGGCTTGCAAGCGAAATATAAAACACAAGGGACGTTACGTGTTTCTTTGACGCTTGTATAACCTGAAATTAAATCTACTAGACCGAGACTGAAAGTTTAAATCGCCGCAGAATAACTTGAATTTTACCGGTGTTATTGTACCTTGACGTGTTGGATTTCATCTCGAAGAAGTAAAGTTGTATTTGACCAAAGTCACCTCATTACATGCGTCCAGCATTTCATCCCAAAATCTATCAAGATTAAAAATTTCCATTGCCGCAGAAGTTTTACAGGACTCGCTGCATTGCAGACACCTTCAATTTTTTACCTGAGATTGAAAGCTGAAATTGCTGTAGGCCCAGTAGCGTAGCCAGGGGGGGGGGCGGGGGGGGCTCGAGCCCCCCCCATTGGCTTGTGAAGTATGCAAAAACGCATGTATTTTGTGCTTTTGAGGCCGATTTTCTGTGAAAAATGGAAAATAGCCCCCCCCATACGAAAAGAGCCCCCCCTCAGACGTTTGAACTTGCGAAACTTGGGAGAAAAATCACTCTGAATTTTGGCGAAGACCTTTTTTGTTTTTTTTTTTTTGTTTTTTTTGGAGATCACCTAATTTTGGGCGGAAAAAACGTTTGAATTTCGGATTTCGGCCGAAAAATCACTCTGAATTTTGGCGAAGACCTTTTTTTTTTATTTTTTTTTATTTTTTTTTGGAGATCACCTAATTTTGGGCGGAAAAAACGTCTGAATTTCGGATTTCGGCCGAAAAATCACTCTGAATTTTGGCGAAGACCTTTTTTTTTTTTTTTTTTTTTTTTTTTTTTGGAGATCACCTACTTTTGGGCGGAAAAAACCTTTGAATTTCCGATGTTTCCGAGACATTTTGTCTCAAATTTCGGACAAACCGTCTGAAACTGATTCAAGGTCAATGAAAATTCGAGTCAACGTCGTATGCACACTTCTCACTCTTTCAAAATAGCCCCCCCCTTTTTCAAATCCTGGCTACGCGCCTGTGTAGGCCTATATGTTTACAGTAGGTGTTGTTTGTTGCTTTGTTCTGTAGTTGCTGTTGTTTTCTTTTCGGCCTGCTGCTGTTGATTGGTTAAAACAACACACGAAAAATTTGTGTCAAAAGTAACAGATAATACTTGTTTGCAACTTCTTTTGGAGATAGAAAAGGAACACTGCTCTTCAACAACTTATTTTCGATTGTGGGTGGTATATTGATGGGAACGAGCAAAGTTGGAAATTCGCTGGTGATGATCATTGTGGCTCGATTTCTATTGGGGCTCTTTGCAGGTAAGTAAATCTACTTGCAATTGCCTCCGTAATTGAACAGAAGGGAATTGCTACCGCTTCTGTTACGATTAGCTATGATTTATTATTGTCATCACCAAGATAACCTAGGCATTAGAGGCTCGGAATGAGCAGTAATACTAGCATTAAACATGATATACTTTTTTAGGAGGATTGGTAATAGCTTATTTTTATTATCGATTAAAGTTGCAGCACGATTTAAAACAGCTCTTTGAAGTAATGGTCGAAAAAAAGGCAAAAGCCGCAAAACATTTAAAGTTCAAACACATCGAAGAAATAACTCACATTCAGTAAAATTAATTATATGAAAAAAGTTGAAAAGACATAGTTATTTTATTTAACCATCGATCGTTCCAAAACTTGCTTGATCCGAATATAATTAACTTGCAGCTGACGCTTTAGAACTTAAAATCGCATTGTTTTTGTTCAGGTTTGGCTACCACTGTTGTTCCTCTTTATCTTGGAGAAATTTCACCGAAGAAATACAGAGGAGGAATCGGAGTGATAAACCAGCTGCTTATAACAATTGGTGCGTAATTTTTGCAATGTTTGAATAAACTGCTGTGAATAAGCAAATTTGTGGAAAATTGTTGTTCGTAGCGTTTATTGTTACAATTTGTTGGCATCATTATACGTGCAGTAGAGTAGGGGCAATTTCTGCGTCTCTAGGTCCTTGATGGGATGTTTCAGAAGTATGCAGTTTGTACATTGTTGGTTGCAAATACAGTATCTATGGGCTGTGCAACGTTTGCCGCTTCACCTCATATGCACAGTATTTGTAAGACAGATCATCTTTCAAAAAAATAAAAAACTTTTAATTTCAATTTTCTATCATGCTTGCATTCTTTTTATTTTTACAGGCATTCTTTCTGCTCAGATTCTTGGTTTAAAAGAGCTGCTTGGAACCGCAGATTTGTGGCCTGCTCTTTTGGCCTTCACTGCTGTCCCTTCTGTCATCCAGCTCTGTACTCTACCATTCTTTCCAGAGAGTCCTCGATGCTTACTCATTGATAGAAATAACGAAGAAAAGTCAAAAAAAGGTAATGATATATGCTTACAACAAGACATCTTTAACCCTCCACAAACAGCATGTCATTTTCGTGCAAATGAGGTTTGAGTTGCTTTCAGCACACAAAATATGCTCTAAGTTGTTTTTGATTTAAATTTATACTAACATCAATAAGCTATTTAGCTCTTCAAAAGTTTCGTGGAACGAAGGATGTGTCACAAGAGCTTCGCGAAATGAGACTTGAAGCCCAGGCAGAAGCAGCTTCTGAGCAAATGACTGTGATCGAAGTTTTCAAAGACAAATCGATCCGCTGGCAGTTGATCTCCATCATTACTCTGCAGATTACCCAGCAGCTGTGCGGCATTAATGCGGTGAGGATACATGCTTGTGTTGAGTGATAATAATTGAACTACTAACTTGGGGCAAATTGTTGAAGAATCGAAGTCAGACCACTACAAAAGTTCGCAAAATAAATCATCCTGTCAAATGTACAACCTCCTAACTACAAAATTGAAACGATAACACCGCTCACTAAATCACTCAAACTTGTTTCTTGATTCAATGAGACCTCAAACGACTACGACGGCAAGGTTTTGGCTTTGTTGTTTTGTCGGCGAGTAATGAGCACGTTTGCTTACAATCCAATTTATAAGGTTCAAAATTTGGCCGTAGTTTGCCTTCAATCACATAGATTTGTTTTTGCTGGACCTTAGTTGGGTGCTTCAGTGCTTGCAAAAATTATTGAATTATATACATCGTAATATAATGAACATCACATAAACTTTGTAGTAACTGATGCTTACGTGCAAGTAGCCAGGAATTTTTTTGAAAACGTAAATAAGGTCATTCCATTTCTTGACCTTATTTTTATCAGATTATTTGGACGTGTTTGTAATTGTAATTACATTTTATTCACAATTTGCCTTGGCTTTTTGGGTCTTCGAGCCAAAGTCCCACCTTGCCTCCTCTCTATCACACACGGTCGGTGCTTCACACTGTCCATTTAATTGCTGAACGTCAAGCAAAGAAGCTGTGAAAACGAATTTTCATAGTTTTTGGTTTGACTCAACCGAGAATCAAATTTCAGTGGCAGACGCTTTATCCACTCGACCACTGATCGGTAGTTTTATTTAAGAAAAGCGGCACAGTAACAGCTTGACTTGAACAGTTTCAATTTAGTAAATGATTAACTAATACGCGAGATCTTCTCAAACAATTACGCGATGGAAATTTCATTGTTTGATTTTTGGGTGGAATATTTATTTTGATAACGCTGTTTTGATTTTATACCTACTGTATAATTAATCTACGACGGTGCAATATTTATTTAGATATGACGAAATTTTAAGCGTAGAGCGAAGTGTAATCAGTCGCAAATAAAAGTCAACTCGTCAAATTCGATGACGAATTTATTACTTTATTTACTATGACGAAAATGTGAATATTTTTAGATTTTCTTTTACTTGAACACTATTTTCACTGAAGCCGGTGTGGAAAAATCAGCTCAGAATTATGCATCGGTTGCAGTGGGATCAGTCAACGTAGCAATGACTATTATATCGGTATGGTAAATCAACCAATTTTTACGTATGCAGGCCACCACAGCTGGTGGACTGATGGACATAATAAATGGGATTTTTGGGGGTTAAGTGTTTTTCATAAGCCCACACCGACACAATTACCAGTTCAGTATCGAATCAAACTAACCCAACGCTCTACAAACTGAACTATTGTCGCTGGTAAATTGGTGAGTGGTGATTGGTGAACTAACAGTTACTTTGCTGTTCATTAGGCCGCTAGGCTACTTTTTTTCTTGAAATTAAATAGACTTGTTTGCTATCCTTAAACAATGTCGCTATAACGCATTTAGTACCGCGTGTGGCTTTCTAATTGACCTTGATTAAATTATCTTTTTCTTTTGTTTGGTACATCTCTCCAAAAATCGTATAACGAGTTGGTTCAGAGATGGAAACCGGTCGGGTCGACCGGCCGGTCGGGTTGCCGGTCGGGTCAAAAGTCTTCGACTGGCCGGTCAAGTCGGTTGAAAAACCGGTTAAATTTTTGTTTTTGGCAACTAAACGACGTCTAAGCACCAACCAAAACATACTTATATATTTTATCATAAATGTATATAAAAAATTAAGCATTAACAAACCACACCTTTCGAAAACACTTGTTGAATGGTTTCAAGCTGTGACTAATACGCTGTGACCATTAAGAGATACACATCCAGGGACGTATTTAGGGCAAGAGTATTGTGCCATGCCCCCCCACTTTGGGCCACGACACACAGCAAAAAAGAGCAAAATATACGTTAAAATCGCGTAATCAGATTCTAATAAAGCATGCATGTGGAAGAGGCTTGCTCTACCTGGCATTTTAGCATCATTTTAATCAGCTTAAGAGTAGACGTGGCGCTGGTTACAAATTTTTAGAACATGCTAAAATTTTGCCGCTTTGAAAAGATTTTTTCAACTTAAATTTACCACACTCTACACTGGGCAAGAAAAACATAACTCTTATTTCTTTATATCTAACTAGCCATGGCTCTTTGTGAAGTAGCAGCATTTCTACAAACTGCTAGGGCACATCATATTTCGAATGTTTTCTATCCAATGTCATAACAGCTTAGTGTTTTTAAGGAAAATAACGGAAGCGTTGCGTTTATCGGGATAGTTACTCATAACCACTTCGTACTACCGGTTTGACGTTTCGCTTCCCAAACCGGGAAGCCTCCTCAGAACAACTTGCAGTGTTGCCTTTGCAGTTACAAAAAGATAAATGAGAAAAAAATAACATCAGAAGATAGATAACAGTAAAAACACGCGAACATCACAATACTTGTACCATTATGCCCAAAAACATTAAAATGATGGAGCGGATAACTTTATATAATATTGAAAATTATGTCACTAACAGCGTGAAAAAAAGGAATATTGAAAATTAAGTCACTAACAGCGTGAAAAAAATTAATAATATTCATAACAACTAGGCTGCTTCGCTAACAGTTTGAGAAGATATGAAAAGGATCTATTGCAAAACGTTATGTACTGGAAAAGCTTTTTAGCTGCACAGAGATTTGTAATAATTGTTCCGTTCGTATATAAATCTCTGTGGGGCTAAAAAGCTTTTCCAGTACATAACGTTTTGCAATAGATCCTTTTCATATCTTCTCAAACTGTTAGCGAAGCAGCCTAGTTGTTATGAATATTATTAATTTTTTTCACGCTGTTAGTGACATAATTTTTCAGTATTCCTTTTTTCACGTTGTTAGTGACATAATTTTCAATATTATATAAAGTTATCGCTCCATCATTTTAATGTTTTTGGGCATAATAGTACAAGTATTGTGATGTTCGTATGTCTTTACAGTTACCTATCTTCTGATGTTATTTTTTTCTCATTTATCTTTTTGTAACTGCAAAAACACCACTGCCGAAAAAAAGTTTAGTGTTTGCTGCTCGGCAAATTGCAAATAATCTGTCACAAAAAGCTAAAAAATTGTAACTTCATTTTTTGGCTTTCGCATAATATCATTAAAAAGAACGTCTAATAATTTAGCTTGTGCCATCCAATGGTTTTTATGTTTATTTTATGCACATTTTGCGCTGCTCAAAACAGGTCTTTCAAAGCGAAACTTAAATAAAAAAGGTCTTAAAAATGAGTCATTTTTGCAAAAAAACAACTTTTTTTGCGTTTTTTTCTGAGATCCCCGTCCAAAGTCACAAATTTTAACACCTCACCCATGCCCCCCTTTTTGAAAATTTTTTATTAGATACATTGAACAGTGAACAAAAACCTTCTGTAAAAAAACCGGTCGACCGGGCCGGTCAGAAACCGGTCAACCGGCGATGGTTTTAAAATTTACCGGTCGGGTCGGATCGAGAAAATCCTGACCGGTTCTTTCTCTGAGTTGGTTGGTTTCAGCTTCAGGACTTTGCAGTGGAGCTGGAATGGAAAAACTATTAATAAGGAAATTCCTAAGCAATGCCATTTATTTGACTTGTACTGCCGCGGAAATTAACCATCTTTTTGCTTTAATTTGAGATTGTGTGAATTTCTCGCGGAAAATTTGTTTTTCTGCGCGATGACTTTTGTTTTAGAGAAGAATTTTTTTTGGAGAACGACCATAATTTAGAAAAATTTTTGTGCTTTGTTCTTGGCCCTGAGCATTTCTGTCTTTGGTCTCGAGAGGGTCTCTCCTCGAAAACTCGGTTTTTGGCCTCAGATTTTTTTGTGTCCTAGGCCTTGGCATCGAACGTTGGATCCTCTACTCCACTTTTGCTTGTAACCCTTTTTACTCATTTGTGTTTAGGTTATTTTAATGGATCGTGCTGGTAGAAGAATATTGCTAGGTGGTGGTTACGTAATTGCTGCTTTTTTTTGTGTTCTGATGACGATATCCTTGAACCTTCAGCATCTTGCGGATTGGATTCCTTGGATTTCTGTAGTTAGCGTAGTAGGATTCATCGTCGGATTTGCAATTGGACCAGGTATACTCCTCAAAGTTTTTTCCCATCTACCCTAATTTTTACTTTCAGAAGTTCAGAAGTAATAAGTGTTCATAATTGTATACCTATGTGGAACGGGTAGAAAAGTTAAAAATTTTTATCATGATGCTGCAAAAAAATAAACCCAAAATGCCTGCGAAAGTGACTCTTTGACGATTTCTGCATCGTAATAAAACTTGCTGCACCCTACAGCAAATTTTTAATGATTTTTGCCTTTTTGGTGCAATTTTAAGTCGTCGGATTGGGATATGAGTAAGTCGCAAGCGAATGGTTACAGTTATTATTTCATCGGCATATAACTAATTTCAAAACCCAGAACCATTAAGACCAATATTTTGAAACTTTTGCTGCTTGCTTTTTTTGTTCAGTTTACTGCTTTAAGCAGTAATATAATTATCAATTGAGTAAATTTCTATAACACCGACCAGTTGGTCGAGCGGTAACACATTCGTCTCTGAAGCGGTAGATCTGAGAATCTCGGGCCAGGGTAGGCCAAATCAAACACAGTGTTTCCAACGGCTTCCCACCGCTGCAATGACATTTCTTCAAAAAGAGCCTCGTTGTTGGGCGTAACGACGCGAAGAAAGGTCGCGCAAACTCATTACACGCTTTGGCATAATACAGCGAGTAAATTTCTACAATTTTGCTACGTCGAACTTTTTCATTGAACAGGTCCTGTTCCTTGGATTTTAATGGCTGAACTTTTCCGTCAATCCGCCCGGCCAGGTGCCTCCGCGATAGCCTGTGGCTTCAACTGGACCTCCAACTTTTTGTTAGCGCTTGTATTTCCGTTCATGCAGGTATGACTGATTTTGTAATTAAAAAGTATCATTGAAATAATGTTTTTGGCAAAAGACAACCAAACGTACTAATTCCTTCAAAATTTTATTATACTTTTTGTTTCTTTTGGAATTATTTCTATTTGCCTTGATGCTAAGCATTTGTTGAAAATAGTAGAAAGCAATTAAAGTATCAAATCTTGTGTTATGCTCGCTCATTACACTAAAGCGTGTAACGAGTTGGCGGGCACACTTCAGATCCATGGACCATCTTCGCGGTATTTTGTCCCCAAGCAACTCAGCTCCTTTCAAATAAGTGTCAAAGTGGTGGGGAGGCGTTGGCAACATTGTGTCGGATTAGCAGGCGCGTAGCCAGGATTTCACAAAAAGGGGGGGGGGGGCTTTTTGGAAGTTTTTTTCAACCGTAAACGAACTTGACCCAAATTTTCATTAATCTTGAATTGGTTTGAGGCAATTTTTCAATGAAAATTAGGTGATCTCCAACAAAAAAAAAGGTCTTCGTCGAAATTCAAAGGCTTGTTCTGGCCAAAATCGCAAATTCAAGAAGTTTTTCCAGCCAAAAACAGGTGATCTTCAAAAAAAAAGGTCTTTGCCGATATTCAAAGGGTTTTTCTGGCTGTCACGAAATAATAATTTTGAATGCCTGAGATTTGATTATTTGCTGTATTTACTGTGTACGTGACTGATTTACTGCTTTTGCCGTTTTTTTTTGATGTAGAATATTCTGGATAATTCCTTTCTAGTATTTTCAACTGTTTTCTATTAGTGATCGGAATAATTAGTTGTTTACATGTCTTAATTGCTATATTTAGACTTGAAGTTTGTGACGTCATAATCATGTTGAAATCTTATTGTAAGCTCGTGTATTTTTTTCTATTGTGATGTATCATGGATTGTTCTGGGATATTCGATAGCTTTAACCGTAGTATAACTAAGCGAGTCGTTTTTGATTCTTTAGTCTGATATTCTAAAAGTGGATGATTTTTAGGTATTAGTTTCATAGGCATTTTTGCCGAGTGTGTGTATCTGTGGTTGGCTTGTGTAGCCGTATAGTTTGGCGATCTGAGTTGGGCGATCGCGAGAGTGTGTAAGGTGCGACCTGAACCTGGTCGGTCGCGGTTAAGTCTTTTACGATCTGAACCTGGTCGATCGTAAAAAGTGTTAATGGAGCGATTTTGCTCAGTGAGAGTGGTTTTGTGTTTTCAATCTTAAATAGAAGTTATAATTTAAGATTGCGTGCTGCTTTCTGAGATTCAAGAAGCTAAAGGAACTATCAACTGCCATTTTCGATTCGTCAATTGACATCTCAGTCGTTCTCTGGTTTCAGCCGACGTGGGCAATTCTAGGGATTAAAGGTTGTACTCTAGCCAAGTACTAACGATCGCGACATCTGGGGGCTCGTCCGGGATCATTTGTTGGTTGACTATCATCATGACGAAGTTTATTTCAGAAGCTTTTGAAGAATTAGAGAAGCAATTGGAGTCTTTGGGCTTAGATGAAAAGTCCAAGAGTAAATTCCTGATGGTGGAATGGCGCAAAATGCGCGAAGCAGAGGCGGAAGAAAAGAAGGTCGAGCGTGAAGCTGCGGCGGAAGAAAGGAGGGCCGAGCGAGAGGCAGAAGAAAGGAGGTTGCAGGCCGAGCGTGAAGCTGTGGCGGAAGAAAAGAGGGCCGTGCGAGAGGCGGAAGAAAGGAGAGCTGAAGCAGAGGAAAGAAAAGCCGCCATGGAATTGGAACGGCTGAAACTGGAGTTAGAAGCCAAGAGGCTGGAAACTGCTGCTCGACCTGCGGGGATTGCTGAAGAAGTGATACGACGAAGTGCTAGAATTGCACGATCGCCCAAGTTACCTGCCTATGTTGATGGCAGAGATGATTAAGATAATTATCTCTTACGATTTGAGAGATATGCTACAGTTGCAGGCTGGGAAAAGAAGGCGTGGGCTACCCAGCTGAGCCCGTTGTTATCGGGCCAGGCGGTGGAAGTTTATTCAAGATTGTCACAAGACGAAGGGGTGGATTATGAACGTCTGAAATTGGCGTTGTTGAAGAGGTACGACTTTACGGAGTTCGGATACCGTAGAAGCATTTGTGATGCGAAGCCAGAAGGACAAGAAAGCCCTGGCCAGTTTATAGTACGATTGAAAAATTACCTCACCAAGTGGGTAAAGTTGGCTAAAGTTGAAGAGTCTTTTGATGGGGTGGTGGAATTGATGGTATGAGAACAATTTACTAACGCGTGTCCTAAAGAACTATCAGTGTATTTGAATGAGAGGAGCCCAAAAACTTTGGATGAATTGGCGACATGGGCAGACCAATATTTAATGGCCCACAACAAAAAGTTGTCTAGCAAAAATGTGATAGGAAGAGGTGAAAATTTAAACGTTGACGAGAGCGAAAGGAGTCCGGAAAGACCCCGGGAAATTTTAAATTGCTATCGGTGCGGAGGTGAAGGACATCGTACAGTGGATTGCATGTCAAAAATACCGGATGGATGTCGTAGGAGTGGAAACCGAAGAATCTCGTGCTACAGATGTGGTGGACTTGGACACGAAGCGAGAAACTGCAGGTCCAGGCTACCAGTCAGCCTGCCCCACAATCTGGACCCAGTGGAGCAATCCTCCAGTGCAAGTTCATCGCGTGGGAAGCACCGTTCAGCTTCCCGAAGCGCCACCACAGAAGCCAACAGGAGACGGTCAGATCTTAGAACTGAAATCCGGAGGGTCAATCAAGGTGATACATGCTACTGCGTGCGAGATACCGAATTCGAAAGACAAATTGCCATTGGTAAATGGAAAGGTAGGTGGAAAGAGTGCAGAGGTGTTGCGTGATACTGGATGCACCGAAGTGATCGTAAAGAAAGATTTGGTGAGCCAGGATCAGTTGTGTGGAACGTACGGATATGCGATGGCGTTTGATTGGTCTGTGACAAGAGCGCCTATTGCGAAGATCAGAGTTGATACTCCGTATCACGTGGTAGAAGTGAATGCATTGTGTTTCCGTGAACCAATTTGTGAATTGATCATTGGAAATATTCCTGGTGCTAGAGAGCCAGATGATCCAAATCCTACATGGGGATATGTTGCCTGCACGAAAGAACAGGAAACACAGACAGTGGAGAAGGACATAGCGGAGGATTTGGAAGCTGAGAAGGGGTGGTGCGAGTTGCCGGGAGAAGGAGAAAAGCGGAACGATGAGGTGAATGTCAATGAAGACCATGTTGCGGATTTTTCAGAGGATGAGGAGAAGGATTCTTGTTCCGAGGATGGGAGACCCGTTGATGAGAGACGTCTGGAAGAGATAAAGACGACACCAAGACCAACGACTAAAAGAAAGGTTAGGTCGTTTTTAAAGCTTTTCAATTCTTACCGAGATGAGATTCCGTCATTTGCTGCCATTTCAGTGCCGCTGAGGGTCTTGATCAGCAAAGGGCAGCCAAATAAAATCAAATGGGGATAGGCGCAGGAGAAAGCTTTTCGAAATTTGCAAGAGCGCCTGGTAAAGAAATGTGTTCCGAATTTGCCGACTAGTTGAGTCGAATGATGGACTGAAGTATTTACTGTATGTACTTTGGTGTATATACTTGTGTTGCGTGGCTACCGTTTTTTTTTTTTTTTTGGATGATTTAGATTTGATTGCTTTGAAGTAAGACTGAATTTTACGAATGTTATTTTGCTAGATTTTTCTTGAAGTGACGATCATAAATGGGATAGAAGCATAGATTGGGGTTGCATTCATTCTGCAATTATTATTTGTGATGTTTTTGAATGTCATTTGCAATAATATTCTTAAGGTGGGGCGTATGTCACGAAATAATAATTTTGAATGCCTGAGATTTGATTATTTGCTGTATTTACTGCGTACATGACTGATTTACTGCTTTTGCCATTTTTTTCGTGTAGAATATTCTGGATAATTCCTTTCTAGTATTTTCTACTGTCTTCTATTAGTGATCGGAATAATTAGTTGTTTGCATGTCTTAATTGCTATATTTAGACTTGAAGTTTGTGACGTCATAATCATGTTGAAATCTTATTGTAAGCTTGTGTATTTTTTTCTATTGTGACGTATCATGGATTGTTCTGGGATATTCGATAGCTTTAACCGTAGTATAACTAAGCGAGTCGTTTTTGATTCTTTAGTCTGCTATTCTAAAAGTGGATGATTTTTAGGTATTAGTTTCATAGGCATTTTTGCCGAGTGTGTGTATCTGTGGTTGGCTTGTGTAGCCGTATAGTTTGGCGATCTGAGTTGGGCGATCGCGAGAGTGTGTAAGGTGCGACCTGAACCTGGTCGGTCGCAGTTAAGTCTTTTACGATCTGAACCTGGTCGATCGTAAAAAGTGTTAATGGAGCGATTTTGCTCAGTGAGAGTGGTTTTGTGTTTTCAATCTTAAATAGAAGTTATAATTTAAGATTGCGTGCTGCTTTCTGAGATTCAAGAAGCTAAAGGAACTATCAACTGCCATTTTCGATTCGTCAATTGACATCTCAGTCGTTCTCTGGTTTCAGCCGACGTGGGCAATTCTAGGGATTAAAGGTTGTACTCTAGCCAAGTATCATTGATCGCGACACTGGCCAAAATCCTAAATTCAAGGGGTTTATCCAGCCAAAAACAAGTGATCTCTGAAACAATAATAAAAAATAGTCTTCACCAACTTGACGTGAGCTCCAGAACCAACAAAATCCACTTTTCTGGTCCACAAGACGGCATGTCCAACACAACTGCAGCTCCCTAATTCCTATGGGGGAGCTGTTTTCAATTTTGCACCAAACATCAGCCTCAAAAGCACTAAAAACATGCTATTTTGCATACTTTTCAGGCCAAAAAAATGGGGGCCTCGAGCCCCCCCCCCTCGCCCCCTGGCTACGCTACTGGGATTAGATGGGCTCTAGACTTGAACCTTAGAAGTGTCGTTCAAAAGCGAATGCGTTACCACTTACCAAGAGGCCGGTGACACAATATAGTGTGAATCAACCATTTTTTCACATTTACTAAGCTGCAAAATCACATCATTTTTTCTCTTTTTGGTTTACTTCAGGGCTATTCCATTATATTTCAACAAATGCCAAATACCCTAGGTCGGAAAATTTATATAAAATGCTTGTAGATCATCTATATAGGATTACACAAGCTATATAAAAAAAAATTTTTGAAATCGGTCTTTCCGTTAATGAGATATCGAAAATCACCACTAGATGTCAGGTGAGAGTACGTAAAAACACAAAAATCAATTTTGAGGCCCTTACTTGTGGCAGAAAGTTGGTTTTTGTGTCTAAATATATGTTTTTGGGGGTGGGAAATCTAAATTTGGGATTTAATTAAGGCTAATGTCACTATAAAATTGTGTTTTGATAGTTTTTTTACGTTGTTGAGGGGTAAATCGGGTCCTAAATTGGGGATGAAGGATTGAATGAAATTTTGAAACAAAAATATTTTGTGGTAGCATAAAAGTTGTTCTTTTTTTTTGATACAGAAGTAACGATGGCAATTGATTAGCAATGTGTGTAAACAGAACAATTTTTTTGCTGTTATGTCACAATCTCACTATTCAGCTCCCAAGATAATGCAATAAAAACAGCACATAAAAATTTCTTCATTTAAGTGAAATGAAAGTATGGATATGAAAAGAGACAAATTTTGAGTATTTTAGTTTTCATACAATGCAGCTGAGCAAATAACAATACAGCTGCATGTAACATGCATCGAACATTAGTAGACGTTTTGGCTACAAATTATACATAGCATTAAGTTGGTCTTGCTGACTCGTGTCATAAATTCTTGTCAATCACAAGATTGGTGTCATTGTTGCAATGCTGTTTAGAGCATTTTTGTTATAAAATACAATTTTAACCTTTGCAAAATCTTTATAAAGTGTGTTTTAACAGTAACATGCCAATATACTGGTATTATTTCTGTAATATACCGATATGTTTTTTTTTAAACATCCTGAGTATACCTTTTAACTAATTTAGCTCAAAAATATCATGAGCAAATATTTTAATAATAAGTAAATTATGATGTTTTTGACGTTTGCAGGCCAGAGTTTTAATGTTTAATCGTTTTGCGTGCTTCTGGCCTAAAGGTTACATCCCGGAAGCTTAGGGAAGAGCCACCAAAACGGCGACTACTTAAAACAAGCAATGCAAAAAAATTGTCTTACCTAAGAATTCGAACCTGCAGTCTTTGGATTACCACTCCACTACTCTCCACTTGAGCTAGAAAAGACGTCTCCTCGCAAGCTTAATTTTGGCTATTTAAACCCAGCAACTTGCTCGTTCTATGATTTTAATAATAAGTCAATTATAATGTTTTTAATATCTTCTTCTTCTTTCTTCATTGCCCGCTTTTCCGTGAGGTTGCGGGGGCAGTAGCTCAAGGTTGAGCCGCCACACCTCACGGTCTTCCATCACCTCCATCATTTCGCTTGGGCGAAGTCCCAAGCGACTCCATCCAAGATCCTCAATGTAATCGGTCCATCTAGTTCTAGGTCGTCCGACTGGTCTTCTCCCATTTGCTTTGGCATGTAAAGCTTGTTTGGGGAGTCTTTCCTGAGGCATTCTGCTTACATGGACAAACCATCTAAGCTGAGATCTTTCGATTCGGAGAAGTAACGGCTCGATGTTAAGAGATTTTCGAATCTCAGAGCTACGCACCTTGTTAAACAGTGTAACTCCTTCGATTCTTCGTAAAAACCTCATTTCGGACGCTTGCACTTGTGATCGCATTTTTTTGGTCATTACCCAAGATTCATGACCATAAGTGAGAATAGGGACAAAAACTGCTTTGAAAATTGAGAGCTTTGCCTTTTTCGACAATTCTCGTTTCATGACAACCGAGTAGTGCAAAGCTTGCATTACGGCACTGGCCTTGCCTATTCGGGTATCCAGTTCTTCGTCTTGCCTTCCGTCACTCGTAAATGCAACCCCAAGATACTTCAACTTCTCTAGCTGCTTCAGTGTCGCTCCATTCACTTGTATCACGCACTGATCAGGGTTTCTTGAAAGATGAAGTACCTCAGTTTTGGCCGTGCTTATTTTTATTCCGGCGGTGTTGCATGCATCTGCAAAGCTATTTAATGCGCGCTGGAGGCCAGATTCTGTGGAAGAAAGCAGAACCAAATCATAAGCGAATAGCAGACGACTGATTTTGCAATTTCCAATCGTGGCACACTCAACAGCTTGGCTGCATTTGTCGATCCAATTCATGTAAACAATGAAAAGGAGAGGTGACAAAACGCACCCTTGCCGGAGTCCAACGCCCACATGAAACGGCTTTGATTGCTTGCCATTTACCCGAACACAAAGTTTTGGTCTGCAGTAGAATGACTTAATAGCGCACAACAATTGACCATTAACGCCATATTCCTGCAAAACCTTCCAAAGTTTATCCCAAGGAACTCGGTCATATGCTTTTTCAAGATCGACAAAGCATGCAAAGAGATCTTTGCCATACTCCCAAGATTTCTCGAAGATTTGCTTCAGAGGGAAGATTTGGTCCGTGGTGCTGCGACCCGGACGAAAACCGCACTGACCATCTTCCAGTTTTGATTCCACTATTTCTCGGCATTTCATTTCAAGGCATTTGGCATATACTTTCCCTGGCAAACAAAGGAGTGATATCCCTCTGTAGTTTGTACATTGCTTGCGATCTCCTTTCTTGAATATCGGAATAATCACATCTGTTTGCCAATCTCTGGGAGTTTTGCCAAACTTCCACGCAACTTGACACACTCGCGTTAACCAGAGAATTTCTTCTCCAGTCAGCGCTTTCAACATCTCGGGTGTGATTTCATCTTCACCAGCAGCTTTTCCAGATTTTATCCCTTTAATTGCAGTTGCCACTTTTGCTGCAGTGAAAACTTCGTCCTCTCCTAGATGTGTCACTTCGTGTGTGTCACGAGTCGATGCCTTTACAGGATTCAAAAGATCTTTAAAGTATTCTCTCCGTCGTGAAAGGATTTCATTCTCATCCGTTAGAATGCAATCTGCGAAATCCTTGATGGAGTACGTGACACTCGATCTTTTGCCACGTAAACGGCGGATGGTATGCCAAAATACTTTGTTTGCCGAAAAATAATTGGAATCCAACCGACGACCAAACTCTTCCCATGACGTCTCCTTGGATTTCTTAACTGCCAAAGTGGCCTCTTTTCGCGCCTCAGTGTACTGGGATTGCAAATCAGATGACGATCTGTCCTGTATCCAGGCCTTGAACGCATCTATCTTTGCTCGAATAGCTTCTTTAACCTCTTGGTTCCAAAAAGGTGTTCTTTTCTCACTATCGCCCGCCGCTCTAAGCCGTTTTCGCCCACAACTTTCAGCAGCTGATGAAATGATTGCTGATCTGAACAGCAGCCATTCCCTGTCGATGTCCTCGGATACATCAGGAAGTTGTCTGAACTTAGATGATATACTGGATGCAAACTGTTTTCTTACTTCTTTGTCCTCCAAAGCCTCCCATTTGATCCGGTAAGTCACAGACGACGTGTTTGATCTCTTGTTTGGCCAAGGTTTCGAAAGTCGTAAGGAACATACTACCAGATGGTGATCAGTAGACAATTCAGCACCTCGCTTCACTCGAACGTCCAGCACATCAGAATGCAAATCTGACGAAACTATGCAAAAATCTATCAAAGATTTTTGATCCATACTAGGTCGATACCATGTATACTTGTGAACGTTTCTGTGCTGGAAAAAGGTATTCATGATGCGGAGTCCGTTGCTACAACAGAGCTGCAATAAATACCTTCCGTTCTCATTCAGTCCAGTGACTCCATGTTTTCCGATCACACCCTTCCACGTATCTGTATCTGTTCCAACATGTGCGTTAAAATCCCCCATAAGGACTGTAGATTCAGTAGCTGATACTCGTAGAAGAGCATCATTTACTTCATCCACAAAAGTCTGATATTCACTCGTGGCATTGGGGGCATATACCTGCAATAGGCACAATTACCGATCCAATACCTTGAGCTTCAACATACAGACCGTGATCCCAAAGGAATCCAATCTGACACACAGTCTGACAAACGGGGGCTTGTGAGAATCCCCACACCCGCTTGTGCAGACATACTAGGATCAGCAACAGAATAGAAGAGTTTCCATTCGCCATCCAGATCCACAGTTCCAGAGCCACGTCGTTTGGTTGAAGAAACTCCGATAATATTGAGATGATACCGCTTTGCTTTCTCAACCAATTCTAGCTCTTTTCCTGTGAGGGTGAGGATATTCCAATTGCCCAACAGCAGTTGGTGATGGTTGGCCCGTGAGTGTGCGACATTATCTCGAGTACGAATACTCTGCGCTGCCTCCATTCGCCTCTCCAAACGTGTAGCGGGAACGTTGGTGGAGCTGCCACTAGGGCTGGCTGGTGGAAATTGTCGCTTATTTTTTGAACGAGCCCCTCTGCCTAAGACTCGAACGCCATAGGGGTTTCGATGAATGACGACCTGGGAGTCCCTAGGCGCTCCCCTTCCGGACGAAGTTCCACTTTTGAAGGTGGCCCCATTAACGTCGTTCACGTAATTTTCATTATTTGTGCTCATCATGATTTGTTTTGCAGTTTAATCTAACTGCGGAGAGTTTTTATATCAGAGTTGTCCTTCTCCTAGGTTATATGCTTACCACAGCTGATGGGCATAACCAACCCAGGTTTTAAGTTTTCCAACTATTTTGATTTGAACTATACTTCGTCTCGCTTCTACCATCAGACCTATCTAGCATGGGTAACCCTATCAGGAGAATTGAATCTCCAGCCAGTACAGCTCTGCAGGTCATTGAGGCACATAGACATTTCAACCTCGTTACGGTGATAGTTCATGGAAAAGCTATGCCTTGTACAACTAGTAGGTCTAATATGTCGAGCTATGTTATACTATGCCTACTGTGCCATAATAAGCCAACTATATGTCATACTATGCCTACTAAGCTACGGTGCCCACTTTGGCCTACTATGCCTGTTGTGCCATAATAAGCCTACTGTATGCCATACTATGCCTACCAAGGTGCCATGTTATGCCTGCAATGTCATACTAAAGCTGCAGCATCTACTGTGGCACACTATGCTTACTAATGCTAAGCCTATTTTCCATAACAAGCCTCCTGCATGTCATAATCTGCCTACTAAGGTGTAATGCTATCTCTACTATAATATACTACGCTGCAGTGCCTACTGTGCAATAATAAGCCAACTATGCCTACTGTGCCATAGTGAGCTACAGTGCCTACTGTGACATGCTATGCTTACTAGGGTGCCAAAACAAGTCTACTTCATGTTACGCTATGCCTACAATGCCATACTAAGCCTACTATGACATAGTACTCCTACTAACCTATGGTGCCAAAAATCCACTACAGTATATTGTTGTTGTAGCGCATATTTATCCTCCAGTCACCATTAGACGCTAACTTATTGGACGATCGCTCATTTTTTATTGCGGTGACTACTTCGTGATTGGAGAAATCCGCACCTGCTTAAGGAGTTTCCGACGATCCAACGTTCCTGTAGATTTCTTCAAATTCTTGCCCACCGAATTTGCTGCTTGTTCGAAGCCACCAAGCAGAGATAATTATCGTAAAACGTCTTATCCAAGGACGCAACGGCGTGACCAAGGTGCGGGTTGAACCCAGATCATTCAATCATTCAATTTATCATATAAAATAATGGTAATATTTATCAGTTTTCCTACTCTAATGTAATATTATCAATCAATTTTCCAAGCTTAATGCTTACATTTGTCAATGAATTTCCTAATCTAATACTAACATTCATCAATCAATTATCCTAGTTTAATGCTAACCTTTACCCGTCAATTTTCCTAGACTAGCATAATGCTAGGGTAACATTTATCAATCAATTTTCCTAGTCTACTGCTAACATTTATCAAATAATTTTCGAAGTCTAATGCCAGCATTCCATAATTAACCTTCTTATACCAATGCTTACATTCATCAATCAATTTTCCTAGTCTAATGCTAACCTTTATCCATCGGTTTTCCTAGCCTAATATCCATTCAGTTTGCTAACCTAATATCCATCAATTTTTATAGCCTAATGCTAATCCATTTATCAATCATTTTCCTTGTCTCATACAAACAATTATCAATCAATTTTCCTAGTCTAATACTAACATTTATTAATCAAATTTCTAGTTTTCTAGCCTAAAGCTAACATTTGTCAATCAAATTTCATAGTTTAATGCTAACCTTTAGCATCAATTTTCCTAACTTAGCGTAATGCTGCAGTAACATTTATCCATCCATTTTCTTAGCCTAATACCAATATTTATCAATCAATTTTTTTGGCCTAGCTTAATGCCACTACTTATCACTCAATTTCCTACACTAATAATGGTAACACTAATCGGTTTTCCTACTCGTGTAATATTATCAATCAATTTTCCAAGCTTAATGCGTACATTTATCAATGAATTTCCTAATCTAATACTAACATTCATCAATATCCATCAATTTTCCTAGTCTACTGCTAGCATTCATCCATTAACTTTCCAAGTCTAAAAAAAAAAAGTAAAAAAAAAAAGTAAATGCCTTCAATTAGAGCTATACATTTATTGCTGCACAGTACTGCGAAAAACCTTCCGGAAATCCAACAACTTATTACATGACAGAAACTTAAACATTGTAAAGTATCTTATCACCACACTTCAACAAATTGAGGACCTGCTATGACGAAACATTTTGTTTGATTGCTTATACAGTATACAAGCGTACCTCTATCACAGTGGCTGTTATCGCACACCAGCACTTGCGTAGGCACAATCAAGGTTAATCGAAAAGGATTCCAGTTGAAGTTAAGGAGTTGGCCAATTGAGAACCCTTTAAGTACGAATGTTTTTTGTGGCAGAAGAAAGCAAACTTTCTTTACATTCATAAGTAGTTAGCACCCTAATTTCTGCAAAGAGAAATGTCTTTCTTCTTTCTACAATGCAGCCCATTCTTGGAACTACAAAAGACGATAGAAAGCAAAAACCAGCTATTTATAATCTGTATGACTAAAGGAGGAATTGATGTGGTAGCAATGGCGGATCTAGAAAATTTTGGTGGGAGGGGATGATAAAATTTATGAGCACAAATTGTGCATAATCTCAAAATTTTGCATGTTGATGATTAAAGTTCTTGACCTCGCGCAAACTTGTTGGGGATATTTTTGATCCGTCCCATCCCAAAAACGTTACTGTAAAGTACAACATGTTTGCGAATTGTGTATTTCCTTTCAATATTTTTAATTTAATTCATTTTCGCCCACTTAAGGTCCCTATGGAGTTAGTTCACGTCTGTGGTGTTTTTGTACAGCTTCATTCCTTTTGAGATACGACGGCGTAAGAGATGTATCTGTGATAATCCGAGTAATTCAGTACTGTTATTAGGTCTTATAGTTTGTCAGTCTACTAGATAGAGTGTACGGTACTTAAAGGCGGTGAATCATCCAGCCAATTCCGGTGGTTTACAATAGCTAAAATTGAACTATAATTTTTGATATTTTTTGTTTTGATTTTGGGGCTGCGTTTGCAAAGATATTCAACAAATACAAAAAGATGTTGCCCCGAAAAAAGTTTTTGGAAACTCTGAGTTTTGTTCTTCCCGCCAAAACCACAGTTCTCTAAACTATTAGGCCTACTGTAATCTTATTAAACTATTAGGCCTAAATATCTCCAAACTATTAGGCCTAATAGTTTAGATATAGTTAGGCCTAAACTATTTAGATATAAACTATTTAGAAATCAACTATCTCTAAACTATTAGGCCTACCACAGTTCTCTAAACCATTAGGCCTACTGTGGTTTTGGCGGGAAGAACAAAACTCAGAGTTTTCAAAAACTTTCATTGGGGGGACATCTTTTTGTATTTGTTGAATATCTTTGCAACCGCAGTCCCAAAATTAAAACGAAAAATATCAAAAATTATAGTTCAATTTTAGCTATTGTAAACCACCGGAATTGGCTGGATAATTCACCGCCTTTAAGCATTTCTTTAAGTATCGCTGAGAGCCTACAGCAGTTGTATAGTCTGTATATACCGTAACGGTGTGTAGCCTGTATACCGTTGCCTATTCTTTACCACGTGTTTCGTTCTATTTGAATAAGCTACCGGGTAAGCAATTTTTCTTTAAATCTGTAATTTTGATCTGTAATTTTGATCTGTTAATTCGTAATCTGTAATCTGCTCTGATGTAATTCTGACGTGTGCTATAATCCGTGTAAACCAACCGATTAAAATTTCTGAATTTAAACCTATGACTGCCTGGTAACTGAATAGAACCTACAGTTACCAGTATATAAAATATTTTTTTTAATTTAACCGATGACATAAAACTAGTTTCATGTCATTGATTTAACCAATTCAATTCAAATTAATAACATAAAACGCTCTTTTCGTCTTTCCTGCGTCAAAAATCGTGTTTATTAAACTTTCGCGAGCATAACCGTCTGCATCTACACAGAACAGGCGCGTTGCCAGAAATTCGCAATGAGGGAGCTGCTTTGGGGGTCTGGTGGCGGAGCCCCCAGCGATCAAAAGTTTTTGCATCTTTTTGCAAAAATAACTAAATTTTAGAGCTATTTTGATAAAAAATAATGCTTTTAAAACGTGGCATAGCAATTGGCAGTGCAAACATGATTAAACCGGTTGCATAAATGGGCTATGTGAGAAGTGGCTAGTGGTAAATTTTTCTCTTGTTTGCATGCTGGTAGATTATAAAATTCTATAGTTTAATAAAACTCACACAGAGTAATCTATTTCGACTATATTTTATAGAGAAAAATAATTGGAGGGGGGCTCATGGAAAGATATTTGAGAGAGGTGATTAGTAATTAACCAATACTGAATAGATCCCCCCCTGTTCGTGAGTTTATAATGTTTTTGTTGATAAAAACTATGTTAAGCATTTGCAATGAGTAATATTAAATTTGATTGCTTATTTTTGGCCATTTTCAAAGTTTTTATTGATTTGTGAGTTTTATTTTTGACAAATTAGCCCCCCTAAATATATGGTTCAAAAGATGCTTTAAATCACGTTTTAGTCCATTCTAGTCCAAAAACCAGTCTCAGAAGTGCTAAAAACAAGGTATTTTTCTTATTCTGCATTTTGGTCGACAGGCCAATGGGTGGAGGGGGGCAAAAGCCCCCCCTCCCTTGGCTGCGCTACTCACACAGAATGAGTAAAAATTACCTGCATCAGACTTTGATACTTCTATTGTCAAAAGTCTATTTTGTTCAAGTGTTCATTCAGCATACCGTAACTAACAATGTAATAAAACTACGTTCCAGGAGACATCTTACTTGATGTTCTATCAAATCGACACACTTTTTGTGCGAAACCGCACTACTGTATTGCGCAGGCGCGTAGCCAGAAATTCGCAATTGGGGGACTGTGTTGGGGGGTGGTGAAGCATCCAGCCGCCGGAGGCCAACGGGGTTTGGGAGGCAAAGCCCCCAGCCGCCGGAGGCACGGGGGTCTGGGGGCGGAGCCCCCAGCGCTCGAAAATTTTGTATTTTTTTGCAAAAATAACTTCATTTTAGGGTTATTTTGATTAAAAATAATGCTTTTAAAACGTGGCTTAGAAATTGGCAACGCGAACAAGATTAAACTGGTGTTATAAATGGGCTATTTAGGAGGTGGCTATTGGTAGAATGTTAGTTCTCTTGTTTAGATGATGGTAAATTATAAAATCGAATAGTTCAATAAAACTCACACAGAGTAATCTATTTCGTATACAGTTTGTAGACAAAAATAATTTTTGGGGGGGCTAATGAAAAGAGACTTGAGAGAAATGATTGGTAATGAACTAATACTGAATAGCCCCCCCCCCCTATTCCTTACTTTATAGTATATTTGTTGATGACACCTATGTTTAGCATTTTTACTCTAGCGATCAAATTTGATTACTTAATTTTTACCCTTTTTAAAGTTTTCATTTATTTGTTGGTTTTATTTTTGACAAATTAGCCCCCTTCCCCTGAACATATGTTTCAAAATATGCATTAAATCACTATTTAGTCCACTCCAGTGCATAAAACAGTCTACAAAGTGCTAAAAACGTAGTGTTTTTCCCATTCTGCATTTTGGTCGACATATCAATAGGGGGCCTATAGCCCCCCCTCCGCCCCTGGCTACGCTACTGGTATTGCGTGTGGTTTGAACGAAAATGCGCCATAATTGAACTCCTGTTGTGTTAAGCCTTTATTGTTGAGAAGTGCGAGTTGTGAATTTTGCTAGTTTGGCGCTTTCAAATCAATCGGACCAGTAAAAAACTAATTTCTGCTTTGTAAAACGCTCCCTGTAAAAATAACTTTTTCCTCCCCCCCCCGCCCTACCCCACCCCCCAAATGGCTTCAGAAATCATATCGCAGTCACCCGGCCTATCGAGTATTCACTGATTGCTTTTTTTAATGTTTAATATTATGCATATGCTCGTTATGTTTAGGCTGGTGGGGGGGATGCATCCCCCCCCTAAATCCGCCACTGTGTGGTAGATCAACGTATAACTAGCTACACTTTCAAAGGGAAAAGCAAGTGTTAAACCTTGCCGGCATTTTCTTATATCCTAGACGTAAGCCGCATTAATGCTGCTACAATCATGTCACTGAATGAAGGAAATAACCCTCAACAGATCACTTCGTATGATTTTGGACTGGATTTAGCGCTTGCTTTGATTCAACCTCACGTTCAAAGAAGACCTTCGATTAATTTGCAATTTGATGTGCAACGCAAGATGAAGCTGTTTCTTGGAGAGCAACAATTTCGAATAGGAGAGTCCAGTGGTATTACAATTCTTCCACCAGAACAATATTTAGCAAAATTTGGCATTAGAAAGCTTTGCCGTATTTGCTGCAAAAACAAAGTAAACCCTGGCCAGAAAAAAGAAAAAAGGATATCAACAAGTCAAGAAATCAGTGCCAAACTTGTGGCTACCTATCATGCATGCAGCACTGTGTTCGAATGTGTAATATATGCTTTAAACAATTCCGAGATAATTTTCAGTTCGAGCAATAATAATTTATTTTTGCTCGCCAAGAATGATTTGTTTTTGCTTACCAATTATCTTGAGGAAAATAATAGCAGGAAATAATATTTGGCTCGACTGTATACAAAAATTAAATTGAATACTTTTACTGTGAAAAAATTAAAAACTATTTTTAGCTCCGCGAAATATGCTTTGTGAAAATTTGGGTTTGCATCTGAAGTACTTGTGATTTTGGTAAATCTTACATTCGTTTCTGCACTATATTATTTCAAGTGTGTATTTCAGGTATAAGTTTGCAACGGTAGAAAATGTTTAGTGGCTGCCTGAAAACTTAAGCAAATGTTTGTTTTATTTAGCCAATACTTTATTTACGGTTTTCTGAGATATCGGTATAACAATGGTTCTGCAATTAGTAAATGTCTCATACGACAAACTTTTAGAATTAGATAATGGCGCTGCTCTAATGTAAATAATTACCTGCGAAGCTTTGGTATCATTTGTGATCTATTTCATATTTAACGCTGCCATTAAGCCTTATTACTATTATCTTCTGATTACTATAAAACACTAATGCTGTAGTTTATGCAGCCTCTTACCAGTTAGCCCAAACCATACAGAAATTTTTATGACTTGTCTCCTTGTTTGAACTAGAGACTGTTTTACGTGTTGGTGATGTGTGTAATTTTTTGCTTCAGCGTTAGACAAGAGTAAAAACTAATAAGAATACAGTTAGGCTACTTGTTGTTATGTAACGTGCTGTACAGTATACTATACTTTTTATTCAACTGGTACGCAGTTGTTTGTAAATTCTAAATTTCTATTGCAAAGTTTGCAAACATGATAAATGTAATTGCAATATTGAAAGACGCATCACTCTTTTGAGTTCTTTGTAAGCTCGTTCCGTTGCAGCTCGTTTTGTGCAATGCCAGGCCGCCAGGGTGCATTAAAAATGTATAGTAAGAATTATAATTTTGTCATTTGTATAGCGCCGTTTCCTGCAAGGTAGCAGATCAAAGGCGCTTTACAGAACAAATACAGTTCAACAACATGCAAAAGTAGCTCACTAAGTCACAGGCAACCAAAATTTTGGTACACTATAGTTGGCATATCGTACACTTGTGTAAAGAAGACTACTAAGAGGGAGACAAAAGTGAAAAAAAATAAACAATACTATTTAGCATGCAAAGTGTGCACAGTGAGAAACTAATCATCTCGAATATGCTTGTTTAAAGAAATAAGTATTTAGCAGAACTTTTGATTCAGTGTCTTTTATGTGTGGTGGTAATGCATTCCAAAGACGTGGCCCGCATACACTAAGTATGATATAATACGAGTATCATAAGTCAATTATGATGTTAAAATTATAGAACAAGCAAATTGCTGGGTTTAAATAGCCAAAATTAAGCTTGCGAGGAGACGTCTTCGCCAGCTCGAGTGGTAGAGCAGTGGACCGGTGATCCAATGGCTGCAGGTTCCAACTCTGTGGGAAGACAATTTTTTTGCATTGCTTGTTATAAGTAGTCGCCGTTTTGGTGGCTCTTCCCAAGGCTTCCGGGTTGGTAGCCTTTAGGCCAGAAGCACGCAAAAAGATTAAACAAAAATGAGCAAATTTGTTTATGAAACTGATAAAATATTATACGCCTGGGTTCATTTCCAAATCACTGCTACTGTATGTCATTTGAAAGAATAAGAAACTAGCTTTGCAAATTTATTTATAATACATTTGCAATTTTACTTGAAATGAAGTTAAATGACCAGCCAGTTGGTCGAGCGGTAACGCGTTCGTCTCTGGAGCGGGAGGTCAAATCTCAGGCCAGTCAAGTCAGATAATGTTGCCAACGGCTCGTTACTGCTGCAACATTTTTTCGAAAGGAGCAGTGTTGCTTGGGCGCAATGACGCGGAGATGGGCCCACAAACTCATTTCATGCTTCAGCGTAATACAACGAGTATAATGAAAAATTTGATTTAGATTTGATAAAGTTAAATGACAATTGAAATCACGTGCACAAAAGAATATCAAGGTCCTGGGAGAAAACAGCACATCTACGCACACTCAAAATTACTTAATACATGAGTACAGTCAAACTTCGATACTATGCCACCCTTTGGGACCAAGAGAAAGTGGCATAGTAGCGAGGGTGGCATAGTAACAAGGATTTGTAAAAACAGCCTTGTGATATAACAATGTAATGCCACGTTGTATTGTACGATTATAATTTACATGCATTTCAGTATAATGTACAGTACAGTGCAGTAGTTTCGGGAAGGCCAGTGTGATGCAAGTATGCGATCGGCTAGACGACGAAGTGCATGAAATCCACAGAAAGTATATGCGCCAGCTGACGATTCCTCAGAGTTTTGGGCTGAGCTACAGTAGATAACTTGAGAGAACATATTACATGCACATACTGTATACTTTTGCCGTTTCGCAGCCGTTTAATTGTTTCGTTCGTAGCGTTTATTGTTTCGTTAATACACTGCAATACTGTACCTCATGTGGCATAGTAGCGAGGGAAAGTGGTGGCATAGTAAATATATTTTCTATTGAATTTAGTTGGTGACGATCAAAAGTGGTATAGTAGCGAGGGTGGCATAGTAGCGAGGTGGCATAGTATCGAAGTTTGACTGTATTGACCTACGTGAGTAAGCAGTTCAGATGTTTGATATTATGGTATTGTTTAATAATTTCTTTGTTGTAGCCTACATCTTTTTCATAATGAGCACAATTAACCAAGTTAATCCTTATAACATTGAGATGCAAACTTTTTATTAAATCAATACCATTGACCTTTTCATTAAATCAATACCATTAACAGTCTAGGTTTGTTAGTTTTTTTCAGTGTTTGATAATTATTGCGTAAATTTTGAATGAACGGCCAAAAAATTGAACATTTTGCTCTAAAATTAACTAAAAAATTAAAATATTTTGCTTGCAAGCTCTAAAATAATGCATGCAAAATTGGTGAGAATGATCAAAATAACTTTGATTAATTTTAGTTAGCATTTTATATAGCCTAATTTGAACAAACAATCACTAATTGATATCATTTGGTGAAATATAATCAAATGAAAATCACTCATGGCAACTAACTTATAGTGAAGCACCGGAGAGAATGATCTCTGATTATTGCTCAGTAAGGTAAAGTTCTTGGTTCTGATACATAGACCAGCCATATTTTTGCCGCATAATTATGAAACAACTGTAATTGTTTTGAAACAATCAATTGTTGTATTCATATAGAGCTAGCAATAAATTCAAAAGTTGAAAAAAAAAGTACGAATTTTTGAAAGCTTGTTTTAAAAAATGCAGCATAGGTGATAAAGACCACAATTGTCATGGAAAAATGAAAAAGCATTAAAAAATGTTTGCTGTCCCGACTTTAAGGCATATTTGTTTTTTTTATTTGGTGCTACCCTTCATTTCCATTTTCGGGCCTCAACTTAGCCCCTAAAATTAAAAAAAAAACTTCAAATAACAGACTTTCCTGAGAAATTAGCATGAAAATAACCTAAAATTGTGATTCCAAGCCCCCAAAAACATGTATTTAGACACAAAAACCAAGTCGATGCCTTTAGTAAAGCTCGTAAAATCTAAATTAAAAATTTTTCATACTCGCGTATGCCATCTAGTGGTGACCTTCAATATCTCAGCAACCACTGGGCCGATTAGAAAAAATTTTTATGCAGGTTGATCAGTACGCCAGCCTCTATCTATAGAATAGTTAATTGACTCTTTTCCAGAGGTTGGGTATAAAAATGCTCAATTTTTTTTTAAATGTAATGGAAATAGCCCTTCAGCATCAAACTGCCACAACTTGTGCTTTGTTATTGTTTGCAGAAAGCAATGAAAGCCTACGTATTTTTGTTTTTCTTGGCGATATGTGTCTTTGCTGCGACGTATGTGTTTGTGATCTTGCCCGAAACAAAGCACAAGACATTTCAAGAAATTAACATTATGTTTGCGAAGAGAAACAAAATTAAAGAAGCTGATCTTGAAATGGATGAGGAGGTTGATGGCATGGTGGTTGATAAAGTTTTTGAAAGGAGAACGGACGACATTGTGAGAACAAAATGACTACTGATATTACCATGGTAGTCGTCTACCCCGTTTTCATGTCCATTTTTTGACAAACCTGATAATTTATTGTTGACTGCCTTGTGAGCGACCACTCTGTGTAGGTCCCCAGTACGGCAATTAAAGGGGTAAAATCTGGAAAAGCTGCTGGTGAAGATGAAATCACACCCGAGATGTTGAAAGCGCTGACTGGAGAAGAAATTCTCTGGTTAACGCGAGTGTGTCAAGTTGCGTGGAAGTTTGGCAAAACTCCCAGAGATTGGCAAACAGATGTGATTATTCCGATATTCAAGAAAGGAGATCGCAAGCAATGTACAAACTACAGAGGGATATCACTCCTTTGTTTGCCAGGGAAAGTATATGCCAAATGCCTTGAAATGAAATGCCGAGAAATAGTGGAATCAAAACTGGAAGATGGTCAGTGCGGTTTTCGTCCGGGTCGCAGCACCACGGACCAAATCTTCCCTCTGAAGCAAATCTTCGAGAAATCTTGGGAGTATGGCAAAGATCTCTTTGCATGCTTTGTCGATCTTGAAAAAGCATATGACCGAGTTCCTTGGGATAAACTTTGGAAGGTTTTGCAGGAATATGGCGTTAATGGTCAATTGTTGTGCGCTATTAAGTCGTTCTACTGCAGACCAAAACTTTGTGTTCGGGTAAATGGCAAGCAATCAAAGCCGTTTCATGTGGGCGTTGGACTCCGGCAAGGGTGCGTTTTGTCACCTCTCCTTTTCATTGTTTACATGAATTGGATCGACAAATGCAGCCAAGCTGTTGAGTGTGCCACGATTGGGAATTGCAAAATCAGTCGTCTGCTATTCGCTTATGATTTGGTTCTGCTTTCTTCCACAGAATCTGGCCTCCAGCGCGCATTAAATAGCTTTGCAGATGCATGCAACACCGCCGGAATAAAAATAAGCACGGCCAAAACTGAGGTACTTCATCTTTCAAGAAACCCTGATCAGTGCGTGATACAAGTGAATGGAGCGACACTGAAGCAGCTAGAGAAGTTGAAGTATCTTGGGGTTGCATTTACGAGTGACGGAAGGCAAGACGAAGAACTGGATACCCGAATAGGCAAGGCCAGTGCCGTAATGCAAGCTTTGCACTACTCGGTTGTCATGAAACGAGAATTGTCGAAAAAGGCAAAGCTCTCAATTTTCAAAGCAGTTTTTGTCCCTATTCTCACTTATGGTCATGAATCTTGGGTAATGACCAAAAAAATGCGATCACAAGTGCAAGCGTCCGAAATGAGGTTTTTACGAAGAATCGAAGGAGTTACACTGTTTAACAAGGTGCGTAGCTCTGAGATTCGAAAATCTCTTAACATCGAGCCGTTACTTGTCCGAATTAAAAGATCTCAGCTTAGATGGTTTGTCCATGTAAGCAGAATGCCTCAGGAAAGACTCCCCAAACAAGCTTTACATGCCAAAGCAGATGGGAGAAGACCAGTCGGACGACCTAGAACTAGATGGACCGATTACATTGAGGATCTTGGATGGAGTCGCTTGGGACTTCGCCCAAGCGAAATGATGGAGGTGATGGAAGACCGTGAGGTGTGGTGGCTTAATCTTGAGCTACTGCCTCCGCAACCTTACGGAAAAGCGGGCAATGAAGAAAGAAGAAGAAGAAGAAGATTTCATGTACGTTTAGGGTGTAGGGCGTAGGGGGTTTAGGGCGTAGGGTGGTTTAAGGTGTAGGGCGTAGGGGGGGTTAACGTGTAGAGGGTTTAAGGCGTAGGGTGTTTAGGGCGTAGGATGTTTAGGGTGTTTGCAAAGTTATCCAATTGGGGCGTCATCCAATTGCAGTGTTGTAGTCCCTAGTTCTAACTTTAGGTGTAGTCCTAGCTAGTGTAGTCCTTAGTATTGAGTGTCTTGACTGAGTACCGAACCACCGCAGGTGGTTTGCCTAGCTTCAAGTGTAAAAACCCTTAGTGTCTTACCTGAGTACCAAACCACCGCAGGTGGTTTCCCTGGCTTCAAGTGTAAAGACCCTTAGTGTCTTGCCTGAAAATCAAACCACCGCAGGTGGTTTGCCTGGCTTCGAGTCAAAAGACCCTTAGTGTCTTGCTCGAGTACCGAACCACCGCAGATGGTTTGCCTGGATTCAAGTTCAAAGTTGTGACAGGTTAAAAGCGAATTACCTGAGAACCCGGTAGTTTTTGAATCTAAAAAGATTATCTAGTTTATGCTATGAAGTCTATTTTGTACGTTTGAGAATAAGCTTCGTGTAACTTGAAACGTTTCCTGTCGCGCTGTAGCTGAATTTTCGCTGCCGTGTCGAAATCGTAAAAAACAGCTGTTTACACGAGCTAATCTATCCAAGGTTTAGCTGTGAATCACTACCTTTTGTTACTTTTTAATCTTCGAATATGGAACGAGCATGGCGCAACAGAACTTGTGTTTTAAATTCCAAGCCAAATAGTAATTACCAAAGCAATAGTAGGACTCGCCTGAAAGTCGAACCAATGCAAATAGTCTTGAAAGCTACATGTGTTTTAACGTTTTTTCTACGTTCGAACCCAAATGTCCTTAATATTTAGTTTTGCCTAAGATTCAAACCCAGTGTTAAATCTCTTTTGCTTAAAACCCTAGTGTCTTTTCCAAGATTCGAAATTCTCAAAGAGGTCTACCTCACACTTTTGCGCTTTAACTCGGTTGGTATTTTAAGTTATTTGATGGTATGCAATCTACGAAAACTGTCTTTTGCTAATTTTCCAAAGAGGATACCCAAACCTAGGCGCAAATTTTTCACACAGTTGTTTGAAAAGAGCTGAGTGATCTTTGGCTAGTTTCAAAGTAGGCTATGTTACAAACATAGGTTATTCTTGAAAATCTCACCAAAACTCACAAGCATTTTCATCTTTGACTTACCTGAGGTTTGAACCACAGCAAGGTGTTTTTTTCAAAGGAAAATCTAAAGTTCAATAATTCAATAAATATCTTGTGCAAGAGTCGAACCCAGATATTAAATTATCAACGAGATTAGAGCGTGGCTCACCTGAAAATCAGTTTTCAGAAAAAAATAATTTATACATTACTCGTATTTCAATTTAGGGTTTGACCTGAGTACCAACGAAGTCGCTACATTTTGGAAATTTTAAAGTTTTATAAGCTGCATAGCTTTTAGTATATTTGGAACTTCTTTTCAGCAAAAAGTTTATATTGCGTCTGTCTGGAAGGTATGGCTTGCAAGCGAAATATAAAACACAAGGGACGTTACGTGTTTCTTTGACGCTTGTATAACCTGAAATTAAATCTACTAGACCGAGACTGAAAGTTTAAATCGCCGCAGAATAACTTGAATTTTACCGGTGTTATTGTACCTTGACGTGTTGGATTTCATCTCGAAGAAGTAAAGTTGTATTTGACCAAAGTCACCTCATTACATGCGTCCAGCATTTCATCCCAAAATCGATCGAGAATAAAAAATTCCATAACCGCGGACGTGCTCAGTTTTACAGGGCCTAATGCATTGCAGACACCTTCAATTTTCACCCTGAACCGTAAATCTTTTTTTACCCAAGATTTAAAGCCTGCATCACACTAAGCGTTTTTTTATTCGCACCCTTAACTAGTATGTAAATTCACCTGTAGTCACACATTTTTCATATTCTATCATTATGGGTGATTGCTGTGACACCGTTGCACTACCCGTTAGTTCTACTACCTCAAGCAAAAATCCGAAGTTTCAATGTCTATTCCCCAGAAACGGGCACCTGAAAAAGTACGCTGACCGATTGGAAAGTTTTACTAAATCAATCAACTGGCCAAGTGCACGAATTAAAGCAACGTGTCGTGAATTTGCTGACGCTGGTTTTTACTACCTCGGTGATCGAGATAGAGTCAAGTGTTTTTACTGCAACGGTGGTTTAAAAAATTGGGAACCGAACTGATGACCCTTTTCAGGAACACGCGAAATGGTATCCGTTGTGTGAATACATTTTAAAAAGAGAGGGGTTGAATTTGTCAAAAACGAAGTTAAAAAACACCTTGATTTGAAACGTCCGATTATAACAAATCCCGCTTCAGTTCAACTCGTTGGTGATTTGATGAAATATCTGAAACCTCAACCAGAACTTCAGACTTCTCCGGCTTTTACTAATTCCATAAAATTGAAAATGTGGCAATCAATAAACAATGAAATGGATTATGGAGAAAATGTGAGAATTCTGAAAAAGCTAGGATTTGGGGAGGCGAAAATCAAACGCGTCTTAACTCAAAGATATGAAGAACACGACAATAATTTTTATAACTTTGAAGATTTTCTTCAAGCGTTGTTGGATGCCCCTGAAGATCGACAAATTACTTTGGCAGAAGCAAGAAAAATTGTGGAAGAAGAAGGAAAATGTAAAAGATGCAAGAAAGAAGAAAGGGATGTGGTCTTTAAACCGTGTAAACATTTGGGTGTTTGTTTTTGATGTAGCGAATTTCTCACTCGATGTAACATCTGCGACGTAAAAATCGATAAAAAAGTGAGAGTCTATCGATCTTAAATTACACCATCAATATTCAAACACGTTAACTGTCATGACCTATCCATTCTAAGTTTACTATGATGTTTTAATTGTGAAATTCAGAAAAAAAAGCAGAAATTCAACAGGAGGTGGCGGTAGACAGCTATCAGTTATGCTTCAAAATGGAAAACCTGACCTCGACGTTGTTTTTTGTATCTTCTCAACAACTACAATTCGCTGGTTATTAAAATGATGAAACTTGACATCTAACTCCCCAAGGTCACAAGCGACTTTTGTGACTGTTTATCCGCTGTGCGAAACCGACGAACAACGACTGGCACGGCAAAGCGATTGAAACGCTGAAAAAAACGCTACCGAAAATCTAAGCGTTCTTTATTCAAAATTGTGTTTTGTTTGCAGTGTTTTTATTGTAATAAATCAACATTGGTATATTTTTTGTGTTGAACAAGACGAAAAGACGAGTTCTTTATTATTTCTATTCACTCGACGAATCCCAAATTTGCGACATAAGTCTATTTTCAAGCGTTGCATAAATTAAAGGTAACTTGCTTCTCACACGTCTGGATTTCTTTATCTCTTCCACAATCCTTGAACAAAAAAAAAAAAAAAATTTGAAACCTTAAACTTTTGAGGTTAGAAGCCTGAAGTACCTCAGACATCTCTGATTTCACCTCGAAGAAGTAAAGTTGTAATTGACCAAAGTTGCCTCATTACATGCGTCCAGCATTTCATCCCAAAATCTATCAAGATTAAAAATTTCCATTGCCGCAGAAGTTTTACAGGACTTGCTGCATTGCAGACACCTTCAATTTTTTACCTGAGATTGAAAGCTGAAATTGCTGTAAGTCTCTCAATTGTTCCCGAAGAAAAAAAAAAACTAGTGTTGTTTTTAAACAATTTGATCGATATGTTTTTATACCACTCCAAAACGAAGTCCCTACATTTTAATTGATGCAATAGTTTTACAAAATTTTTAATTTTTAAGTTGTTGGAAGGTTTCAAATATCTCTGATTGAATCATTTCTACAAAGACCAGCAAATTTCTCAAAAATTTGGCAAAAACAGTATTCAGAATAAACGGACGATTTTCAATATTTTGATCAAATCACTCTGACATCAAGACAAAGTTTATAAAAAGTTAAAGTATCGAACGAGTTTTTTGGATTAGTCTTTGTTGTACATTATAAAAAAATAAGAATTTTTAGATAAAAGTTATCAAATTTTTGATTTGTTTGTATGAACCAGGCACTGCATTTGTCTAACCACACCAAAGCAGAGCACCGCTTTTTGAGTTCTTATTGCAAGATCAGGCTGGGCCACCGCAACGGGTAGACTGCTTGGTCGCAATGAGAAATTAGCGTGAAGTGTCTTTCCCAAGGACACAACGGTGCATCATCAGTTCGAGCCAGGGATCAGCAACCTTTCGATCACTAGCCCGACGCTCTACCACTGAGCTATTGCCGTTGCCTTATCGCAAATAATACGGCAAAAATCATCGTTAAAAAATTGTAATACTTCAATTATTTACACAAAACTGTAAGAATATTTTAAACTTGTAAGATTTCAAAAAAGTTTTCGGTTTTTTAGATAAAATTTTTATTCAAGTCAAAGAAATTGAACTTTGAATGTCTTTTTTGATCAAACTATTCTTATGTAAACAAGAAACGTATAAAAATTTGATTTTAGACCAACACGTTTCGTTGTCACGTTACAGTTTTTTGCTCACGACCGAGAAATTACAAGGACTGAAGAGAATTTATTGAATTTGTTCCCATAAAAAAACAATATTAATTGATAAAAAACAAAATTTTAGAGAATTATGAATTAATTGAATGATATTCGTTGTCGGTATACAATTACTTTTTCACAAATTTACCTCTATGTAAACACGATTACTCAAAAAACTCGCAAAATGTTGTTGAAAAAGAATTGTATAACGTTGAAATATCTTTTAAACAAATTACCACAAACAAGAAAATCGTTACAATATTTAACAATTTAGAAAATATTTGATTCAAAGTACATGTTTCAGGTAATTTTATAACCGAGATTATGAAAAAACGTTTAATTTTGAACGATTCTCCGGAATAACTATAAAAAATATTGGTTTCAAATAAGACTTCAAGGTAAATTTTTGAAATGTTTTACAAAATTATCACCATGTTAAATATTCCAATAAAATATACGATGAGTGGAGTTTGAATTCAATCGATTCCAAAAAAAAGTCTTTGACAGCGTAGCTCAGAGTGAATATCATAACATAGTACTCGTCAAAAGTTAAAGATTTAAGACCCTACAGTCTGTTCCACCCGTAATCGCGATCATCAAGATGTCTTAATTTTAAGCGAATTTTTTGGTTTTTTGTTTTTTTTTGACTAAAACTCTTATTCAAATCAAAGAAAATGCAACGATTTGAATATCTATGATCAAACATTTCTCATAAAAACATGAAACAGTTAAAAGTTTTACTATATTAGGTAAAAAGTAATAACCATCATGAAGAAACCCAAGATTTTGATCAAATTATCGCTACACAAAGAAAAAAATTTATGAAAAGTTCAGGTTTTAGGCAAGCTTTTCAATTACTGTATGTCTGTTAAAATTTAAACTTAGGACAAATAAAGCGTTAGGTTTTAAAATATGTTGATGAATTTACTCCTATAAAACAAGATTAAGTAATAAAAACTCAACTTTGCGTAGACATTTAGATTAAAAATTCATCAAACAGTATTCGTTTTAAGATTGAATTGTCGCTTGAATAAAAAAATGTAAGGTTTTGAGATATTTCTGCAAAAAAACATTTTGACGCAAACAAGAAAATTGCAAAAACTGACGTAAATTTTATAACTCGAGACTACAAGACAAGGTTCGATACCGAATAACACCAAAAAAAAAAAAAATAGCAAAAGATCTTGTTTTAACTCTAGATAGAGTGTAGTTGAATAAAATTTTACGGCATTTCAGTAAAAAGATCAGTGTAAAACTAAAAAAAAATTTAACATGTTAGGTAAACGTTTTAGTTTCAAAGTTCAAAAAAAAAAAAATTTTTACTGAAACTTTCGATTTGAAATGAGAAAACATAATATTTTTTACAAAATTATCGCTACCACAACAAAAACGTTAAAATTTATTGACTAAAATTAATAAACATTATCTATTTTGGTTAAATTTTATGGCATTTTAGTAAAAAAATGAGTGTAAAACTAAAAAAAATTTAAGATTTCAGGTAAACGTTTTTGTGTCAGAGTAGAAAAAAGATTATTTTTTGCTAGAAATTTCAATTAAAAATGATAAACAGCAAGATTTTGAATGTTTTTTTTTACAAAACTATAGCTACCAAAACCAAGAAGTTCAGACTTTTTGATGAAAAATAATAAACATTATCTTTTTTTAACTAAGCGATTTACTAGACATTTTAATGTTTTGGAACATTTTCTACCAAATTTAAGGTCTGAGAAAATTGTATAACTAAAAAACTGTTACAGATTGCCGTTTTTTAAGGAATATATTCATTCAAAACAAATAAACCGAAAGAATTCAAGATATTTTTTCACAAAAAGACTTACTTTAAAACGTAGAAATCAGTAAAAAAAAATGAATATTTTAAACAGATTTAATGCTATTAAGGCAAAAATGCCATTCAAGGCAAAGGAATCATGCAATTTAAGATAGTTTTGACAAAATTATTCTTCACAAATGCAAGTAAGTTAATCAAAGGTTACGATTTATTAGAATGTTTTTGTTTAAAGTAGAAAAAAATAGCTGCTTTTTACATTAAAATTGTTAATCAAGTCTCTGAAACTTGAATTGAAACAAAAACAACAATAATTAACTCTTTATATTTTGCGTATTTGTGTGTCTAATGTCAAAAATACCGATACTTTGAAACTTACAGAAGGATCTACATGTTGCTTTTTAATATCTTTGAACTTCGACTTTGTTTAACACGTTATCAAGTAAAAAATCAAATTTGAACGACACATCCTTGCGGTCAAAACACATGATTTGCTCTAATATGTCCGTATTTTCCGAGCTATAGACGCTTGTTACTTGAAATTTCGTATCGTAAAATTTGCAAGAAAAACCCATTCTCGCATTTCTTTGCATTTGAGAAGTATTTAAACGAGACTGCTTCGACTTAGGAAAAAATTACGCCACTATATGATTGCGACACAGAAACTCAAACGTCTTACAGCAGTCTCGTTTAAATACTACTCAAATGCAAAGAAATGCGAGAATGGGTTTTTCTTGCAAATTTTACGATACGAAATTTCAAGTAACAAGCGTCTATAGCTCGGAAAATACGGACATATTAGAGCAAATCATGTGTTTTGACCGCAAGGATGTGTCGTTCAAATTTGATTTTTTACTTGATAACGTGTTAAACAAAGTCGAAGTTCAAAGATATTAAAAAGCAACATGTAGATCCTTCTGTAAGTTTCAAAGTATCGGTATTTTTGACATTAGACACACAAATACGCAAAATATAAAGAGTTAATTATTGTTGTTTTTGTTTCAATTCAAGTTTCAGAGACTTGATTAACAATTTTAATGTAAAAAGCAGCTATTTTTTCTACTTTAAACAAAAACATTCTAATAAATCGTAACCTTTGATTAACTTACTTGCATTTGTGAAGAATAATTTTGTCAAAACTATCTTAAATCGCATGATTCCTTTGCCTTGAATGGCATTTTTGCCTTAATAGCATTAAATCTGTTTAAAATATTCATTTTTTTTTACTGATTTCTACGTTTTAAAGTAAGTCTTTTTGTGAAAAAATATCTTGAATTCTTTCGGTTTATTTGTTTTGAATGAATATATTCCTTAAAAAACGGCAATCTGTAACAGTTTTTTAGTTATACAATTTTCTCAGACCTTAAATTTGGTAGAAAATGTTCCAAAACATTAAAATGTCTAGTAAATCGCTTAGTTAAAAAAAGATAATGTTTATTATTTTTCATCAAAAAGTCTGAACTTCTTGGTTTTGGTAGCTATAGTTTTGTAAAAAAAAACATTCAAAATCTTGCTGTTTATCATTTTTAATTGAAATTTCTAGCAAAAAATAATCTTTTTTCTACTCTGACACAAAAACGTTTACCTGAAATCTTAAATTTTTTTTAGTTTTACACTCATTTTTTTACTAAAATGCCATAAAATTTAACCAAAATAGATAATGTTTATTAATTTTAGTCAATAAATTTTAACGTTTTTGTTGTGGTAGCGATAATTTTGTAAAAAATATTATGTTTTCTCATTTCAAATCGAAAGTTTCAGTAAAAATTTTTTTTTTTTTGAACTTTGAAACTAAAACGTTTACCTAACATGTTAAATTTTTTTTTAGTTTTACACTGATCTTTTTACTGAAATGCCGTAAAATTTTATTCAACTACACTCTATCTAGAGTTAAAACAAGATCTTTTGCTATTTTTTTTTTTTTTTGGTGTTATTCGGTATCGAACCTTGTCTTGTAGTCTCGAGTTATAAAATTTACGTCAGTTTTTGCAATTTTCTTGTTTGCGTCAAAATGTTTTTTTGCAGAAATATCTCAAAACCTTACATTTTTTTATTCAAGCGACAATTCAATCTTAAAACGAATACTGTTTGATGAATTTTTAATCTAAATGTCTACGCAAAGTTGAGTTTTTATTACTTAATCTTGTTTTATAGGAGTAAATTCATCAACATATTTTAAAACCTAACGCTTTATTTGTCCTAAGTTTAAATTTTAACAGACATACAGTAATTGAAAAGCTTGCCTAAAACCTGAACTTTTCATAAATTTTTTTCTTTGTGTAGCGATAATTTGATCAAAATCTTGGGTTTCTTCATGATGGTTATTACTTTTTACCTAATATAGTAAAACTTTTAACTGTTTCATGTTTTTATGAGAAATGTTTGATCATAGATATTCAAATCGTTGCATTTTCTTTGATTTGAATAAGAGTTTTAGTCAAAAAAAAACAAAAAACCAAAAAATTCGCTTAAAATTAAGACATCTTGATGATCGCGATTACGGGTGGAACAGACTGTAGGGTCTTAAATCTTTAACTTTTGACGAGTACTATGTTATGATATTCACTCTGAGCTACGCTGTCAAAGACTTTTTTTTGGAATCGATTGAATTCAAACTCCACTCATCGTATATTTTATTGGAATATTTAACATGGTGATAATTTTGTAAAACATTTCAAAAATTTACCTTGAAGTCTTATTTGAAACCAATATTTTTTATAGTTATTCCGGAGAATCGTTCAAAATTAAACGTTTTTTCATAATCTCGGTTATAAAATTACCTGAAACATGTACTTTGAATCAAATATTTTCTAAATTGTTAAATATTGTAACGATTTTCTTGTTTGTGGTAATTTGTTTAAAAGATATTTCAACGTTATACAATTCTTTTTCAACAACATTTTGCGAGTTTTTTGAGTAATCGTGTTTACATAGAGGTAAATTTGTGAAAAAGTAATTGTATACCGACAACGAATATCATTCAATTAATTCATAATTCTCTAAAATTTTGTTTTTTATCAATTAATATTGTTTTTTTATGGGAACAAATTCAATAAATTCTCTTCAGTCCTTGTAATTTCTCGGTCGTGAGCAAAAAACTGTAACGTGACAACGAAACGTGTTGGTCTAAAATCAAATTTTTATACGTTTCTTGTTTACATAAGAATAGTTTGATCAAAAAAGACATTCAAAGTTCAATTTCTTTGACTTGAATAAAAATTTTATCTAAAAAACCGAAAACTTTTTTGAAATCTTACAAGTTTAAAATATTCTTACAGTTTTGTGTAAATAATTGAAGTATTACAATTTTTTAACGATGATTTTTGCCGTATTATTTGCGATAAGGCAACGGCAATAGCTCAGTGGTAGAGCGTCGGGCTAGTGATCGAAAGGTTGCTGATCCCTGGCTCGAACTGATGATGCACCGTTGTGTCCTTGGGAAAGACACTTCACGCTAATTTCTCATTGCGACCAAGCAGTCTACCCGTTGCGGTGGCCCAGCCTGATCTTGCAATAAGAACTCAAAAAGCGGTGCTCTGCTTTGGTGTGGTTAGACAAATGCAGTGCCTGGTTCATACAAACAAATCAAAAATTTGATAACTTTTATCTAAAAATTCTTATTTTTTTATAATGTACAACAAAGACTAATCCAAAAAACTCGTTCGATACTTTAACTTTTTATAAACTTTGTCTTGATGTCAGAGTGATTTGATCAAAATATTGAAAATCGTCCGTTTATTCTGAATACTGTTTTTGCCAAATTTTTGAGAAATTTGCTGGTCTTTGTAGAAATGATTCAATCAGAGATATTTGAAACCTTCCAACAACTTAAAAATTAAAAATTTTGTAAAACTATTGCATCAATTAAAATGTAGGGACTTCGTTTTGGAGTGGTATAAAAACATATCGATCAAATTGTTTAAAAACAACACTAGTTTTTTTTTTTCTTCGGGAACAATTGAGAGACTTACAGCAATTTCAGCTTTCAATCTCAGGTAAAAAATTGAAGGTGTCTGCAATGCAGCAAGTCCTGTAAAACTTCTGCGGCAATGGAAATTTTTAATCTTGATAGATTTTGGGATGAAATGCTGGACGCATGTAATGAGGCAACTTTGGTCAATTACAACTTTACTTCTTCGAGGTGAAATCAGAGATGTCTGAGGTACTTCAGGCTTCTAACCTCAAAAGTTTAAGGTTTCAAATTTTTTTTTTTTTTTTGTTCAAGGATTGTGGAAGAGATAAAGAAATCCAGACGTGTGAGAAGCAAGTTACCTTTAATTTATGCAACGCTTGAAAATAGACTTATGTCGCAAATTTGGGATTCGTCGAGTGAATAGAAATAATAAAGAACTCGTCTTTTCGTCTTGTTCAACACAAAAAATATACCAATGTTGATTTATTACAATAAAAACACTGCAAACAAAACACAATTTTGAATAAAGAACGCTTAGATTTTCGGTAGCGTTTTTTTCAGCGTTTCAATCGCTTTGCCGTGCCAGTCGTTGTTCGTCGGTTTCGCACAGCGGATAAACAGTCACAAAAGTCGCTTGTGACCTTGGGGAGTTAGATGTCAAGTTTCATCATTTTAATAACCAGCGAATTGTAGTTGTTGAGAAGATACAAAAAACAACGTCGAGGTCAGGTTTTCCATTTTGAAGCATAACTGATAGCTGTCTACCGCCACCTCCTGTTGAATTTCTGCTTTTTTTTCTGAATTTCACAATTAAAACATCATAGTAAACTTAGAATGGATAGGTCATGACAGTTAACGTGTTTGAATATTGATGGTGTAATTTAAGATCGATAGACTCTCACTTTTTTATCGATTTTTACGTCGCAGATGTTACATCGAGTGAGAAATTCGCTACATCAAAAACAAACACCCAAATGTTTACACGGTTTAAAGACCACATCCCTTTCTTCTTTCTTGCATCTTTTACATTTTCCTTCTTCTTCCACAATTTTTCTTGCTTCTGCCAAAGTAATTTGTCGATCTTCAGGGGCATCCAACAACGCTTGAAGAAAATCTTCAAAGTTATAAAAATTATTGTCGTGTTCTTCATATCTTTGAGTTAAGACGCGTTTGATTTTCGCCTCCCCAAATCCTAGCTTTTTCAGAATTCTCACATTTTCTCCATAATCCATTTCATTGTTTATTGATTGCCACATTTTCAATTTTATGGAATTAGTAAAAGCCGGAGAAGTCTGAAGTTCTGGTTGAGGTTTCAGATATTTCATCAAATCACCAACGAGTTGAACTGAAGCGGGATTTGTTATAATCGGACGTTTCAAATCAAGGTGTTTTTTAACTTCGTTTTTGACAAATTCAACCCCTCTCTTTTTTAAAATGTATTCACACAACGGATACCATTTCGCGTGTTCCTGAAAAGGGTCATCAGTCGGTTCCCAATTTTTTAAACCACCGTTGCAGTAAAAACACTTGACTCTATCTCGATCACCGAGGTAGTAAAAACCAGCGTCAGCAAATTCACGACACGTTGCTTTAATTCGTGCACTTGGCCAGTTGATTGATTTAGTAAAACTTTCCAATCGGTCAGCGTACTTTTTCAGGTGCCCGTTTCTGGGGAATAGACATTGAAACTTCGGATTTTTGCTTGAGGTAGTAGAACTAACGGGTAGTGCAACGGTGTCACAGCAATCACCCATAATGATAGAATATGAAAAATGTGTGACTACAGGTGAATTTACATACTAGTTAAGGGTGCGAATAAAAAAACGCTTAGTGTGATGCAGGCTTTAAATCTTGGGTAAAAAAAGATTTACGGTTCAGGGTGAAAATTGAAGGTGTCTGCAATGCATTAGGCCCTGTAAAACTGAGCACGTCCGCGGTTATGGAATTTTTTATTCTCGATCGATTTTGGGATGAAATGCTGGACGCATGTAATGAGGTGACTTTGGTCAAATACAACTTTACTTCTTCGAGATGAAATCCAACACGTCAAGGTACAATAACACCGGTAAAATTCAAGTTATTCTGCGGCGATTTAAACTTTCAGTCTCGGTCTAGTAGATTTAATTTCAGGTTATACAAGCGTCAAAGAAACACGTAACGTCCCTTGTGTTTTATATTTCGCTTGCAAGCCATACCTTCCAGACAGACGCAATATAAACTTTTTGCTGAAAAGAAGTTCCAAATATACTAAAAGCTATGCAGCTTATAAAACTTTAAAATTTCCAAAATGTAGCGACTTCGTTGGTACTCAGGTCAAACCCTAAATTGAAATACGAGTAATGTATAAATTATTTTTTTCTGAAAACTGATTTTCAGGTGAGCCACGCTCTAATCTCGTTGATAATTTAATATCTGGGTTCGACTCTTGCACAAGATATTTATTGAATTATTGAACTTTAGATTTTCCTTTGAAAAAAACACCTTGCTGTGGTTCAAACCTCAGGTAAGTCAAAGATGAAAATGCTTGTGAGTTTTGGTGAGATTTTCAAGAATAACCTATGTTTGTAACATAGCCTACTTTGAAACTAGCCAAAGATCACTCAGCTCTTTTCAAACAACTGTGTGAAAAATTTGCGCCTAGGTTTGGGTATCCTCTTTGGAAAATTAGCAAAAGACAGTTTTCGTAGATTGCATACCATCAAATAACTTAAAATACCAACCGAGTTAAAGCGCAAAAGTGTGAGGTAGACCTCTTTGAGAATTTCGAATCTTGGAAAAGACACTAGGGTTTTAAGCAAAAGAGATTTAACACTGGGTTTGAATCTTAGGCAAAACTAAATATTAAGGACATTTGGGTTCGAACGTAGAAAAAACGTTAAAACACATGTAGCTTTCAAGACTATTTGCATTGGTTCGACTTTCAGGCGAGTCCTACTATTGCTTTGGTAATTACTATTTGGCTTGGAATTTAAAAACACAAGTTCTGTTGCGCCATGCTCGTTCCATATTCGAAGATTAAAAAGTAACAAAAGGTAGTGATTCACAGCTAAACCTTGGATAGATTAGCTCGTGTAAACAGCTGTTTTTTACGATTTCGACACGGCAGCGAAAATTCAGCTACAGCGCGACAGAAAACGTTTCAAGTTACTCGAAGTTTATTCTCAAACGTACAAAATAGACTTCATAGCATAAACTAGATAATCTTTTTAGATTCAGAAACTACCGGGTTCTCAGGTAATTCGCTTTTAACCTGTCACAACTTTGAACTTGAATCCAGGCAAACCACCTGCGGTGGTTTGGTACTCGAGCAAGACACTAAGGGTCTTTTGACTTGAAGCCAGGCAAACCACCTGCGGTGGTTTGACTTTCAGGCAAGACACTAAGGGCCGTATTCTAAGAGAGGGCCTGAGCAGCTGCTTAAGCATCTACTTCAAGCATCTGCTTGGGATCTACTCAAGTCCCTGCTAAAAATGGTATTCTAAGAACAAACTTGGCAGGAACTTCAGATCGATCAAATTTCGAGTTCAACTTGAATTACGCAATCATCATGTGATTTATTTCAACTACCTGATTGGCCATTTTTTGAAAAATATCGTGCAGTGAAAGGAAAATGAAAAATGCATTTAGTTTGCAAGGTTGTGTGGCAACGCACTTTTTAGCGACTGTTAGTGTGAAAATATAAATATAGTTACAAAAGGGATTAATGCAATATTAGTAGACTTCTGCATTTTTATAATTTGCTTGGATTAAAGAAATGTTGCCTTGTTTCCAAAAAATGATAGCCTGCGTATTTGCTTGAATTATTTCGGAACAAAACACAAGTTATACAGACAAATGCAGCCTATAGTAACCACTACAAGCTCATTGCTACACTCAGTACTAGGGTTTTCAGGCAATTAATTGGAGCAATTAATTGTAACGATTATTTGCTTCAAAAGTTGCTCTTACCAGTTACAGTTAATTGCTAAAATTGGGCAATTAATTGCACTTTCACGTTTTGGAATCATGGCGTGTTTACACTAAGTGCGATGCAAAGCAAAATGTTATATTAGTGTTTTTTATTATATTTTTTACACTTACTTTGCACGCGAAGCAAAATACTACCATGCGAATATTTTGTTTGCAAAACGAATATAGCCTACACATGACTCACAATTGAGCAATTGTTGAGTCATATTCAAAGTGACTTAACAACACCAATGGCAATTAACTGAATAGTGAATGCTGGAATTTTGCCCGATTCAATCAACGAAAAAGGCGTGTTTTGCAAATTAAATTGTGTCGACTACTTAAGCAAGGTGTTTAAAAATTTATAGCAGATTTCAATAAAAAAAGATAAAAGCTAACAGCGATAAGAATAGGGTTGTTGCTCCTCATCAAATGAAGATAATTTTTGCTAAGCTAGCTCATAGTAATGGAACGGATCCTATACACCTCCCCTAAAAACATCTTCCAGAAATTACATTTCCCCGAAAAACACTTGGCCGAAACTACATTATCCCGAATATACATTTCTCTAAACGTGCATTTTCTGGAAATTATATTTCCCTGAACATACACTTGCCAGAAATTACATTTTCCTGAAAATACACTTGCCAGAAATTACACTTTCCTGAACGTGCACTTTCCAGAAATTACACTTTCCTGAACATGCTCTTGCCAAAATGTACATTGGCCGGAATACTCATTTGGCAGAATGTACATTTGGCCGAAATTACCTTTTCCCGAAAACTTATTTTCCAGAATGTACACTTGCCAGAATGTACATTTGGCCGAAATTACATTTTCCCGAAAACTTATTTTCCAGAATTTACACTTGCCAGAATAATTTTTCAATTAGCAAGTTATTAATTTCAATTAGCAAGTTAATAGTAAGTTAAAGTAATTATTTAAAAAGGTTCTCCAGTTTGTTTCCAACTAACCACCCCACAAAAAATAGCTCAGTACTATTTTATAAATCTTTAAAAAATACTCATTGAAATTTCATTTAAAAAGCGCTTCACAATTGCAGCTTAGCCTGCTAGATGTTAGTCGCTTACAGCAAATTGCTGCAATAAAACCAAACTATGTGACATACCCAAACGTGGCATCTCATTTCAGTGTAAGAGTTTTTGTGAAAAATGACGTCATAGTTTACCAATTAACTGTTTGCTATAAAATGGCAATTAATTGTGTTTGTCCAAAATAAGCAATTAATTGTTTGCTTACGTTAGCAATTAAATTGAAAACCCTACTCAGTACTTAAAATGGCGTTTAGGTCGGAAATTTTTTTGCTCGAGTTTTTCTCAAAAATTTTTGACAGATCTGAAGACCAACTTTGAGATTTCTAGCACCTTCCGTTCCTGAGATTTAACAGATTGAATTTCTCCATAGTTATTTTTGCAAAAAACGCAAAAACTTGTTTTTTCTGAGACCCCCGTCCAGAGTTGTAAGTCGGGCCAGGCTTTTCGGGTTGGGTTCGAGCCTAAAGTTGACAAAATTTCGGGTTTAATTCGGGCTTGAGACGTACTTTTTATTTTGGGTGCAGAAAAATATAATCAAAATAACTTGGCAACATTGCTCAATTTTTCAGGCCTAACTTAATTTTCGTTTTTTTTTTCGGACATGATTTGGGCTTCAAATTAGTTTTCGGGTTCAGGCCGGGTTTGGGCTTATATTTCCAGGCTCGGGCCGGTTTCGGGCCTGAATTAGTCGGCCCGTTTGCAACTCTTCGCCCGTCCGGAGTCACAAATTTTAATACCTCACCCATGCCCACCTTCTGAAAATTTTTCATTAGATGCATTGAACAGTGAACAAAAACCTACTATTAAAAACCGGTCGGCCGGCGTAGATTTTGAAATTTACCGGTCGGGGTGAGTTGAGAAAATCCTGACCGATTCCATCTCTGTATTGGATCATAGCGTTGTGGGTGTAGCCAGTACTTAAATTGTACTTAAATCGTTTTTTTTTTCGGACATGATTTGGGCTTCAAATTAGTTTTCGGGTTCAGGCCGGGTTTGGGCTTATATTTCCAGGCTCGGGCCGGTTTCGGGCCTGAATTAGTCGGCCCGTTTGCAACTCTTCGCCCGTCCGGAGTCACAAATTTTAATACCTCACCCATGCCCACCTTCTGAAAATTTTTCATTGGATGCATTGAACAGTGAACAAAAACCTACTATTAAAAACCGGTCGGCCGGCGTAGATTTTGAAATTTACCGGTCGGGGTGGGTTGAGAAAATCCTGACCGATTCCATCTCTGTATTGGATCATAGCGTTGTGGGTGTAGCCAGTACTTAAATTGTACTTAAATCGTTTTTTTTTTTCGGACATGATTTGGGCTTCAAATTAGTTTTCGGGTTCAGGCCGGGTTTGGGCTTATATTTCCAGGCTCGGGCCGGTTTCGGGCCTGAATTAGTCGGCCCGTTTGCAACTCTTCGCCCGTCCGGAGTCACAACTTTTAATACCTCACCCATGCCCACCTTCTGAAAATTTTTCATTAGATGCATTGAATAGTGAACAAAAACCTACTATTAAAAACCGGTCGTCCGGCGTAGATTTTGAAATTTACCGGTCGGGGTGGGTTGAGAAAATCCTGACCGATTCCATCTCTGTATTGGATCATAGCGTTGTGGGTGTAGCCAGTACTTAAATTGTAAAATTTTGCATTGGGGGACGCTTTTGCAGCCTTGACCAAACGCATTTTACATGCAAACGTACTTTAGTGAAGATTACGTAATTCCGTCGCCGAAATTGAATAAACACCAAAAAAAAGGTATTCGCCGGAAATTGAAGTCGTTTTTCGCCAAAATTAGGTGAAGAAATTAGGTCTTTTTCGTCTGATCCTCCAGCGCTCAAATCTTGATGGGAGGACACCTAAATCTCGATGGGGGGACGCTAAATTTCGATGGGGGGACGCGTCCTGGGTGTAGCTTATAGTACTGAAATAGTACACTCAGAATTCCGATTTTAACTCAGAAATCCAACAGACTATAACAATTGGTATTACAGCGTTTCAAATTATTTAGACAAACTTCACTCTAAATGAATGCCAAATAATTTCTGCTTTGGACTGTTAAACACTATACTGAGCGATGAAAAAATAGTCTTACTGTTTCATGCTTATAGCGATTTAAGGTTAATTGTGAAGCCTTTAGCACCGTTTGCAGACATGTCTCTTCCAATCAGTTATAAGGCCTTTTATCTTTCCAATTTGCTCAAACTCGAGGGTATTCTTTTTATCAAATTATACTTTATTAAATAAAGAAAATCAAGTGCAAAACAAGAGAAACCCACAAAAGTAAGGTGAAAAAGATTCAATTCAGATGTAATCACAAGCTAATGGTAGACATGTGGTGGTTCCTTTATTTTTTGGCCTAAAATATAGTTGACAATGGCGTAATCGTAATCGGAAGAGGTGCTAAAAAAGCAAATACTATAGCAGTAATTTTATTGTAGCTAGGTAAACACATAAAAGTCACATTCGAAAGACAAGGAGCACCAAACAACCCTAAGGTTTTTTAGTCGAGATACTTCTTGTTAATATACACAATAGATTATTACAGCCCCTTTTCACCAGCTAAGTCACGTAAGAAGATTTAGCCTAAATTTATTATGTAAGTTTTAGAACAAACCTGGACTTAACTAGTGAATAAAGAGAGGATTTGAGCCAATTATTGTTTAGAAAAACTCCAACAGTTTACAAATTTTATGAGTAATTTAGCTCTCTCAAATGGCTCTAAAAGCGTACAAAATGGCACACAAATGGAGTTGAAATAGCTATATTTTTCGAAAAATCATAAAAATCGTCCAGAAAAATATGACTTTTTTAGTTCAAGCTCGCATCCCTACCTAGCATAGTCTGGTTAAGCGCCTGGTCTCGTAGTTGATTGATATGCAAAAGCAACAAAAACGGCATAGCCAAACGGAAAAAAAAGTTTAATCTTGTTTCATTGTTTACATTCACGTGATACGTCCTGCAGGAATTGCAACTTCAATCAGCCCCCCAAAAAAACATTGCATCACTGGCAGTGTTTTGTTATCTCTTTCATAATCCACCCATCCACGCCATACTGTGGAGATTTTGCTAATCATGTCACAATCAAGTAGCCACAAAATTTGCAAAGTGATTGAACTTGTTGCTTCTTTCAGCCAGCTGCTTCTGTCGTCTCGTGAAAATTTTACAGCTTTTTCTGCAACAAAATAGGCTTCATCAACTTCAGAAAAATGTTCCTATAAATGATTATTTTACCTTTGTTACAGTTTTTCCTATACTTAAGAAAGTGCAGCACATTGGATTAAAGCGTTATTTTTTGTTTTTTAACAACGTCCTTTTTCAGATTTTTTTAGAACTCTTTCTAAGATAATATTAGAGCTACCCGGTACTATTGCATTGTTCATTAAGTGGATTGCGATTATTTTATTTTTTGAAGTCGCGTTTTGGTCCAAATAAAAAAAAACGAAAATTAAAAATCTGGAAATATTGCAATGGCATTTCACCAAGTCACAAAACTTCAGAAAAAAAACAGGTATTGGGTTTGAAAAATTATAACTTAGCTCAACTACTGTGGGATATAACTGATGTAGTCTGATACACGCTTTGGCACTTAGCGGTGGATTAATTTCTAGAATCAGTTAAAAAAAGGACTTAAGTCACCGCACTGAGTTTTCATTACTGTATTTACCTGCGATACTGCTTATTGCTTTCAGTTTGCTTTTAGGCTTAAATTGCATTTTCTTCAGCGCAACTTTCATCGTTCGCTTTTTGTTGACCTTTCGGGTTTCAGTTTATTTATCTGCTGCCAAGGCATAAGTTGATTATGCCGGTATACATCAAGACAAATGTTCCTAAAAAACAAATTTTGCTGTAATTTTGAGTAAAGAATAAATTCACTCTCACCAGATTCACCGCGCAGGCGACCATGAGCTGATACCGCACATACGAGCCGCTTCTTTCTGTACGTTCTGGCAATTGCATCTTTACTCGCCAAGCTGCCAGGGCCAAAGGTACAGCAAAGATACTTCTCGTAGCGCAACTCAGAAAACATCATAAATTACAAACAAGAAATTCTAAAATGCAAATTGCATAAATTTGGGAAAGCATTAATTAACTCTACCGGTAAACAGTTGTTTCCGATATGCATGTTTCTAAAAAGCATGTGTTTAGCGATACAAAGCATAATACTACAAAACTACCTACTATTGATGAGTGTCGCTACTATTCTTACGTGATTTACAAAGGATTGCATTTCTATATATTGTGCAGTAAGTAAGTAAGTTGAGAAATGAATTAGAACTTGGCCTACCTGGGCTGCACAATCACATGCTACAGCAATGTCTTCAATGGATTTTTTAGTGTTTGGACCAGCATGCAGAAAATTTTTTCTTCAACTGTGCAACAACAGCTACCATACTAAATAACTTTAATCAAAATCTTTAATTCCTGAAACAGCAAAAAATCGAGTAGAGCTAGATACCAAAACGCTTGTACTATTTTCTTTGTTCAGATATTGCATTATACTCTGTACTTGCATGTTGCTAAAAATCAAATGTCATTTTGATAAGGTCAAAAACAGTCGAATTGGATGACTTGGCAAAAATAGGGGTATAAGGATTAATTTTCATTTACACTTTTTTATATTTCTTATTCTGAATGCTCATTTATCATAAAGCTGAATAATTTTTTTGGCATTTAGCTTAAGATCTTATTTTGCTTAGATGTTGCAATACGTTAGCAGGTTAGACAATATACCAGTAATTTGCTAAATGCAGGTTACTAAAATGTCAAACGATTAATACATTAGCCCATTAAATGAGTAGCATATACATGCCCTCTAAATTTATACTGAATAGGCCTAGTAGGAAACGCTGTTTAGCGAACAACAAAAAAACCAAGCTGAAGATTGTAGGGTTCTTGCTTACAGACTTCTAATTTTACTTTCAGTACGCCAATTAACAGAGGTGGAGTCGAGGACACAAGGCTCGAGGCCAAGGCCAAGGACCCAAAAAAAAATCCGAGGCCAAGGCCAAGGACCCAAAAAAAAATCCGAGGCCAAGGCCAAGGACAGCCTTTCCGAGGACAGACATTCTCGAGGCCAAGGACAGGAATGCTCGAGGCCAAGGCCAAGGACCAAGGACACAAGCGCAAGTGCTCTCCAAAAAAAAAAAAAAAAAAAAGGTCTTCACAAAAATTTTTCAGGCGATCTCCAAAAAAAAAAGGTCTTTACAAAAATTTTTCTAGCGATCTCCACAAAAAAACGTTTTCTAAAAAATTTTTCAAGCGCTCCACAAAATCTTAACAATTCAAAAAATACTGCTGTCCTCGAGCCGAGGACAGGCCAATTTTCGAGGACTTGAGGTCTCGAGGCCAACACCAAAGACTTTAAAATGTGTCCTCGAGGCCAAGGACGTCCTCTAGGACTCCACCTCTGCCAATTAAAAAAAATCTAAATCATATCACCAAATAATAAGCCATACCGATAGGTTAGCTACCGGTACTACAGTTAAAAAAACTACTAGGCTATTTCATACTTAAATCTATCCTTGATCTTCCGTAGTTATCGAGAGACCAGTAAGTGAGCAACAGTAACATGCGTAACGCGTTTCTCAAATTGTGTTCAAATAGGCCTAGGCTACCAGTACCGAAGACCGAATTGCACTAACGTATCAAATGCAACGGATCATACGCCTGACTTGCAACTCAAGCAAAGTTAGGCTATTGTTTGCAGCCAAATTGATTTATATATTTATTGTTAAGCTTAATAATCTACTAGTCAGCTAGTTATTTTTCTCTGCTATTAAATGCTAGCTTAAAAAGTTAGGCTATCGTACCGATTCACCGCAAACTTTTACTGTAACTGATTGAATTAGGTTACCGGTAGCCTACATGCCGTTAAGGTCTCGAAACCATCATAGACTATTATCGGCCTGGCCAAAACATAACCACTCTTCTGAAACCTGAAACCTTCTAGGCCTATATTATAAAAATTTCGCCGGAAATCAAAAGGTTTAAAGGCGGTGAATCATCCAGCCAATTCCGGTGGTTTACAATAGCCAAAATTGAACTGTAATTTTTGATATTTTTTGTTTTGATTTTGGGGCTGCGGTTGCAAAAATATTCAGCAAATACAAAAAGATGTCCCCCGAAAAAAAGTTTTTGGAAACTCTGAGTTTTTTCTTCCCGCCAAAACCACAGTTCTCTGAACTATTAGGCCTACTGTAATCTTATTAAACTATTATGCCTAACTATCTCTAAACTATTAGGCCTAATAGTTTAGAGATAGTTAGGCCTAAACTATTTCGAAATAAACTGTTTAGAAATAAACTATCTCTAAACTACTAGGCCTACCACAGTTCTCTAAACTATTAGGCCTACTGTGGTTTTGGCGGGAAGAACAAAACTCAGAGTTTCCAAAATTTTTTTTTGGGGGACATCTTTTTGTATTTGTTGAATATCTTTGCAACCGCAGTCCCAAAATTAAAACAAAAAATATCATAAATTATAGTTCAATTTTAGCTATTGTAAACCACCGGAATTGGCTGGATGATTCACCGCCTTTAACACCAATTTTTTAGTGAAGCGTAAGCTCAAGCCTGCCCCTGAGGTGGCTCGAGATTTTGGCAATTTCCAAGTTCAGCTTGACAAATTTTCGTTTCAAGTTCGCTTTTAGAATACCACAGCGGTTCAAGCTGAACTTCAAAGCTCCCAAGTAGGTCCCAAGCTGAGCTTGAAAGTGCTACTTGAAATTTTTTTTAGAATACCGATTTTGAGCCAAAGAAGAGCTTGAGCTGTACCTGCTACTCAAGTCCTCTCTTAGAATACGGGCCTAAGGGTCTTTACACTTGAAGCCAGGCAAACCACCTGCGGTGGTTTGGTACTCAGGTAAGACACTAAGGGTCTTTACACTTGAAGGACTACAACACTGCAATTGGATGACGCCCCAATTGGATAACTTTGCAAACACCCTAAACATCCTACGCCCTAAACACCCTACACCCTAAACACCCTACACCGTAAACACCTTACTCCTTAAACCCTCTACACGTTAAACCCCCCCTACGCCCTACACCT